>VSDK01002745.1:277283-344058 GCA_009767595.1 Symbiodinium kawagutii | reverse complement strand
CTTGTTCATCTTTTGGGCAGTTAGTAGAAGTGTTCTGAATGCAGTGTGCCAGTGGCAAGGGCACAAAAAAACATGTCAAATCATGTCCCGAGATGATGTTTTTGGCAATGTGCGCACAGTGTGCTGTCGATTTTCGTTGTTTTGGAGAATCTCAAAAGACACTTTGAATGTTGTGTGCCCATTGTGTTTTGCAAAATATGGGGTGACTTAAAACGCGTGGGGTGACTTAGAGCGAGTGCACGTTGTTCCATGCAGTTTGGCTTGCCGTGGGCTGACTTAACGCGACGTGGGCTGACTTACGGCGCCCGCTCGTAGGTTGTTCGGTCCCTCTAGGAAGATCCAAAAACGTTGCCCACCTGCGAGATTTTTTACTTGCAATTTTTCTTATCGTCCGACGCCAATTTTTTTGCAGGTTTTAACTTCAAAAATGTCGCGGGCCCGTTTTGTTTTTCCATTTTGAGTTGCAACCAGCCTACACTTTTTGCAGATCTTACCTGTTGGTTTTGAACACATGTCCTTCTCCGCGCAGCGGCGTGCAAGTTTTGCCTTCCACTTCCCCAACTGACCTTCACGCCTGTCCCTTTCCCACCTTCTTGACCATCCCGAAACACAAAAAATTGAAAAACAGGTCGTTTTGCTTGCGGTTTATATCAGTCACACGCACACATCTCTTCTTCTCTGAGACCTGTTCTCACAGACTACTTGCTACAACTTTCAACAGTCGGACGTTTGACTTCGGAGCTTCCTTCAAGTGTATACTTGCCCGTAGTTGTAGAGTTGTCCTGGCAGTAGTAGAGAAAGTAGTAGTCGTAGCCGCAATTGTAGTAAGTAATTGTATGTCAATGCATGATTGCAGGAAAAAATGTGGTAGTTGTAGTAGATGTAGTTGTGATTGTCTTTGATAGTTTTTGAAAGTCTGTGATAGTAAGAGAAGTGGTAGAAGTGAAGCTTGAATCCGAGGAGTATCGGGAGCTGGGTGTCGAACAAGATGCCGCTAGAAGGCGCTGGTGCAGTTCCCTTCATTTGTAATTGGCGATTTTTAATATGTTACCTGTCCGTGAACATTGAAATGCAGGTGCTTTTTCATTGAAACAAAAAGGTCTTTCGGAGTCCTTCTAAGAGTCTTTTGCATTTTGATTCCAAGGGTTCTCTTTCGTGTCAGGGCCTTTTCGCTCGGCTTCCAGGACAGTCCACAAGAATATAAGCTTTTGAGTTACAGGCATGTCACGAATTGTCACGGCTTTCAAGGTGCAGATTTTTTCGATTTGTCTCCCATGTTCAGGAGCAGAGAGGTAGGGAGACCGAGGCAGGAGCGGGGGACGGGCTGGAGTCATTGGAGGTCCTTTTGGCCGGGATGAAATGGAGAGGATGAAATGGAGAGAAGATTTACGAAAAGATAAAACAGAATTGAAAAAGAATGAAGGGAATGAAGATGATGAAAAAGTGCGACTTTGAAAATCACGTTAAGCGCAACTTTGACCAGGCAATGGCGCAGTATCTAACGGACACGGATACCGAAGTGCAGCAAATGTTAGCCCGGAATTCTTGGATCCTGAACCTGCACCTTTGGCAGATAGGGAGGCATGCTGCCTTTGTGCGGCTGGACTTTTTCACTCTTATTTCTGATCTCTCGAATTCCTTTTTTTTGGCATCGTTAGCTTTCTATAGTTGCATGAGTCCCGTTTGCGTTGGCGATATTCCAATGCAATGCGCAGTCAGCGCTATTTCTCATATTTTGGCACATTGGCTACGGGTAAACCGTTGTCGTCGCTGTTGGTGCTTTTGTTGCTCTTCGTGTTTGTGCATGCCGTTTGTGTCTCTCACCTCCGGGGCTATGAGACCTCCACGGTTTTGAACATAGACTGCTCTGGCATTTCTCTCACATGCAATGTTCATCCTGGAATTTTCTGGGTAAAAGTATCGTTCGTTCTTGGTGTTTCCCAACTTCCAAAGGAAATCTTTGAATTCACCGCTAACCCCTTTCCCCTATTACTAGCCACCCCACATAGTTCGAATTTGTGACGTATTTTGTTGTGGGTATTTATAGTAGGGGAATCCAAGCAATGAGCCAAAACCCTGATAAACGACATGGGAATTCCTTAATTGATCCTCCAATTTTTTCTAAAATCCAATCTTATTCTTTTGCTGGAACAAGGATTGTCTAAAGATATACCAAGACGGCCACCTTTTTTTGTTGAAACAAGTGTTTCTGGACACTTCCTTTCAAGAACGAAACAATTGACATATTGCCAAAATTTGCTGGATCAAGCATTCCCCCCACTAGCGAGCCAAAATCCAGCTGGGACCCGTTTAATAAAGCTAGCTGGGCACCAACCTGTTTTGGCGCATTGCATTTATTGATTTTTTTCCAAGTGCCAAAATTCAGTATTTCAACAAAATTAAAAAACGCACCGAACTATATGATCCTGAACTTATTTTGTAAAGGGTTTTGGTAATGAGTCATCATTTTCCATTGCTTTCCTTCCACACGATTTACCTTACCAAAACAGGCTCCGCGGTTGTATAATGGATAGCTCCCCACGAGTTGCCTTTAAGCGGACTGCTCTCTGCTCGCCCGCCGCCTTAGCCACAGCCTTTGGGAGTTGCAGCAAAAGTGGAGACTTGCGCGAAACACATGCTTCGCTGTAGTTGGGGCTGCTAAAGATTGAATTCAGTTCCTGCAAGATTTCCCTCAGGATCGCTGGAGTTGAAAAATGTTTTGAAGGCAAAGGTTGGAGATGAGAAAAGTTTCTATGCCCATACTGACCCCTCCAATGTACTGTAGGGTTTCCACTCCATGGAGCAAAACAACTGGTTGTCAAGCTCGCGGCAAAACATTTCCCCTTTCGGATGTCAAAATGCACAGCAGGTCTTTATCTCGAGATGTCGATAGAAAGTGCACAAGAGCAACAATTTCATGCCCTTGACCCCTGCCAACGGATTTTTTTCATGCCCGCGCAGCGCCAGACCCCGATGCTTTTTTTTTTTTCAGGCGCGTGCGAAAAGAACCCGCCTTCCAGCTCGATGCGCGAAACAGTGGATTTAATGCCGTCAGCCCTCCACGCACATAAAGATTTGTTGTGCAACGCATGAAGACAGTTCCCGGCGCAAACTGTTCTGCAGGCACATGTCAACACGGATCACAGTCTTTTGTTTATCCCGCTCCAATGCCGGGTCTCTCAAAGCTTTGCCTTTTGGCGCTTTTTTCTGTGAAAGTCTTTATGAAGATGCGACGTTATGAAGATGCAACGGGTGGGTATGCTCAATTCAGACAGGTAAAAAATCTGCGCCGAGAGGAAACTGTAATTCAAAGCAGGGGCAATCAGAACCAGAATGAACAAGAATGAACAAGACGTACATGCGAGAAACATCCCTAAGATGTCAGCAATCAGTTTGATTCTTCTGGATTTCATTGTCAGCGTTCGCAAGTGTCAATAGTCGTACCAATCTTCAAGACACAAGTGAAAACTTGCCTCCGCCAAACAAACAGCTCAAGTGTCCCCCACACCAGTCCTCTCAATGGTTGCAGCTTCCTTCATTTGTGTCAGTAGAATTCCGATTCATTCACAAGGCGTGTCACAGTGCAACCACAATTTCCATCAGCGTCTCTTTGCATTTTGATTTTCCGTTGTTTCCATCTTAGCTCACTTGGGGAACCAGTTCTTTGCAAAATTGGAGTGCTGCCAAGCGCGCAAATATTTGACAGGCTCAATTGAAAGCTGAGCTGCGTCGCTCAGAAGAATCGATGCTGCCAGCGCCAGTCTCGGTCGAGCGAGAGAGACAGAGAGAGACAAATACAGTTGCCTTTTGCGAAGTGAGACTCAGTGAGACTGGATTTTTGGGTTTTGAACATTTTTGTTTTTTTCAGCTCGTGCGTAAGTTCTGGTTCGACCTGATGTTTCAGTAGGCTGGCTTGCTGGATGACCTCGATGACTTGTACAAGGCCAGAACTTAGTGCGCAATGATCGCGGTGTAACGTATTGAGTGAGGTGTTGGACACCTCATCCCGCACTGTGCCCCCAATCATCATCATGTCTTGTCAGGAACCGGCTGTAGATCGCAGCGTCCTTTCTTGCAGTACAGTTAGCTTGGCTCCAAGGGCAGGAACAGATCAGCGTGACAGCGTCAAGAACGGAGACCTAAAAGCATGGCTGTGTGGAGTTGCATTCAGTCTTTCAGTTTTTATGTTTCGTAATTTTTGGTGCATGTTGCTTCTTGAGGCTTTCATCTTCAGCCTTTAAAGCCGGTCGATGTGTCAACTACAGTATCAATGCTCGCGAGTGTGCTGGGCAAGTCTGCTGCCTAGAAAATTTGCGCTCAAGGTGAGGAATTGTGTTGCAGCGCAAGTGTCAAATGAATCCCATTGCAGCAACCAAGGAACACTGCGCTGCACTATGAAGCAGATGGGCAAAGGGTTTCCACGACAGCTTCTCAGCGGCAGTTTAGCAAACTATAGATTCATTTGCGCTTCGCTGAGGGTGTTAGCAGAATTTGAGTGTGACAATCTATGAAACAATCTATGAAATATGTTTGAGCAAAGCATCCCTAAGAATCGCCGGCAGAAGCTTCTGGAGTGCCAGGGTGGTAATAACTTTGTCAATGCAAATTTTCCTTCGGAGAGCTTGGCTCCCAACTCGCAGATGACCTCTATCCAGGACGGATGTGTGGATGACTGGGGCTGTGGGGCGAAATCCTGTCAAGGAGACATCTCTGGTGTCAGGAGAAATCAGACCTTGGTGGAGGGTTTCGAAACTACAATGCGCTGCAGGGATTTGCTGATAGTTTTCATAGCGAGGCTGGCCGTGTAGGGCTTTGTAGGTGCTGTATTGCTTGCTTGACTTGCAGTTTTTCTGATATTTCTAAGACTTGAAGTTGCCCCAAAGTGATCCTTGTTCAGGGCGCCATGCGTGCGAAGCCAAACAGGATGAGAGGCTAGCTTTGTCTTTCGGATCTCAACGTGTTCTGATGTACAAAGGGATCCTCAGAGAGGCATCGCAAAGCTGAAGTCGTAGTCGTAGCCCGTCGTTGGTCTGTGAATGTTGCTCACGGCGGGGGATCCCTTGAGGCTTGGGGAAATTTGCAGCTCAGCTTTGCCTCAGGAGCACATACACCCTTGCCGGGAAGGTGCGTCCCTCAAAATACGAGACTTTTGTTGGCAAAACCTTCATGGATTCATCCTTTCGACCATTTCGCAAAGTAATTGGCTCAGGTTCTGCGTTTTTTGCGGAAAGCCCAAGCACAGCCCAAATCAGAGTTGGCCTCTAAGCAATTGCAGTTGATTTTCATTTTTCATGGCGCCTTGCAAAAGTTGGCTTTCAAGAGGCTTGGCTTTGAGTTAGAATTGCGTTGCTTCAAGGATTTTGCTCCCATTGTGGTGTAGCTGTTGTGGCAGGGTGCCGAGATGTACCAAGATTGAGAGCTGCGACGTGAGAATTTCTGAATTTCCTGCGACGCGAGGCTTAGGTGGTTGCCGTGGCCCAAGGACAAGTGCAGGGTCGGGAAGGCAACCACCTAAGGCACCGGTGAAGGAGTACGACTATAGGGCACCGAGGGCGAATTGCAGCGCGCAATTTTAGTTCTGCGTTATTTATATCTAGTGATTTTACATAGATTTATTGTGATCAAAAAAATACGATTGTATAGAGTGATCAAATATACAGTACTATATAGTGATCAGATTTACATTATGATTAGATTTTATATCTATGATCAACATTTTTTCTTGATAGTGATGAGATGAGTTATGATACTGATGCTGTTAGGTAATCTGTCAATTGGCTTCATTCTTCAACGTTTTCATGATATTTCTGTGCAAAATGCTTGCAGGGAGAGGGGCTGGTGGATGTGGTTAAGGGCGCGCCTGAGGTTTCAACTTCAGCAGCGCCATTTTGTGTCATTTTTCAAAACCAGAAACGGGCTATACTTCTCTTCAGGAACCAGTCTACCGCCTGAAAAAGCCAATGGCTATATTGAACGCCGCCCTTACATGCTTCCAACATGAATGCAAAATGCAAAATAGTGACGACGATGGTGATGCTGTCGATCCTTTTTTCCAGCAAAGTGGAAGATGCGGCGAGCGTCGACACTCGAGGGTATACTTTGATTAATGACCTCACGTTCTGGTAATTGCATTTTTCGGCTAGTCTTCTGGCTGCCATGTTCGAAACATATGATTTATGTCATGGGTTTAGCCTTGACAGAAGAAGGTCAATCTTCTTGTCATGAGCAGAGGCTGAGTCAAAGTCTTGTGAGTTTCATGTGAATGCGCCATGTTGACTGGAAGGGCCGACGGGAATCCGAAAGGATGTTTATAATTTTTAATTTCATCAGCGCAAAAGTCATTCCGTTTCTGTTTCCGGACTCAAATGACAGATTGCCAAAAATCTTTGTAAGGCATTCTAGCCAAAATTACAATAATTCATGTGTGAGTGATGTGTTTTTTAAATTGCGTTACAAGGCAGCGCGCAAGGAAAATCAGCATTTCCCCATGTCGGCGCTGGCAAATCTGCTAGGTTGGCGCTAGGTAGGTGTTTAGGAATCTGCGAACGGTTGAATTAATTTGGTGTTTTGGTAAGCCGTTTTTTCGCGTTAGCTCCCCGCTAGCAAAAGTTTCAAAAAAAACATGCCTTGCCAGTCGTGGCTCCTTCGGCTTAAGGGCTTGGATTGTGGTACGAGCAGATAGCCGTCAAACCAGAAGCGCCAAGACAGCAAAATAGTAAAACACTCTACATCCTGCTAGCAATGTCGAGCCTTGCGGAACGCAAGAGTGAGCCGCGCAAGCGACATGTCCCATTTTCAGCCTCCAACATCCAAACACTGATGTTTTCATCCATCGATCCTTCCACAATGCTGAAAACACAACACTAGGCGGCGCGCAAGGAAAGACGAATTCACGTCAATTTTAGGAACAAGCATTTTTGGAAACCGTCGTATGCCTATGTTATTCTGTGTTCCCTGAGGAGTTGCCTGCAGGCGACGGAAAATTCAGCCTGACGGCGAATGCAAGTGATAAGAGTTTTGAAAAGAAGAGGCTGTTCTGAGCCTCGTGACATGGGCTGTGTTCTGAAGTACTGGCTGCGCAGTTGCGCTTGCTGCCATCAAAGTCTTGAATCTGATCCGACCATTCCTTGGCATCAAAACAACATTTGTCATGCGAGAGAGGTGTGCAGCCGAATTTAGCCAACAGCGGGCCATGAGGTGGTGATGTTGCGTGGAGACATTCATGATTACCGCTTGGCATCTGTGCCGTTGCTTTGTTTTCCAAAGCGGAATCCACAAATTGTGACTCCGCGCGACGATGCAAGCGTTGACAAACAAGATTTCAGGCAGGATGTATTCAAGAAAGACTAAATGACTAAATACTTTATCAGCAATCTGAAAGCAGTTGAAGCTGTGACTTGTCTGCGCGACTGTGTACAATAGTCATAAGGTCAGGTCATGCGTCAGCAACTGATGCAGATCTTTGCTTGCTGCCGGTTTTCCATTGGAAGCCTTCGGGAGGCAGTAGGTGGAGGTCAATGCTTAGCACTTTTACTAGCCGAGCCAACAGGCTTTTGCGCAAGTGAGAATGTGCATGCCAGCTTTACAGCGCAATGCAGGGCTGTTGAAGTAGGCGGGAAGGTAGTAATAGGCTGCAGGGACAATCAGTAAACCTGACTGGTTGAGGCCATGTCTTAATGTACTGCCCGGACTGCGCAACCTGCAGTCAAGTGGCGAAAGTGAAGATATTTTGTGGGAACTTGCAACATGCCAGTCTCTGCAAAGCATATGACAAGGCGTTTGACAAAGTTGCAGCTCATGAGCTTGGCAAGTTGCCACTGATGTCTCTTCTTCATGAGATCTGGAGCACATGCCCAAACTATTTGCTATCTGTCTATCCGTCTCTTTGTTTATCTGTCTTTATGATTGACTACATGTCAGTGTGAAACACGAGAATGTCCTAGCATGCATCCATGTTATGTCGCTTTACTCTCAAGGGTCTCAAGGAGGGATGAAGTTGTGGCACGCACTCGGTGTGCAATTGCTGAGCGTGCTGCTGCGTGAGAGCCATAGAGTGGTTCCTCCTGCTGAGCCCACGCAAGTGATTTGCAATTGCACTCTAGACCAGGAGTTCGTGAAGGACCAGCCAGCGTCTAGCACTGGCATCATTCTGGTAGTGTCAGGTGCCACTGCTCTCTCCATTGCCTCGTTTGTTCTAGGCCGTGCGACAAAACCAAGTGGCGATGCCGACAAAGCTGTCAGTCCGTCGCGTAGGCGACGTGGAGGTGGAGTACTATCGGAACATAGTGCCGGGATCTAGGGTTCTGGTCTGGTATTCCGATGACAATGTTTGGCATGAGATCATGGTGGGATTGATAGTTGGTTCTGCTGAAGTGATCATGTACACCCCCGATGGAGACCTCTATCGAGAAGATATCAGTTGTGCCGGTGCCTCCGGCCCTACTAAGTTGAGGGGTCTTGGAAAGGACTTCAAGGTGCCTGGGAAAATCCGTAAGCCAGTGTATCGATTCCGGGAAGCTATCACGGATGAAACCATTCGACAAGTTTTCAGGGACTCTGTGAAGCTAGCAGATGATGATGGGCTTGTGATTGACATGCCTCCGAAAGTTCTGAACTCTGCTGGTAATCTGGTTGCGTTGGATGAGCTTTTTGGGGGCCCCTTTTCACGCGATGATGGTTCTGCTGAAGTGGCCACTGGAAATGCTGATCAAGAAGAGCCTTTGGTCAAGAAGCCCAAGAATGCGGTGTGTGTTACGGCAGCTCCTGCCGACAGCGTGTGGGTTGCAGCAGAACCGTTGGGAGGATTGGTGCTGGGTCAAGAAGTTAGCCTTAACCATGAATCTGATGTTCAAGTTGGTGACCGCACTGCCCTTGCCCTACGCGGAGGTGTCTGGGTAAAGGTTGAGCTGATTCCTATCAGCAGTGCGGCAGAGTATGCGGGAAAGCGAGTGAAATTGTTTTCTGCTGCCTCGCCCACAAAGCCTACTGCTGATCGAGCCGGGTCATCACAAGATGTTCAAGTTGGAGCAGTTGATGATTCTGAGAACAGTCATGGCGATGTGCGCACCTTGTGGGTAGACTTCGATGCTCACGGGGAGAGATACAAGACGTGGAAGGACGTCTGTTCAGAGTCATTCACCCCGGTGCTGGACTCAAAGCCATTGGAGGGGCCATGTACGGCCCTTCACCTCCTGAAGCACACTGAAAGACAAGGCGGCGATCCAAGGCTCTGGATGCAGTTGTGGTCCAGGGCAAAACACATAGAGCCATCGGACCGTACCTTCCACGAGATGAAGATGCTCACGGAGGTGCTTTACCTGGCTGGAACCTATGATCAGGTGAACATTCCAGGCTTGATTTGTCTGGAAGTTGTCTGCCGACGAGTGCAGGCCATCGTCGACGCCTACATGAACCCTTCGAAGCCGAGTTGGGAGAATGCCAAGCTGTTCACGGGCCAGTCATCGCCTGAGGACATTGTGAGTCCTGTCTTCAGGACTTATGCAGTGAAGCGGAACAAAGAAGAATTGGAACTGTTGCAGGCCAGACAAAAAGTCAGGGAACTTCGTGGTGCCCCTGCTGTCAGTGCTGAGGATGCTGCAGCTGAGGCCACAGACGCTCTGCCCAAGAAGCCGCCTTATCGACCGAAGAAAAAGGGCGGTGGAGGGCAGGCTGATGCCTGACCATGAGGCTGCTGTCAGTGACCTAGCTCAGGGCGCTGGCAGCCTTCATCAAGGAGCACAAGCGGGGCATCCAGGATCTGCAGCACAATTCAGTGCTCAATCTCGGGAGCTTTTTCCGCTGCCAACTTTTGCATGCCCACCCCGTAAACAAGGGGTGTCAAGGACAGTCTCCAAACGGAGAAACAAAATTAGAAAGATCACTGAGAACTGCAACGAAGTTATCTATGCTTTGAACTGGATGGCTGGATGCAGCAGCCGTGATGGCGTGGACTTCAGTGATATGCATGTTGAGGTGCTTGCTCGTATGGAAGGCTTGGTTCGTGATCAAGAGCCCAATGGAGCAGCGCCTGTGCCTGAGGAAGCCCTTAGTGCGCTTCTCAAGGGTGCCGATCCGTATGATGGATCTGGGGCCCAGCTTACCCTCGCATCCTACCAGGCTGACCTCGTCTCCCTGCCGGACGATGTGACCAGTTGTCCTCAACTTGGCTCCGTTCTGGGGGCGGAGGATCTTCGTTATCTGGAGGAGGAATCAGAGCTGATGATGCGTGCCCCGGGTGAGCTGCAAGGGATTGATGTCCCGGTTGAACCATACTGGGATCCCGTCTTGCGCTACAACCAAAAAGAGTACAGCAAGCTTGTGAAAAGACTTGCTGACATTGGCTACTTCCAGTACACCACCCGTCCTCTCTGCTCGGTGGGAGTGTTCTTCGTCTACAAGAGCAATCGCACTCGATTAAGGATGATCACCGACGCTAGGAGGGCAAACCGGCTGTTCAACGAACCGCCACCTGTCAGTCTTATGACGGCAGAGGGCTTTGGTCGCTTCGAGATCAGCATGAAGGGTGATATGTATGGTGACCTTCCAGCCATGTCGGCTGTGGAAGTATTCCTCGGACTTTCTGACGTGAAAGATTGTTTCCACCGAATGAAGGTCCCCCATTGGATCGCACGCTACTTCTGTTGGAGACCGGTGCCTGCCAAGCTTCTTGGCCTTGCTGGTCACACTTTAGATGGAGCTGTACTTGGTCCATTGGATCCCGTCTATCCTTGTGCTGGAAGTTTGTGTCAGGGTTTTTCATGGGCCCTGTACTTTGCTCAGAAAGCCAACCAGACGATGGCTAGCAGCATTGCAGGTCTTGACAAGGCCACCCTAGTGCATGATAGAGGACCCCCCGTGGTGATGAACCTCCATTCAGATGGAACCAGTGCGGATGATGTGCACTACTATGTGTATGTCGACAACTTAGGCGTTTTGCACCCGGATGAAGAAAGAGTTCGCTCCGTCCTTCAGGGTCTTCAGAAAGCTTTTGATGGTGCTGGTTTGCTTTTGCGTGGGGATGATGTTACTTCTGGGGCTTCTGAAGCTTTGGGTTGCATTGTCGAGGGCAACAAGTTGCGTAGTCGTATTAGCAATGCTCGTCTCTGGAAAATACATCATGGTATCAATGCTCTACTCATGCGTGGGAGATGTACTGGTAAACTTTTGGAAATTATCGTTGGTCACTGCACTTTTGGTGGGTTGATGAATCGCCAGAGTTTATCGGTTTTCAATGCTGTGTACAAATTTATTCGGAGACACTACAAAGAGTCTGTTGCACTATGGCCTACGGTTCAACAAGAACTTCGTGCATTCAAAGGTCTCATGTTCCTACTTGTTCAAGATTGGGGGCGACAATGGAATAGACTTGTTTCATCTTCGGATTCCAGCTTGACAGGGTTTGGGATTTGCAAAGCTTGGTGGCCTCAAGATCAAGTTGCGGCTGTCGGGCGGGTACTGGAGAGATCACGATTTAAGAGAACATGTTCACATAGTGCTCGGGAATCTGCCTTGGTTTCTGCCGGCTTTGAGCTGAAGAATGGTAATTGGGTGAAGAGCGCAAAGACCAGTTTGCAGCGCTTACTCGACTCAGGCTGGACTATCGACGAAAGCTTCCCAGAAGTCCCTGCAGCAGGCCTGGTGCGGTCAAAATGGTCACCAGTGTTGTGGGGCAGATGGGAGCACAAAGAGAGCATTTTGACCTTGGAAGCTCGAACGGTTTTGAAGGCACTTCGTAGGATAGCTTTGACACGATATGGGCATTCAATTCGTCAGCTGCTTTTGTGTGACAACATGTCGGTAGTGCTTGCAGTCGAAAGATGTAGAAGCAAGAACTTTAAGTTATTAGCCATAATTCGTAAGATAGCTGCATACTGTATGAGTAGAAATATACATTTGGCAATTAGATGGATTCCTTCTGAACTAAATATTTCAGATGAGCCGTCTAGATTGCATGATGAAGAGAACTCCAAGCTTCTTGTTGATTCCCTTGATGATGATTGGCCCGAGTCTCCTTCCCCTCTCCCTTTCTCTCACAAACATGAGCCCAAAGCGGGTGCGGCAGCTGAACCTGCAACGAAGCCAGAACTCCGTGGAGGATCAGGCATCGAGCTCTCAGCACACATCTCGAAAGAGGGAATTGGTCCTTGCTCGAGAGTCAATGCAGACTCAACCGAAGCAGTCTGCGAAGCGAAGCAAGATCCTAGACACCAGCGAGATGACCAAGAGCCGACTACAGGAACGACCTGTGGCAGTGCAGAAGCTGCCGGAGACTCAGAAGGAGTTGGACAACATGCAGCCTCGTATGGGGCCTTGCCGGAAGAAGGAAGAGGAAAAGGAAACAAGTTCAGACGAAAACAGCACTTCGTCAGAGCTGAAGGTCGTGCCAAAAGGAGGAAGGAAGCGTGGCTTAGAAAGCAAGAAAAGAGGAGTTCTCAAGGCATTTGTGGAGTACCAGATGGAAGATGCTGGTCAGAAGATGACACCATTGGAGCTGGCTGCAGTGACAGAGCGGGTGCGGAAGAACTATGCTTCCCGTCTTGCAACTTTCGAGGAGTTTGTGAGGCAGCATCGCCTCCCTACCAGCCTTGCCAAGGACATGGATGTGGCCTTGGTGATGTTCTTCAACGAGCAGCTGCGGCGGGGCGAGGGAAGCTATGTAGGGGACTATACTCTGGCTGCTTTGCTGGACCGTTACCCAAGCTATGGACGGTTGGGCAACCAGAAGATACCGCGAGCATGGCGGTGTGTGAAGGGTTGGAGAAGACTTTGTCCTTCCCGCAGCCGACTTGGGCTGCCGCTGGCAATATGGTGTGGCATCTCTTGGAGGATGGTGATCCATGGTCATGTGCAGATGGCCACCTTCAACCTGCTTCAGGTGAGCTCCTACTTGCGACCGAGCCCATTGCTGAACCTGAGGAAGCTTGGTTTGGTGAGACCCACTGCGGGGATCACCAAGCATTGGGCCATTGTCACCAGCTTGAGCGAGACCGACGAGACATCGAAAACAGGAACGAAAGACGATTCGATCATCCTGGACTCGCCGTGGTTGAGCTTCATCAACCCATTGCTGGAGGAGTTGTCAAGGGGGAGCAAGATGGAGTACGTTTGGAGCTTCGATTATCATCAGTACTTGACTGTCTTCCAGAAGTGCTGCCAGGAGCTGCAGGTGACGGCAGTTCCATACCAAGCACGACACTCTGGACCAAGCGTCGATCGAGTGACAAACCATCGCAGCCAAGAAGAAGTTCGCAAACGGGGAGGATGGCTGGCCAGGGCAAGTGTGGCACGCTACGAGAAGGCGGGGCGGCTTGCGGCAACATGGCAAGCACTGCCATTAGCCGTCCAACTGACTTGCACCAGTGCCGAAAAGTACATAGCCGAAATCATGCTCGGCCAGCCTTTCCCAAACATTTCACTGCCGTGAAGGGACCTCGTGGATGTTATGTGGCTGACCTTTTTGCTGGAACAGGTGGAGTTTCTAGAGCCGTGAGAGCCTTGGGATTTAATGCCAGAGAATGGGAGCTACTCAAAGGTCCTGATCACGATCTGACTAATCCTGTTGTAGTCTTCAAAGTGGCTGAAGATATTAGGAAGGGTCGCTTGTTAGCTATGATGTTGGCTCCTCCATGTTCCTCCTTTTCTCCGGCAAGAGATCGAACTTCAGTCATTCGCAGTCGCCAGCATCCATGGGGCATTCCAGGAATCTCTGACAAAGACATGGCCAAGGTTCGAGTTGGGAACAAATGTTTTAAGACCTGTTTCAAACTTATCAAGCTGTTGGATCAGTTTGGGGTGCCTTGGATGCTTGAAAATCCACACGGAAGTAAATGTTGGTACCTCCCTGAACTTGTCAGGTTGCAACAGTGTTCACATGTTCAAACGGTTGTCACTGATTTTTGCATGTGGGGTACCAAATGGCGTAAACGCACTAGATTAATCATTGGCAATGTTGATCCTTGTGACGTTGAAAGGCTTCGCAAACGGTGTTGTGGTAGGAAAGGTATCTGTTCTCGAACTCAACGGCGTCACTTTCAGCTTACTGGCAGTGGACCCAACAATATTCCATGGACACGTATTGCGCAGCCCTATCCAACGAAACTATGTCACAGTATTGCTCATGTTTTACTGGCTTCAACCATTGCTTCGTCTTTTAACTGGTAGCAACTGCAGCACACAAACACTCTCTCCTTCCCTCTCTTCGCTGTTGGTTCTTTGTTGCTTCTCCCCCCCTCTCTTCTCCCCACCCTGTTTGGGAACAACAATTTGCTTTGGGTAGTTGATTTGGGACTTGAGATCTGACCACAAAGATTTTAACAAGTTTAAACTCAACAAGGTCAGATTTTTTCCTTTGCAGCAAGAGCCTCTCAGCACGCGTCTTGCCACGACGCGCGAGATCGACACTATAGAATGTGCCGCAGTAAAAGGATTGCATTGCTGTGGGACATGTCAGTGTGAAACACGAGAATGTCCTAGCATGCATCCATGTTATGTCGCTTTACTCTCAAGGGTCTCAAGGAGGCCCACCCGATCCCACCACTGGGACTTGAGATCTGACCACAAAGATTTTAACAAGTTTAAACTCAACAAGGTCAGATTTTTTCCTTTGCAGCAAGAGCCTCTCAGCACGCGTCTTGCCACGACGCGCGAGATCGACACTATAGAATGTGCCGCAGTAAAAGGATTGCATTGCTGTGGGACATGTTTATATGTCGATTTGTCTCTCTGTCTATTTGTCTATCTGTCTACCTGTCTATTTGTCTATCTGTCCACGTGTTTACCTGTCTATTTGTTTATCTGTCTGTCTGTCTATCTATCTATTTATTTATCTGTCTATCTGTCTACCTGCTTATCTATTTGTTTTTTTCTACCTATCTACATTATTTATCGACCTATCTACTTATCTGCCTATCTATCTATTCATCTATCTATCTACTCATCTACCCGTCCGTCCGTCCGTCTGCCGTCCGTTTTTCTGTCTGTCTGTCTGTCTGTCTATCTGTCTATTTGTTTATCTGTCTATTTGTCTGTTCTAACCATCTATCTATTTTTCTGCCTCTCTAGCTAGCTGGCGAACTGTCTGCGTATCTATATGTCTCTGACCTGTCCATCCATCTAGCCAGCTACATAGCTACGTGGTTGTCTACCTATCGAACGGCCAAACTATTTGTATAGTTTGCTAGCTAAATAAGCTCAATCTCTTTCTAGGTGTATATCTGTCTATCCAACTATCTAAGTGTCTCATTATTTTTTATCTACCTTTCTACTTTAATACGTTTCTAATTTTGTTTACAGTAAATGTTTGTATCTTTCAACCTTTGCGTCTATCGATCTATCCATCCATCTATCTATCTATTTATTTGCCCATCCATCTATCCATCTATCTATTCGTATCTACCTTTTTCTATCTGCGCCTAATTCTTTGTGCTTCTATGTGTCTCTACCTGTTTGTCTGTCCGTCTGCCATCCTTATCTCCTTCTGACTGTCTACCTACTTGTATATATATATATATGTATATGTCTACTTCTTTGTCTTTATGGGGGACTGTCTACCTGTCTCTCTCTGTCGTCCATCTTCCAGGAAAGCCAGCGGTGGCTGACTTGTTGTTGCTGCAGGCAGGCCTGTGGCTTTTCGCTCGGTTCCCCCGGGCGCCCCCCGCCCCCTTCACATGTCCATGCCTCGTAATCGAGTGTTAGTTGGATCCTCCTTGGTCTTCCCCTCCGGTCCCTCCTTTTGGTTGGCCTTCGTTCTGGCAATGGAGCAAGATAGGTCTGATCATCATCGCCATCATGGTCAACATTAAAATCATCGGTCTCCTCAAAACCTGCTCATCTTCACCCTCATCATCCATGAGCAATCATCTATAATTTTCCTTGTCATTGCCGTTGCCGCCTGGAGTATCGTCATCCATGTCATCCATCATTATTACTGTATCGCTATCGATCGCCCAGCTTCAGCGTCGCTTGATTTCCATCATGAAAGCATTCCTCTCATACTTGCTGCGTGAACATATCGTTCAACAGGTCGTGTCGACTCGCTACCTACAGTTCAAAGTCTGACCTTTCGGTCCCGTATAAACGAATAGACGAAGCTCTGGCCTCAAGACTTCCTTTCAAAAGTGGAGCCGGGGCATATGAAGTCTTGCGCTTGCAGCTCGAAATCTGAAGAAGAAAATGTGAAGATAATTGGAACATAAAAGTGGCATTCGACAAATTGAGCATGTCCAGCTGACATCAGCTGCGCCTAGCACGAAAAAGCATCCTTGCACACCGTCTTCAACACCATGCCTGCCAAGGTTTTTGAAACCTTCGCAAACCGCTGTGCCAATCCCTTGCGCTTGCCATGCAAAAGCAAACATCCACCGTAGCGAACATGTAAATTGTGCTGTGTTATTGAGATTTTGACTTGCGAACTGTGCTTTGCGCCAAAGCCGCGTGCATTTTTTGGACATTTGAATTCCAAAGTTCTTTGAGATTGACAGTTTTTCACGATCTTGACCTTCAAATGTTCTTCGCGCCAGAGCGATGTGCTCCTCGAGCGCCAAGCTCTGACCGTTCGTATCTTTGACCCCACATGCATGTCTCTCTTGACACTTCTTTCTCTCCAATGTCTCCTTTGGATGACCTGCCGCGACTTTCAATTTTCCATAGGTTGGAAGTTTGACTTCCAAAATTTCTTGGATCATTCATCTATTCATCAGTCTTAAGCTAAAGTCAGATGGTACCCTCATGTGCTCCAGATGCGGGCCTTGGAAGGAGTTTCCTTCGAGAATTTTGCGTGGGAGGGACTTGTCGCCGACAAGTTTCATGGATCCTAACCCACGCTTTCTTGGAGCACCTCCATCGTTTCCAGTTGATTCAAGAATTTGAGGAAACATAGGCGTAAATAGATATTTACAAAAGCATACATATATACATATATCTGTATTTACAAGAACATACGTACATACATACATATAAATATAAATATATATATATATACATGTATGTAAATGTATATGTATATCTTTATGTATATGTACAGGTATACATATATAGATATAAATGATTATATTTGGATTTGATGTTTGTTTTTGTTTTGAGTTTTGACATCCTGGGAGCCTAGTGGTGGATCCAAGAGCTGGGTGGACCTGAGGAAGGTACCGCGGCCAGCTCGAAGAAAAGGATGATCAGCCAGCCTTTGGTCAGTGTGAGTGCAACATGATGCAACATGCATGCCGAAGCGGCAAATATGAACAATACACAATGATGACATAATCGCTGCATTCCAAGCTATTTCAATGCTGTGCTGGCCCTGATTTTACAGGATTCGGTTGGAGCTGCAATCTTTCGTGTCATTGCTAACTTGCATGGATGCCGGGCTCACTGCTGGAAAAATCAGGTGGGTCATACTTTGTTTTGGCTCGGGAGAGTTGTTGGCACACATTTATCATCCTGAAAAGATTCCCAGCACACATGGTAGTCGTTTCTTCTGTTTAGACGGCAAGGTGCCATTGTAAAGCCACTAAGATCCCCAACTCAGAGTACAAACCAAGCTGCCAATTTGTACCGCATCGAACTTTCCAAATTCGTTTCTCCTCTGCTGAGCCTGGATTAGCTCCGACCCCGGTTTGCGGTGACTATTGCATGGACTGGTGCAGGACTTGTGTAGAGGTTTGCATTACATCGTGCTGGCAGTCGGGGTCACTCTGACAGTGAAAAAACTCATCATTGCACAGTTCTCATTGTGTAGTGAGAATTTTAGGTCAAAAAATGGTGCGCATCGTGAACGGCCAAGTAGTCAATTCAGCAGCTGTTCAAAAAAGGCGTGCTGAAGTCCATTGTGGGACTTTCACAGCCCTGCCTTGGTTGCATTTCTTTTTATCCACCGAGCTGACAAGTTTGAAAGCTCCACCTTCCCAAAATCCAAACTGACAGGGCCAAAGGGCCGCTTGATCTTGTTGCTGGATTTTTTTGGTCCGTGACATCCTCAGAGCACAAGCCAGAGAGTCTTCTTTTTGGCTGAAAATTGCAGGACGTGTTGAGATGGACTTTTACAATTTAGGTCGTCTCGTTTTTCGTGCTTTTCTTCCAGACCATGTTCAAGCCATCGGAAGGCCTGGTGGAACAAAGAAATTTGGGTTTTGCAAAGGCAAGCGAAACTACCGGCAGGCGGAAGTAAGCGCGTGGAGGGCAAATCGAGAGTAAAGACCATGAATCCAGGCCAGGATCTCCAGAATATACAGATTTCAACAGGGTTTTCATGCCTTTCTTTTCACATGTTTTAAACCATGTTTTTATATGCCTTTTCACATGTTTTCATTCTGTTTTCATTCTTTCCTTGGTTGTTTCTCAGGAGGATCATCAAACACACAGTTGAATGGCTGCCCGCCATTCGGTGGCGGCGGCGGCTGAGGCGCCTGGACCATAATCCTCTTCTGAAAACAGGAAAGGAAATCACAAATCACTGAGGTTAAAGGAGACTCTGATGTCTGAATCGCTTGAGTTTGAAGCAGCTGCGATCTTACTCGCTTTGACAAGCTTTGACCTGAAAGTTCATAAAGGATCATAAAAGCACAGGCTTCATTTTGATCGTCCTCATTGAATTCAGGCGAATGACGCAGAGGGAAGGGCATGTCCTGGGCCTGCCAACCTTTCTGCGGAGGCAAAGATTAAGAACAGTGACTCAAAGAGCTGCTGAGTGATTCATTTACAACCCTAGCGTTCAAAGTCATTATGTTCTCAGCGCCAAGAAACTGCAGTCTTTGACTACTCTGTGCACAAACTTTAGGCTATTCACTGATCCAGAGACGCAACCCCCATGGCCAAATCTTTGCTTTGGCGAGGTGCTAGCTGGATGTGAACAGCAAGCGAGATTTGTAGCGACATAGATGCGGCGCGGGATGTCATATATGATGGTATGTATATGATCCAATCAGATGAGACAACCAAATGCAAAGCAAAAAAGACATAGATATTATAGAGACGAAAGATGTTTAGGATGATGAAAGTACGCACGCATGCAGAAAGACACGCAGATGCATCTGCAATCGCAGACGCATGCATCACCGAGAAACCCGCAGTTGCAAGCTGCAAGTACAGGGCATACTGCGAGGAACAGCATTGTCCCTGACTCGTCCAAAAATGTCAGTGACACTGTCCTGCTTCGCTCTAGATTTCATGGCTGCAGAGTTGACACTCCGATCTCCGAATGGCACGTTGACACGGCCGAGACATCAAGACAATGTGTTGCCGTCGGAATGACAAGACCAACAACCGAAGCCAAAATTGCAAAACATGTTGCGTTCGCAAAGTCAAACTGCAGCATCGTGTTTGACTCTCTCCAGTGATCTTGTTGGCATGTTGCAGCTTTTGCAGGTGACAATTTAAGTATTTAGAGTCTCCATGTTTCTACAAGATCTCACAAACACAAGTAGATCAAGTCAAGTGTTTACTTGCCGTGCAATTGGGCAATGGGTCTCTTGAGATCACCTCCAAGTCAGTCAACCATCCAGGAAACAACCTTTTCAAGCTTCTTCATGTTTCAGACACTTCGGTTGAAGGAACGCTATTAGGTTCCAGCCATGCAGGCTTTGGGCAAGGCTGGTGGGTGCTGTGTTTCCCCAATGTATGCGTAGGTGGGAAATCAGTCGAACATTTGTGGAGCACATGTTTACATTTGTTTGCATTTGTGTATGATTAGGAAGAAAGAGGTAACTAGAAGCAATAGACCAGCTTCTCAAGTTCTACTGTAGAGCGTGTGGGATGGACGAGGGGAGTCGAAGCGCAATTGAAATACAGTGAAGAACAGCTGGAAGCAACACTTGAGAGTTTGACAGCGATGCGACGTGCAAGCTTTGCCGTAGGCAGTGCCACAAGTAGATTGTTCAGGGCCACATTCGCCAGGTTCTCTCATGCTTTTGTGAAGGAAGCTTGGTGTGGAACTGAGAAAAGTATAGAGAAGTACAAAGAAAATTATAGGAATGCGTAGGAATGCAACGAGGAATGCGATGGAACCCGATGGAACGCGGGGAGAGCAGAAGCACTTGATGTCTCTGTCGCAGAATTTCTGACTTCCGAGGTGAAGATCCCTGAAAATGGCCATGCGCTGTGCTCGCCCAAGTCACATCCGATCCTTTCATTTCCGTCGAGTCGAGAGACGCATCAAAAAAGCGTTTTATATTTTTTTTGAAAAACATTCTGTATATATATATATATATATGCATATATATATGTATATTTTTAAAAAACACAAAAAACATACTTATTAATAGGAGGGCAGCAGGAAAGGAAGGAATGAGGGTGGGAGGGAAGAAGGAAGGAAGGAAGAAAGAAAGGGCGTGGCACATTTTCTTTGTTTGTTGTCCCAAAAAGATAATATAAGCAAGCAAGCGAGCAAGCGAGCAAGCGAGCAAGCGAGCAAGCCAGCAAGCCAGCAAGCCAGCAAGCCAGCAAGCCAGCAAGCGAGCAAGCGAGCAAGCGACCAAGCGAGCAAGCGAGCAAGCGAGCAAGCCAGCAAGCCAGCAAGCCAGCAAGCAAGCAAGCAGAGAAGGCAGCCAGCAAGCCAGCAAGCCAGCAAGCCACCAAGCCACCAGCCCTAAAAACAGAAACCCTCAAATCAACCCGAAGACCATAAACCTTAAAATCAACCCTAAACCAGAAACCCTCAAATCAGCCTAAAACTAGAAACTCTAAAATTCGCCGTAAAGCCATACACCGCACCCCAGAATTAACCCTGAAACCCGAATGCCTAGAATCAAACCTAAGACAAGAAAGCCTAAACTCAACCCTAAAACCAGAACCTTCAATTCAACCCAAAAACCAAAAACCCAAGCAAACATCAACCCTGAAACCATATGGTGGTTTCTCAAAATAGGGGTACCCCAAAAATGGTTGGTTTACTACCTATAAATGATTAATAAAGGATGATGTAGGGGTACCCCTATTTTGAGAAACCACCATATATTTTAGAATCAACGTTAAGACATCCAAAATTAAGAAACCCTAAAATCCGCTCAAGAAGCGGCAGTTTTGTCTTTGATTCAAATCTGTGTTCTTTTTTTGACCTGGGACCCTGCCACGTTGGTCACGTCGGTCACGTTGCTTGAATTTTGCCAATGGCTTTAGGGCTCCCAGGCTCCCAGGTGCCAAGCTGTAAAGAAATTCTGGAAAAGACAGAAACTAAACTTTCTTTCAATTAAACATTCATACTATTTCATACTACAATTTAATTACTGTTTACTTAAAAACTACATCTAATTACTGAAATTTATTTCATTTCTGATCTACTCTTTGGATTGATTCATGCACCTGCTTGTTGGAGGGAGTTTGGTACACGTCCTGCCCCCTGGATTGAGGCCAAGAAAATTGAATCTTGTCCACCTTGTGCATTTGCCTCCAGAGGCTGGGAATTGCAACGTTTTGAGACGAAATCCGGGTTCAAAGAAGTTCAAATGCAAGTGTCTAGGCAGGAAATGCCTGCCCTGTGCCAAATCGATCAGCTGTTGTTTGGTGCGGGTGCAATGTTCACTGGTCACATCGAGCGCAGCTGAAGGATTTTCTGGAGAAGGAAGGGGTTGTTGCCAACCATGCTTGGTGCTAGACTCAGGATGCTGGCAGTACGAACGGACTCTCGTATGGTTTGTGGAAGGTTCATTTCAGTACTCATGAGACATTTGCGACATGTTTCTCCAAATTTCAAATGCCAGGTTGATTGATGCAACCAGAAAGCAACGCTGTGCCACATCCTGAGACTGCGCTAGATGCAAGTTGCGGCAAGAGTCAAGAGATGTGAAGGGATGTCAAGGGATGTCAAGAGGTCTGTGGGTTCTGTGGCTGCATGTGGCTGCATGAGGTTCCCATCTCACTGTGGGTTCTGTATCGTGAGTGGGTGGATGATGTGATCGATGGCCAGGCCACCATACACATGAAATGCATTTTTTACAACAATTTTCGCCTTCTCTCTCTCTCTCTCTTTTCTAAGTCATTTTCTTTTCTTTTCTTCCTTTCTTGGTGTCTTTGTGCCTCGCTTGATATTTCTGACATCGAAGATGTTGTGGTTTCAGGTTGAGCACGTGGACTGCTGGCACCATTTCGTGGTTGCCAGAGCCCTTGGGTTGAGAGCTCGGCTGCAACTGACAACATTGGGTGAAGCTTCAAGAGTGCTGCCAAGAGCATTCTGCTAGAAGTGCCTTTCAAGGGTACCAAAAATGCCTTGCATGTGCCTTCCTTTCAGAGCTCTTGCTAGTGATTTGCCGGGAGGCACCATTTACTAGCAAGTACTGCACGGGCAGGAATTGCGAATTGTGTGAAGGAAATGTTCCGGCAGAGCCTTAGGAGTTCTAGACTGCTCTGCTAGGCATACTGTGTGTATTCGTATGTTTTGTGTTTGCGACAGCTAGAAGCTTTTAACTGAGGAGACACTGAGAAGTCCAGAACTTAGCAACATCTTTTGATCATGTCAGGTTGAACCTCTCCAACACGAAGAACACCAAACCGCATGAGGCGCGACATCAGATTGGGGAGTAACAACCCTTTACTGACTTGACGACTGAAGCGTATCCCTTGTCAGGCTGCTGATCTGATGGCGCTTCTCGCAGAAGATAACAAGCTGGGCAAAGGAGATCCAGTGCAGTTCTTGGTTCCAAACAGAAAGCTGTGGGGGTTTCAATCTCTAGAAGCTGAAAGGTGGTATCGCGATGTATCGCGACTCTTCCCCGTCTCTGAAGGGATGTTCCGAAGTTTTTTTTCATTTGTCTGCCACAAGAATACTTGTTTTCCATTTCCCAATTTGTTTCCGGTGTCTTTTCCATTTTTCCTGCACCTGCTTTCTGTTTGTCTTCCAGTTTTTCTCCGATCTCTTTCCATTCGCCTCCCATGTGTATCCCACGTGTGCTTTCCACGTGTTTCCTGATTTATCTCCGATGTGCTTTCAATTGGTCTCCATGGTCTTTTGCACTTGCTGCCCATTTGTCTCCCACAAAAGCGTCTCAAGTCTTTTCCTCTCTTTTCCTCTCTTTCCCATTCGTTTCCCGTTTGTTTCCCAGTTCTGTTACATTTGTCGCCACAGCTTGTTTTCTTGTGTCCTATTTGTGTCCAGCCCAGCTGTTTGCCATTTGTTTTCCAGATTCTTTTTCATTTCTTCACATCATTTTGTGATCTGTGAGGTATTTGTCTTGCAGTTATCGCTGACTTCTTCTCCTTGCCCTCCTTTTGCTTCCCAGTGCTTTTGGATTTGTCTTCAACTTGCCTCGCAACTTTCTGTACATCTTTGTTTTCCACTTGTCCCCCGTGGGTTTCCTACTTGTCTCCCAGTGTTTCTTGATTTATTTCGAGCTTCTCTCATTTGTTTACCGCTTGTCTCCCAGCTTGTTGTTGCCGCTAGTCTCTCAATTGTCTTCACTTGTTTTGAATTGTCTTCCAGTTTTTTCCCACTCTGAGCCAAAACGCGGCTGAAACTGGCACGCTACTCGTGAATCTGTTCCCCTTTGGAATCCTCACTGCTGTTGGGAAGCTGGGGTGACTTTGTGACAAACTAAGGCCGCGGCTTTGGAAGCCTGGTTGGATCAGACGCCCCTTGCCAAATAGTACTTTGATGGACTTCAAACATTGAGCCTCCAGAAGCATAGAATAGCATCGCAATTGTGCCCTTTGCCTAGGAGGGAGGCATTTGACTTCAGATTCCGCAAGGCTCGATGAATTCTATTTGGATTTTGGGGTTAGCACTGGCTTTGTACCACAGATTGGAAGCTCAGCATTAGTTCTGGGTTCTGATACTGCAACTCCCGTCTTGCCGCTGAGTAGATGTGACGAGTGTCGTGCTGACATCTAGACTGCTTGGATTCCGTGGTTCTCTTGTCATTCATCTGTGGTTCTGTACATATTGCTTGGCTCTTTGTTTTTACATTTGAGTTGCCCACCAAATCCAAAGAAGTTTTGCTGAGCATGAATCTCTGAATGAACCTTGTGGGTCCACTTGTGGGTATTTCTGGCGTGTGTTCTGAGGCACATCATAGAAGCTTTGACGGGCTCACTGTCGCAGAGGCCGCCACTTCAATTGGAACTCTGTCCGTTTGGCTGAGGCAGTCAGGTCTCTTTCTTCGATCACTGAAAACGTGCCAGGAAGGCGAATGGAGAGGTGACTTTTGCTTTGTCCAACTTGCAGACCCTCAGCCAAGTGCTTGGATGGTCCAGCGAAGGTGAGCTTCTCAATTCTCTTTTGCCTCTCAGGTTGGGCATGCTTCACGGCGACAAGTCATGGGAAGAGGCGGACTATTCGAGTATTCAAATGTATTCAAGATCCTGAAAGCATGAAGGGCCAGTTTGACGCAGCGACGTTGAAATCGGCACAAGCACAAAGATATGGTCAAAAGTATCGAACAGTACAAAAGTTCAAAACCCTTTTCCTCACACAACAGTGGAGCTAGAGGTCGGGAACAGTGTGATAGGAAGGTAAGATATCCGGAAGCAAAAACACACACACACAAACACACTCTGTGACGAGACGAAACATGGTGGTTTCTTCACAGAATTGAGGCCCAACGTGACTCAACCCCTGAAACTGGATTTTGAAGATGCTTTAATCCAAGTGATGCTTTAAGCCGTGCTTTGGAACAGTTTGGAACTTGTCACAAAGGTTCCGCGTATCATTGTCTTGTCACGATAGCTAGCGTCAGCTAGCTGAAATTGCTCTTGTTTTAGCAAGTAATTGGCACCTAGAAAAGTCACAAATAATTGAATCCCCCCCTCGCCACCAGGGTCATCGCATGTTGCGGTTTCTTCGACAAAAATGAATGCATGCTTTATCGTTGTTTGTTTTTTCAGTCAGGTCAGTTGCAATGTTAGCTTTCGTCACCTACGACTGGCCTCAAGTAATTGAAAGAGCAACAGCAGGAAGAATGGCTTTGTTAACACAAAATGCTGGGCCTGCAAGGAACATGAATCTATTGGTGTCAACAGACAATTTGTCTAGCACGCATCCCTTGGCAGGAAAAGGCAATGTTGAGCAGAGAGCTTGGATGTTTATCAAAAAATGCAATCATTCAGAGCTTCTATTCTTCATTGATGTGTTTTGATTTGTTTTGCTTGCTTGCTTGCGCACAGTACTTTTTTGAATATATATGTATATATATATATATATGTAGATTTATCAACCCTTCTTTTCCAAATGCAGAGAAAGCTGTGGGGCACGATTTGATATTTAATTATTTGCGCTTATGGGGGCCAGGGTGTACCTTCTGTGAGAGGGGTACTGCTCATGTCACTCCTGGTCTGCTTCTTTTGCTGGTCTCTTGGGCTGTTGCTTTCGGTTTGCGGCTGGCTGCCGCTGCTTTCGCACGGTGCCGACCTGTTTATTTCTTGTGTGCTTTCTGGTGGCTTTGCTGTCGTTGGATTTGCTTGTCGCCAACCAGTTTTGATGCCTAAGGCCTAGCTGTGCAGCATGTGAACAGACTGAAGCCTCGTTTCCTGCTAGTCAGCGGTGATCTGACAAACGTGGAAGCCTCATGCTGAACAATGGGAGTAGTGGTTGTGTAAGCACTCGAGCATTAGTGAACATGTGTTGCACATTGCACAGATCATTATTTTTGTTTGCGCTTTAAGGCATGGCCCGTTGGACCTCAAGCAGATCCCGTAAATGCAGCAAAGCAGGTGGCGGCCAATCTTTCAATAGCAGTCCATGCAGCAAAGCATTCAAGTGCTCCACGAATTCGGACCTATCTACCATCTGTCTACTACATTCTATTACATGTCGATATCTTCGGCTTGCGCCATCACAAAGATCGTTGATTGAGCAAAGCAGGTGGTGGCTGTCAAGGAAGTCCGGCGCACAGCGGATTTAGTTGCATTCTTGATCATTCTTGGATTTTGTTGGTTCAGATGCGTTGAATGTTTGGTCACAGGTTCTTAGAGAGGTCGACAGTTCAATCCCGATTGTCTTAGTCGGCAACCCAGCTTTGACTTGGTGACAAGCAAAGCGAACGCCTGGACAAGCCAACACAGTTGTGAAAGTCATAACGCCAAGACTTCTCTTCACATTCTGTGACCGGTTCCTCTTGCTCCTTTCTGCTACTCTTGCACTCTGACTATCTCTTACTATCTCTTAGTCTTACTTCCATTCACTTCATTCTCTTTTCTACTCTTACTCTCTTCTGTGATGAATGATCCTCTTTTCTGCAATGATTCATTTGTCCTCAGGTTCCAGGCAATCACGACATCGGGCAGGCAGATTCTTTGAAGTCACACAGATTCCTTGGTACACCGATTCTTTGTCACCACACATTCTCAGTATTTGTTAAGTTGAAGAAACAGAGTGAGGACAGGTCTTTTTTCCAGATTTTTCCAGCCATTTTTACAGGTTCCAACTCCAAATGAACTGGATCTGTACCGGTCGAGATGGGGCTCACACCTCAGTGAAGGAAATGCCGAGACAACTTTCATCTCAGCTCCGCTTGAGGCGATGACTATTTTTCTTTTTGGGTGCGCTTCTTAACCTTTGAGTCGCCTTGAAACTAGCCTTGAAACGTTTTGCATTGGCAAAGTTGAGACTCAAAGAGCAGTGAGAGCAGTGAGAGCAGTGAGAGCAGTGAGAGCAGTGAGAGCAGTGAGAGCAGTGAGGTCGGGGGAGTATACTTCATGGTTTTGAACTCTCAGCATCTTGGCATCGCGAAACTGGTGTGCTCTTGCGCATGACTTGACTCTGAGTAGCACCTCCAATTCTCGGTTGCTCGTCCTTCAGATGTGCAGTGTAGGATGTGTAGGTCCTGTGTAGGTTCTATATGGATTCGTCGAAGACAGAGTTTCAGCGGAAGGACCAGGCCGCGACATCCTTTTTGAGTGCGCCGTGTGCCGATTGCGATTTTGGTGTTCAACATGCAGAAACGAAATATGTTGCTTTCTTTCTTTATGCTTTGATGTCATCCAATTTCATGTTTCTTTAAACACATTTCAAAGAATGTTCAACATATCTGGTCCCAAACCAAATGAAGATGGTCCACCCAACATAAACAAGGCAGCAAACTCCGATCTATCGGCTTGTACGTTTGAGCCCATTGTTAGATCCGTTTGCAATTTCTTTCCGAGGATGCGTGGATTGAGGCTCAGTTTGAAGCTCTCAAAAAGAGGCAGTGCTCTCATTGCTTGCACAACTTGAGGGTTTTGACTTGTGATGAACCCCTACGCTGGACATCTCCAATACGTTTCGTGTGTCACCTTGCAGAAGAGCTGACAGATCAAGAGCTTGAATTTGACGGTTTTTGATATGTCCTTTCAAATGAGTCTTTTTGCAGCACGAAGTACGAGAAGGAACTTGTCTTTCTTTGTGCATGTCACATCTTGTCACATCTTGTCACATCTTGTCACAGCTTGTCACATCTTGTCACAGCTTGTCACAATACTTGTGAGGCAGCCAAAGCATGCAGTCGTGCTGAGCCACGTTCCTCCATTCATTGCGGAGCCCACTGAGACGCACTTTCACTCAGAGATAGCAGTGCCAAGAGCAGACCCACAAGGGAAGCCTAGGAAGTTACAAAGGTGGGAGAAACTGCAAGAAATAGATATAAAGAATTATGAAAACAGATGAATAGTGGCTTCAAATAGGTAGAAATAGTAGCTTCATGTAGCTTCACATTCGACCTGTTGCATAGCGGAAGATTTGGTAGTGAAGAGTAAACTCTTATATTACGTTTCTGCTTGGCAGTACTTTCTGACTTGATGAAAAGAGTGCTGCCTGATGTAGAAAAGGAATCTACCAGAGAGCTTGGAGTTCGATGTTTGCAGATACTTCTCCACATCTTCATACGTTGCTGAGGCAAGGCTGGGCCAACTGGGAAATCGAGCCAAGAGACCGGATTGTCGAGCTGGCCAAAAAAGCTGGAGTGAGGCCATTGACAAATTTGTCGTGATTTGTGTTTGATTTGTGAAAGACTGTTCCAGTTGGCACATCTCGGAAGCAGCTATTTTGTCTGCACGTTCGAGGCATGTTCAGAGGTTATTGCACCACACCCCTGGTGCAGGATTTGGCTTTGTGGCCATTATCATGGCAATGCTGTTGCAGTCGACGAAGATCTTGAGGCCGTGTTTCTGTCATCTTTACTGTAGGCTACGGGAACAGTACGTTTTCATTGTGGACGTCATAAAAAGATAAGAAATTCTACACTGCACAAGGTGGTCACCTGCGCCGGCGTTGGCAGCAACATCAACTGGACCGCAAATCCAGGCGTCACGGTCTTAGCAAAGAGGCAGCTGGAGTAAGGTCTGGCCTAGGACCTGGGATGGCCTCGGTTCTGTGATTGCACTTGGCGAAGTCGAGCAGAGAGAAGGAGAGAGGGCTGCAGCGGGAAAAAACATGCAACCACTCAAAATGTTGTTTTCAGTCAATGTAAGAACCTGCAGTTCTTTTTCATTTGTTCCTCTACTTATCCGATCCACATCTTGGTTTTACTATCGAAGTATTGGTCTATATATCTGTTTATTGTCTGCACAAGGGCTGCAACTGCCAGCGCAAAGTGCTGCGTTATCGCGACCAAAGGGTCCCACATTTTCTCCTTTGCTCAGAGCACACAGTAAGTGTCGTGTAGCGCAAATGGAACTGTAACACTTTGAATGAACGCACTAGCGTGTCCAAGTCCCGTTTCGACACACCAATGTGCCGCAAAAGTGTCAGTGCAAGGCGTTTCAAATCGGTTTGACCATGTTGATGTGCTCTTTGTGAGGCTTGGTTGCGACGCCTAGTGTGTCAACGTATTCCTTTGTCACATCATGTTGTGTTTTATTCTTATTGCATCCCTAAACACAAGATGTCATCATTCATCTGCATTCATCATCACTCCCCTTTTCTAGCCTCTCATTTGCAGTGTCCTTTGCCAGCCTTGCTTTGATTCCAATTTCCTTCTGCTTCTTTTTGTTGACTATCAGAAGCTTCAACAAAAATGCTGTGTTCAGATCCTTCAGTAGGGATTCTTCCTTTCCAAGGTAGTGGCGACTTCCATCAGACCTGACTTTGAAAAGCCGGGCACAGAGCACACTTTTGATACTGATAGAGTTCTGTCCAAAGTCACTTGAATTGCTTGAGGTGTGTGGGAGATCCTCCTCTGCTTGCTGATGCGCAACATTCGGGCCTCCGAATTGTTCGCTTGGATGAGGAAGGGCCGAGGCGAGAGATCAAACTTGTTGCGGCAGAGGAGGACCTTAAGCTCTACATTGCTACATGCATCTTGTTGCTACATGCATCTTTGAATATTCTTGAATACAATTTTAAGACATTAGTTTGTATTATTTGAAATTATTTGCATTTTGATTATTTTTGGACTTTCCCTGCCGCTTTCAGGCATAGCTGGTTTGTTCTGGCTGATGCTCCCCTGTCGCTTGAGGATGCTTTCCGGCAGGTTGTCTGCGTGTGATGCGTTTTTGTATATGTGTCATAGGAGTTGCTGCCATTGTGACTGAGAAAGGCTGGTCATTTGTGAAGTTTGAAACTTCGCGCCAGGGTGGCGGGAACTCTCCTGGACGTAAGCAGAAGAGAAATAGCGAAGCTATCAACAACAGGCCCTCGTGTGGAACTCTCTTGACACAGCCGTATGCTTCATCTTGGCTTGGTCTCACCCTTCAATTTTCGAGCTCTTCGTTTCGCCAATTTTTCAGGCTGGGACTCTGTGGAAACTATCAGGCATGGCTGGTGGGAGGCAACAAGGTAGGGATTTCAACAGACCAGGCTGCAGTGTGTTCCGGCAGGACGCTTTCAAGAAACCGGGAGCGAGAAACTGAACCATCTAGAGACATGCAATCCAAAAAGTCAGGTGCACAAAGTGCAGAACCTGTATTCCCGCACGGAAATTGGCAGAAGAATCTTCCACATTGGATCACTCTGCCGGAGCCCGCTTACGGGCGTTCGATGTACCTTATTGGCATTCGATTGAAAAGATTTGGAAGAAGTTGTCCTAGCTCCTAGCTAGTCATTTGCAGTTGATTTTCAGTCCAAGCTTCACAATTTCTAGAGTCCTGTATTTTGTTTGAAGTAGCTCCTTCTTCGTCTGCACTAATCAAGGCTACTGCAGCTGTAGTCCTCAAGGGTCAAAAGGGTGACTGGACAAGTCCAGCTGTCCAGCTCAGTTGGAGTCCGAGCTCTTGGGCAGATGCCAAAGGACAGGAGAGAAAGTGAAGAGAGAGAAATGACAGAGGAAGAAAGAGAGAGAGAGGTTGATACAGAGATAGAGAGAGAGAGAGAGAGAGAAAGAGAGCGAGCTTGCGAAATAGGGCCAAGAGGCGACAAAGCCAGAGAGACTGTTGACCAAGTTGTGAAGTTAGAGAAAGCCCAGCCGCCCAGGTGTGACCTCAACATGGCGGAGGCTCAAAGTACTGGCACTTTGTAGAGGTTGCAAATTCAAATAGATTGGATTTGAGTTGCCAAGCTGTGCAGGGCCTGTCAATCGAGGAGCCGCTAGACATGATAAGGTCCTGGCCTTCTATGCAGATGACAAACGGAGACACCAAAAGATATATAAGATGAGTATTGCAAACTAGATGACATCTGAACATATAAATGACGTATTAGTGTTGTATTCACGGGCTAAAGAGCCAGAGACGGGCCCTCCCTAGCAATAGCGGGGTAATTACTTCGAGCTCGAGGGAGATGTCATTTGCTGTGAGCTTCTCGATGCTCGCACTGTTTTTCAAAGATCTTTGAGGCAAAACCTTGACGAAAGAATCTTTGTCAAGTGCCGTGGAGATCGAGAGATTCGGGGAAGGCTTTGGTGCTAGTTCTTTCAAACTGCTTTCTCACTCACTGTGTAGTGTTTCTTGGCTTTCATTATTTTTTTCCGGCGTGTACATGTGTTTTGCCTCAAAGGCTGCATGCCTACGATCAGCACTTGAACATGGTTCTTAGTGAGGTGGAGGCAGATGCTCAGAATGTCGTTAGACGAGACACCAGGACATGCCATGGCTGTCCTTATGCATTCACCGACTGTCCTCGTCCAGGAAATTTCTTATGTCAGAGAGGAGGTGCCCGGAAAGGACATCAACATTGAGAGACAGTCAGACATTTTCATTTTTATCGTTCTTCTGCACCAACACAGAACACCCAACACAGAATACCCAACAAACAAACTGAAACACCATTTCCAACCATCACTTTTACTATCCTATTCATTTAGGACATCTTGGCAGACCTGTGTCTTGGCCCAGAGGCATATCTTGAAAGCATGTGATTCTGCTACGGTCTGAGTCGGTCAGAGTTGTGAATGTTTGTGGCGCAGGAAGAGGGTGAAATGAAGCCACAGAGAAGGGGCATTGAGATGATTTTTGCTGACAGCTCAGTGAATTACAGGCACAGAAGGGCCTCAATGCCTCAAAAATGTACAAATTTTCATGATTTTTCTGATTTTTTCCCAATTTTCAATGGACTTCTGCTAATTCTGTGCTAATGTAATGCTTTAATGTAATGCTTGTGTCCACGTCTCAGGTGCGAGGAGATTCCGTAATACTTGTGCAAGAGCCCCAAAGCATTGCAGAAAAGGAGGAGAGTCTTAGCCAAGTCTTGCTGAGAAGTTGCTCTCAGCATCTCTCAGCTTTTGGTTCTGAGTTGCACTTGGTTTCGACGTGCAACCGAGGTCTCCTCCACTGAAGGGACAGTGAGACGAAGATGAGCATCTAAATCAGAGCTGAATCAGAGCTCTTCAGCAAAGCTGTATTAGCTGGACAAAAGAAGTATTCAGCTGCATTCCTTCAGAGGGCTACAGGCGTAGCTGCTTAGCTAGCTGCATTTGTTGCATCGTCCAACGCGAATACTCTGCATATCTTTCTGCCAGCCTGCAAGGATTTCAGAAGGAGATGGCAGCATGCCTTGAACATTGATTGAAAAGGGATGCATTCTTATCTACCCTCAAGGTGTTTTGCAACATCCTCGTCTTTCTCAAGCCAAACCTGCTTGAGGCAGCGGTGGCAGCGGGACGTAGCACAAAGGTTTTGCAGTCCTTCAAACCATTTGAGGATGCTCAAGGGTGTGTGCTCAACAAGCAAGATCGATACAGGCTAGCACAACACACCGCATGGGAACAATACTGTATATGTTTGCATGTAGGTTTGTATCTGTATATGTATGCATTCTCGTGTGTGCGCACTCAGTGTATTTGACTTTGCGCATACAAACCAACACATATAGCAGAAATCACTATGTTCTATACACACCACTAGTAATAGTGTAGTAGTTCCGCAGCATGCAATGCTGATGCATTGTGCTGGATGCCAAAGTTCCACAATGTCAAAGAAGGCAGGCAACCACTTCTTTGCTGTTTCGAGTTTTGGCAGCTTCAAGTTTCTCATAGTCAGCGTACATTGACATTGATTTTGTCAGCAGCAATCTCGTTGCAGAATGCTGCTAGGGCGTCCACAGTTCATTCTTTTGTTGTCAGGCGAGATTGATGATGCCATCAATCAGCCAACAGATTTGTTGGTCCGTGCAGAGGCCCATGACGAGGAAATGCGATGAAAAACAAAATATAATCGTGAAATTTCGCATATGACAAAGATTGACAAAGTCATACGATTTGTGACTGGGAAGGCTGCATTGAGGCGGATAGAGGATGAGGCCGCTTCCCTGTCAGAAGTTGTGATCCAGAAGGTAGGCGGTAGGCTGAGGACCACCGTAGAAGTTCAGAGGAAGTCATTCTAGCAAATGTAGAAATAGAAGTCATTGTTACTATGGTGAATGTAGGCACTTCTATAGGCACTTCTGTTTTTTTGAGGCCGACAATGCAGAAGTGTTGCAAGATTCCCGAAGGGAACTCGCGCGAGCCTCAGACAAGCTCTCGGGCACTGGCTGAGAGTTGCGAACTGAGACTGAGGTCTCCTCTGTCCTGCTCTCTGCGATCCAGGCTCCAGGGGCACAGCACATTCAGAAGATGAGTCTCAGCATGAGTTGAATGACTTGAGTATGTAGTATGTAGTGAGTATGTTGTATTGCAACACAGTGAACAACTTGGTAGGCAGCAGAAGATGGTAACGAACAACATCTTGCAAAGCCTTGCTCCAAGCCGCATTCATTCCTTGCTGTTTTCACTCTTTGGGTGGTTTGAGGTCGTTTTCACTTTCCAGCTTTTTGAAGCTAAGGCTCGAACAAGCAATCGAAGGTGCCCAAAAGATGGGAATTCATGCAGAGTTGAGGGTCGGGATCTCAGAGATCTCAGACTAATCACAAAATAATTGTTTGGTGTTGGAAATCACGCTTGAAGAAACAGTTTCCGGAGAATCAGATCTATCTGACTGCAAAAGTACTGTGCTTCAAAGGTCAGCGGGCGGCGCTTGCTGGCCAAGTGGAGACACACTGACCGTAGAGCTCAGGGCCTGCATCTTAGATGCAACGAAAGGAAATTGTCTCCTGATCTTGTCTTCGTACTCACCCTTTCCCATCCCTTCCCATCCCTTCCCCCGATTGGGCACTATTGGTATCCCCTATTGTTTAGGTTCTCATTCAGGGGTTTTGGTGAGAGGAATGGATACTTTCATCACTACATTTCTGTACACGACACATACATTACTGATAGATATACATAAACATTATATATGATTAAAATGTCATAGTACTTTTCTCACTTGCCATATTTTTCATCTTCATCTTTCTTAGCAGTGGGAAACTCTTCAGGTGCAGAGGCAGAAGTCAGCCGCTTGAGTCGGCAGCTTTCGGAGCTCAGTGTGCAGCTTCGTGCCTGCCTGGATGGAAGTTTGGGACAGCTCAGTCGGTCGGGGCCCTAAAAGCATCCTGAGACATGCGTTATTGTGCCAGATCTGATCTGCTTGAACTGTTGAGTTCATTCGTCATGCGAATATCAACAGCATCATGGCATGCTACCGGATATTTATTGGCTACTGTAGTGACTAGTGACATTTTGATCTACCATTTTCTTGCGGCCAGGCCTTCCTCCTCTACGAGTTCCACCGAGGCTCATGTCAAAGGACAAACAGGAAGTCTTAAGAAACCGGTATTCCTCTTAGGTATTCCTCTTAGGTATTCCCGACGGACCTACCGGACAAACCAGGATTCCTGCCAGGGGGTCGCTTCAGTCGTGTTCGGTGGGTTGCGTAGGTTGTGGATAGTGGGTTGCTTATTCCATGATTCTTAAGTGGGCTGCAATGTGTGTGTGTGTGTGCGCGTGTGTGCGTGGCAGCTTCCGAACGTGCGTATCAACCATGCCCGGGGACGTACCAACCATATCCGGGGAATGTCATCCAAGTGGACAGATGGAACATTGGTGCCCATGACCATGCAGAGTGACTTCCCCCCGCCACCCAATCTCATAGTGGTTGGTGCAGCATGATCGTCGTGTATGTAATGTCGTGTCCGCCACCTCCGTACCCCCCTGCCATACCGCTGCATCATGCTCCATGCTAACTTGTCTATGCGAACTTGCAACCGTGAGAACGTGGTACGAAGGTATTGGCATTGTAGAGGCTTGTTTCTCTTTAGAACCCACTCCTATCATCTCTTATCCCTTTCAAGTCCGGTTTCTACCTGGGATATGTGGCCACCGTTCAAAATTCAGTTCTAGTGATATATTCATAATTCATACACACATGCACACATCTCATTCCAATACATTACGAAACACTACCACTACATCACATCACATCACATCACATTACATTACATTACATTACACCATATTATATTACATCACATCACATTACATTACATTTCATCACATTACATTGCATTACACTGCATTACAGTACATAATACATACAAACCCAGATGTACCCATGGAAGAAAAGAACCTTCTTGCTTGATGTTGGTTTTGACTTTTTTCTCTTGCTTTTTGCAGCCCTGGTTCATGGGTTGAGATTTCTTGTTTTCCTCATTTTCATCATTGTGCCATTCCCCCCTGCACATTACTTATTTGCAATATTTTTGGCTGCAAAGCAACGAACAACTTTCATTCTTTTTTCTTCGTTTCAAGGGAAAAGTCTGCTAGAAGCCTTGAAGCGTTTCATTCTGCTCGTCAAGTCTGCCGTCAACTTTGGGTATTTAGGACAAACAAGCGTGCTGGGCGCCTATAGCTACTTGGGCTTTCCTCTTGCTCCTTTCCGCCTTGAGATTTAGATGTTGCAAACGGCAATTGCTTTTCCTTTGGCTTGTAGCACGAGGCTACAGATGATGTCAAGCTTGTATTCTTCCATCCCTTCAGATTTGTGTTTCGGTGAGTTACTCCCGCAGCATCTCTTGTTGCAGACTGTTGTGACTGTCTTGCCTCACTAATGTCAGGCGTCATCTCAGGAGGCAAGCCTTCGCCAACGGCAGGCAAACCTGCAACATTTTCTCTCAACTGTTAGAATAGAGACATATTTGATCATATTTGAATATTTAAACACATCATACACATACGATGAAATATGTAAATACAATGTGTGTGTGTATATATATATATATATGTATACATACACCTGTCTCCGGGCCTCACGGAAAAATAAGATGTTCTCACCGTTCTTTTCTTCTGATCGTTCTCCTGATCAGGATACATGCCTCAAGCAGCTCTCCCGAGCAATCTCGGAGGCTCGGTGCTCCTTTGAGTGTGATGAGACTGTCATTTGTAGTGCCTGGAATCCTTGGAGGCTGAGGTTGCTGGTGTACAACCCACCACAATGGAAGATGCTAGAGCGCTGGTGGAAAGTGCACAGCTCAGGCTTTTTCTTTGCCAATTGTTGTATTGTGTGCCTGTTCAAATGTAATATTGGTGACACCATTGAATTCTCAAATGCAGTCTCTCTATCAATTTCCCACAAGGAAATTAGAATGGGATCCAGCAAAGGGTGATCCCTTTTCTAGACAGGTTGAAGAGGGTAGCTCAAAGCTCTTTTGCTTGTTGCGATGCCCACATCGGTACGAGCGCATCAAGTACATTCAAGCATCACATCAGCCAAGCTTGATCACCATGGACTCCATTTGTTCCGAGAATCTAGATCCACTCAGAAGTGCTTGAACATGAAAAAAGTAGCCAAGCAGTTTCCTTTCTTTAGCCATCTTTCGCTTACTTTTGTTTCATCATGAAAGCTACTAGGAGCTAGCTAGCTGGAGTTCACTTTGCTTTCAAGTAAGCACAGCCGTTTAGGGGGTTTGCGGGCCGAAGGAGTCCCCTTGTGTGTGAAGTTACCATGAAGAAATGTTGGCACTTCAGGACGTGCCTTCCTGATAGAGACAAACTGAGAATGGAAACACATAGAAACAAATAGAAACTTAAGAGACCAAATTTCCATAATTTCCAAGTCAGCTATGAAGAGAGAACAGCCTTTCAGCTAAAATTGAGCCCGCAATTTTTGGTTTCTGCTGTAGTAGCGCCTACAGGTCTCACCTTAGACCTGTGGTTTGAAAAAGAAAAAGCCAGGAAGAGGACACTGCACAGATCAAACACTTCCTTTAAAACCAAATACTCCCATCTCACAGCAACGAGCCACACATCCGAAGCATCAGCAAAATGGATGAAGTTGGCCACATAGACTACTGCAGTACTGCAGGATGCCGTTGTTGCCAAGCTTGAGCTCCGGGGTGCCTTCACAGATTCTAGTTCCATCGCAAGGATACAGCAATGATTCAATGATCAACTTCTCCAAAATATTGAAACAAAAGTGGTTTCAGCGATGTACATTTCAATTGTGACTTCAGTTTTGTTTCTTCTTTACATATCAAATATTATACATATCATATACAATATATTTACAAATCATTTCTATTTGTCAACACTTGGCTTCACCTACTTCAAGATCACCGGTTGACTCAGGTGTGAAAGAGGAAAGGAAGGCAAGTGGGCCGTGCTTGAATCTGACCTGGAAGAACGGCAAATTTCTAAGACATTGTTTTATTTTGTTCGGATCTACCATTTTGCTTGGTGGACTTTGTTAATCCCTGCATCAGTGCAGAAGGAGGCTCTTCTACTTCAACGATTTTATGGTGCCAGCTTGTGGTGAGGCTGAAAGAGAGACAGCCAAGAAGCTTGAAGGCAGGGCTGTCATGGGAACCCAACCTTTCTTTCATTTTCGATGCACCTTGCAATCCAACAACGAAAGTCATCACCATCCACCCAAGATCCCCCAATTCCGTTCAACCCGCACTTCTTGTGTGCGAAAGTGATTCAGTTCTGTGCCTGAAAGGGATGCCATTTTGTTTTGGAAAGTGGGGGAATCAATTTCCCATTTCGCAATGTCCTTGCAGGCCTCATTTCAGTGAGCGATGCGAGCCAGCATGGAGCTTTGATGAGCACAGACTGCAACGAAGTTAGACTCAGTCATTTTGGATTACGTCTTTCTCTGCGCGTTGAGTTTTGCAAAGGCTAAAAGAAATCCTGGAGCAAAAGGACATGGACAGATCTATGTTATGTGACTTTCTGAACTTCTCAATTCGATTTCACACCGTTTGCATGAATTCGCTATTAAGCAGCATCGTGATGCGTAGGGACATGAAGTGGGGTTGAGCTGCTGGGAACCTCAGCTTTGGTGGCTCAAAGCTGAAAAAGCCGCTGGGGCGCCGCATGGACCTCGACGAGTTGCGTGCTGCTCCGTTGCCGCGACTCTTGGACATCCTCGTGTCCGTCATCGAGGAGCTGTGCCGGCGCTACAGAGCTGGCAGACTGCGGGATAGGATCCCACCCTGGGATCCGCAGTTCGAACCTCGGCCTCCCCGTGAACAACAAGAGCGAAGGCAGTGATGGTGCTGATGCCGCTGGTGCTCTTCACATGGGAGTTCGCCCCGGCCCTTAGCCAAGGGTACCGAGGGTGGCAGAGCTGGATGAGCTCGTTGGTGGCATGGACGGCGATGCTACGACGTTTTGCGGAGGCCATCCCTTCCGGCATCCGTCCTCACCGTCTTCCAGGAATTTGCACGGACTTGGAGGCTTCGATGGCGCCGGCGATGTTGCAGATCACTGCTGGTACCAGAGTCCATATCCCTCATCAACGAACGAGGGGATGGACTAGAACCGAGGTGAGTGAGATGTTCACGTCCTTGGACGACTACCTGAGCCTCTATGTGAGCGGCCTGGTCAAGTTCGTCACCGAGAGCCAGGACGACAACGCCTTCAAGGTGCACTCGTTCATGGATGCGTTGACCCACATTGTCATGGACAACCCTGACTTGCCCAAGATCCGCCTGGTGGTCCACGTCATGGAGTTTGTGCAGGAGGTCATCAAGGGCATCCAAGACCACCAGTGCAGAGCTGAGGCACAAGCAGCAAGGAACAGGGGACGTACCCCGCCTCCTCTGCCCAGTGGAGAACGTGATCTTCCACCTGGAGGTCTTGAAGGGCTGACGGATGAAGAGGAGAGCCGCACCAGAGCGGTATCTCCAGGGGGGTTGGCAGCCAACTCATGTCGAGAGAGCTCCTCCCACAGCCGCAGCAGGTCCCGATCCAGGTCGCGGTCGGGCTCATGACGCAAGGAGACGTCATCCACCTCTTCCGAAGCAGCAAAAGAAAAAAGAGTGCGGCCGGACTCATCGTCGGGCACCTGCCTTGGGATGGTTCCACCTTGGGGATGCATAGGTTCATTCAGGTCTCTTCCTTTTTCTTTTCTTTCGTTTGGGTCAGTGTTGAATTGCTGGAGGCACCAGGACATGTAGGTTCAGTTGGCATGGCATGCATGCTCCACCACTGTGCCCACCTCTGTTCCGGAGGGCAGCACTATGGACCAAGCAGCCACAGGACTGACTTCCCTGTGGCAGACCCTGCGAACTGCAGGGCTTCAGCACCTGGCACCGGTGTTGGTCCGCCATGGAGTGCGATCCCGCCTGGATGTGGGACAACGTGTGGAAGCGTTGGTTGCAGCCGGCGTCACACGGGCCCAGGTGGAGGTCATTCTTCACGGACTCAATGGGGACAGCCAGCCGGTGCTGCCACCCAGGCATGATATGCCAATGATGCGGCCACAGGCCAAAGCCTCCATGCAGTTGGCCTTGGAGGCTGCCAACACGAATAACCGCAAGCGAAGCTTAGCTTGCCTAGATGAAGGGGTGTTGGCCAGGTCAACCCAGCCGGCGGTTGACTCCAGGGTGAAGGCCTACCAAGAGATCTCCCGGGCATGGGAACTCCCTGCTTTCCCCATCTCAGTGGACTCCCTGCCAGCCTTTGCGGCATCATTGAAAGCTGGCCACTACAGGTCGGCTAAGCTCTACTTCACCACCATTTTTGGACACCAAGTACGTCACTTGGGGATCGAAGTGGAGCCTGTGTTGCGGCAGCTGGCCCGCGACTATGCTCGGTCCATCACAAGGGGACTGGGGCCTTCATGCTTGAAGGACTCCTTTGATCTGCAGTTGTTGGAGGACGTTGGGGTCGACGGCACCGCAGAGCCCTTCTCCATGAACAACCAGAACCATGCAAGATGTTTGTGTGCTGGCCTCCTGGTACATGCTCCGGGAACTGGAGTTGGCATCGGCAAGGACGGGACACCTCTATACTGAAGAGGACACGCTGCACCTTCTTGTGCCAGTGCACAAGACAGACCAGCAGGGATCGTTGACGGTCAGGTCCTTACGCTGCGCTTGCCGCATCAAGAAGTTCAGCCTTTGTCCCTACCATTGTGGTTCCCGCCATCTGGCCAGGGTGCGACTACATCCCAACTTCAGTGGTCCCAGTTCGTTCCCTCTGGTTCCCACTGATGATGGGTCCACCCCATCCAAACATGAGATGACCCAGATGATGCGACGGACCATAGCCTTGACGGGGACATCGCTGACTCGGCCAGACGACACTGGAGCTGAACGACAGAGGTATGGGGGCCACACCCTTAGGGTGTCAGGAGCTCAGTGGCTTTCACGATGTGGTTTGGGGATCTCCCAGATCCAGCTCCTTGGCCGTTGGAGTTCGTCCGCGGTCGAACGATATGTCCAACAAGCCCCCCTGCTCCAGCTCCCCAAGATCTCGTGGCAGGTTTTGGGAGGGGGACAGCCAGCTGCACCGGTTATTGATGTAGACCAGTTGGAAGCCCATCCTCCACAAGCAGAACCAGTCGATGTGGAAGAGGACACCGAGAACGTCCCGATGCCTGGGGCCACACTGGGAGACGCTTCACTTCGTGAGGAGGTTGCCAAACTTCGGGATCAGGTCTCAGGACTCGCCAACATTGTTCTGGAACCCACTGAAGTACTGATCCACCGACCCAAGTTTCACATAGTGCATGTGGGCATGGTTGATGAGAAACGGAATCCTCCTTTGACCTGGAGGTCCAAATGTGGCTGGGCCTACGGCCAGTCCCAGTTTTACCGGCTGAGTTCGGTGTTTACAACCTTCCGAAAGTGCAGGAAGTGTTTTCGGGACAGCTTTGACTTGGGTGACTCCGAGTCTGAACATCCTTCCGAAGTCGAGGATGGATCGGGTCACGAGTCTAGCTCCAGCAGCTCCGACTAAAACAGTCTCGGTTGCCTGCAATTTGCACCATGGTTTCCCCCCAGCCACAGTGGCTAACATTTGAATTTAACACAGTGGATAAGGGTTCACCCAAACCACGCGATCTCAGTGCAGCGACCTTGAGTGCCCTGGCCATGGTCATTTCTCCATGCCACGAGTTTTGTAGTTTTTGGCTCAGCCTCGCTCACTTCCCACTATGACGGTGGGGGGGTCAGGGGTCTCCCCCCCAAGCATGGAGGACCTCGGTGATTCGGCGGGCGCTGGCACTACGATCCGTCAGTACCTGGAAAGCAGGGGCATCAAAACTGTTTCCACCATGGCACTGGTGGCACCGGACAGGGATGTGTTCGCAGCCAGGATCATCCAACCCCTTCTGGATGGTTACAGAAAGGGCTCCCTCCACTTGACCGTGGCCGAGGATGAGAAGCCCATTGCATCAGCCACCTTGGAGTGCATGTGGTCCGAGGCTAGGGCATGGTGGATTCAGAAGCAGGCCATTGCCACCACTACATCCTTGCCGGCGACATCTACCTCTCCGGCAACTACGAGCACAACCACGACAACCTCGTCTACTACATCCTTGGACAAGGCCCCCAAAACGTTGCCACCCCAAGTATGGCAGCAACAGATCGCCAAGTACAATGCGGTCACGGTGAATGGTCGACCTCGAAGGTTTCCCGAGCAGGAGCTGTTGGGAGCAGAAGCAGTTCTGTCAAGGGTGTGGCACGAACACGTCCACACGAAACAGTATAGCCCGGTGGGGCTAGGGGAACTGCTGGTGAAAAGGTCGTTCACCGCTGCCGGAGAAGTCAATCCTCTGGCCAAGAGCTCCAAGAAGAGCTCACTGGTGCTTGCCGACGACAACACGGTGGTGCAAGAAGATGATGCCACGACCTGGCAGCCCAAGAGCATGCTGGCCATCATGGATGGGGTTAATGCCATCCGATGGGCACAGATCCTTCTGGAACTGGGAGCCGAAGATCACATCCATGCCTGGGCTGACTGGGTCATCGTCAAGGCCAGGGCAAGACCCACGAAGTTGGACAACCTACGCACCTTTCATGAGGCAGCCCAGTGGAAGATCTGCATGGCCATGCGCAGTGGGGCAACCTTCGGTGAAGCCTCCAGCAACGTCATGACGGATGTGGACCTCTTCAACGAGGACATGAGCGAAGAAGCCCCCAGGGAAGCCTCTACCAAAAGCACTACGCCCAGGAAGAGAACAGCGCCTGATGATGGTGGTAGGCCCACCTCACGTCCTAGGCTTCAACACACATACCAAGGCCGAGGACCCAAGGGTAACCAGAAGGGCAAGCAAAATCGGCAGTGGACCTCGAACTCATCGTGGTCACCACCTTCGAACCAACAACGCTGGTCCTCACCGTGGAAAGAGGACAACTATGACCAGGGCGGACATCAGGCGTTGTCCCGTTAGGGACAGCACGGGGCCGTGGACGTTCAGCCTACGGTACCCGACCAAGCCATCAAAGAGATGCTGAATTCTTTTGTGAGCCGCTACCCGGCCAACCGCATCATCGTGCTCTCGTTTTTCGATGGCATTGGGGCTGGACCATTGGCAGTCCATCTGTTGGCAGGTACCCCCCGACTGGTGATCACCTGGGAGACAGACCCTGAGTGCATCAAGGTCACCTCCACAAGGTTTCCCCACGTCCATCACAGAGGTGACGCACTCCGGGACGACTATACCAAGGTAGCTGCCCTGGTCAGAGAACATAGCAAGGCGAATGCCTACTGGTAGTCACAGCGGGACCACCATGCCCAGACTTCAGCACCATCATGAACAAGTCTGAAGGCCGATTGGGACAGGAAGGATCGAAGTTCACCGACCTCACCAACATCCTGGACACCCTCGAGAAGGAGCTCCCGAATCACACCTTTGCCTACCTGATCGAGAACGTGGTCATGGCCGACCCCTCCGACTCCAGGTACTTCAGTGATCGCCTCCAAGCCGAACCAGTGCTAGTGGATGCGGCGGAAACTTCCCCTGTCTCTCGACCTCGACTTTGGTGGACAAGACTGCGATGGATGGACATCAAGAGTCACCCCTTAACTGGGAAGCCACTGAAGTGGGCACAACAGAACCACCACCGGCAACTCCGGATGTCAATGCCCAAACAAGTCAAGGAGGACTTCAACCTGGAAGGATTGGAGCTTCACCAAGATGTGTGACCAGGGCCGGGCACCACCGCCAAAACACAAGTCAAAAGTGTCTGAAGAGACAAGAAACCGGTGGTTGGCGGATAACCGGTGCTTTGCCCCTTGGCAGTATGCCGACCATGCCATGGCCTTCAAGGACGGTGACCATGTGGTGATTCCTGCACACGTGAAGGAGCAACTTCACAACTTTCCTCAGCACTGGACTCGTGTTGGGGAAGTGCCAGAGAGGTCCCAACACCGCATGGTGGCCAACTCATGGCACATGACAGTGGCCATCTTTATGATGGCCCTGGTACTGCAGTTCAGTGGCGCTGCCGCCGCCCTCAGCCTGGAACGACCACCGCAACTCAGAGCTATGGACGTGCTCCTCGACTTGGGCAACTCCACCATGGCTCTACCAGGCCCGGGAGAATGGCGACACGATGAAGTACTTTTCCCACCATGTAGCACTATGGAAGAACACTGGGAGGCGGCCAAGAAGTTCCTCCACCCACTGCAATTACCCATCCTCCTCGAACCAGGGATGCACCAAACCTTCCAGGTGTACAAGAAGACGCAGCCACACCTAGCACGATTGCAACAGGCCGCAGTGAGTGACCTTCAACACCTGGTCCAACAATGGGAGGAGGACACCGATGAGTGGTACCAGAGCCTTCACCCTGACCTACAACAAGTATATAGCAGCAACAACCAGAAGAAGATCACTCAAGTTCCGGTACTGCTGCACCTTCTTAAGAAGGCAGGGTTCGGAGGTCTCGCCCACTTGGAGGATGACTTCAACCATGGTTTTGCTTTGATGGGAGAGATCCATCCCGGCCATGGATGGTTGGCCAGGACCGACACCAGGTACGAGAACCCGGTCGACATCAAGGACTTCGAGACGCTCAACTACAAGTATGTGGTCAAGGCCTTGACCACAGCTCCCAGCGAACACTGGGAACCCATGTTCAACGAGCTGCTCCAGGAAGTCCACAAGGGACGCACTGATGGACCTCTTCAAGCTCCGGCGAGCTGGCAAACCAAGCTCCGACCTGTGCCAGGGCATGCCTTGAAACCTTGCCCAGATGACACCGCGTTTGCTGCCTTGTGTTTTCCGGTGGTGCAGCCGGACAAAATCCGACGATGTGAAGATTACCGAAGGTCAGGTCACAATAGCACCATCAATGCCAGTGATGTGCCTCATCACCATGATATCCACTACCACATCCAAATGGCACGAAGGATCACGGTCGAGTTCAAAACACCACCGGTCGTGTGGGGACATGATTTGGATGCTGCTTACCGTCAGGTTCCTTTGAGGCCAAGTCCCCACTCATACACCATCTTGCCCACTCCGCATGGCGCAACATTGTGGAAGCACCGGGCTACCCCTTTCGGGGCGGTGGCGGCCGTTGGCAGATGCCATGGTGGCATTGGCGCGTCGCCTTCTTTGCTGCTTGGTTGGACATTTTGTGGACGATTTTACTGGCATGGATATCAACAACATGGGCCAGTCCAGCTTCCAGACGTTCGAGGTCATGTTCCGGACCCTGGGGCTGGCTATGAAGACCAACAAAGCTCAGCCCCCGAACAGAGCACAGAAGGTGCTGGGCGTGATCATTCGTACCGAGGTGGAGAACGTTACGGTGGGAGCATGCCCCTCCAGAGTCTCCAAAATGGTCGGTGAAATCGACCGAGTGTTAGAGTCCAACATTCTGACACCTCAACAAGCACAACGAATCGCCGGCAAGCTCGCCTTTGTGACCTCCACCTTCTTCGGCAGCATGGGCAAAGCAGCTCTACAACCTTTGTATGCTCGGGGACATGGCTTGGGCGAACAGACCAACAATAAGCTGACTCACGCACTGTGCTCAGCCCTGCAGCTCCTCCGGTACTTGGTGCTCAACTCCAAGCCCCGTGTGATCCCGAGTGGACTACACCCGCTGGTGAACATCGTGGTGTACACTGACGCATACTACCAGACTGACCGAGGAGCACTTCGGCAACAACCACCGTCGACATGGACCTCCATGCAAAGGCCTCCACAGACCAATGGGTGGGGCCTGGTGATCCAATTCCCGGGTCAAACCATCTTTTCCCATGGATGCATCCCGGGGCAATACTTGTCACGACTGACAAGCCGCCGAGCATACATCTACATGCTCGAGGTGCTGGCGGTGGTCATCACGGCAGTCCATTTCCATGATGTACTGCCCAACTTGCAAACCTACTTCATCGACAACATGGCCGGCAAACAAGCTATCACCAAGGGATATGGACGTGACCCTATGGTCAATGCGTTGATCACCGCCTTCTGGACGATGAGTGCCCACAAACAGTGGTACCCACACTTGCAGTACGTGAAGTCTGCTTGAAACCTAAGCGATGCAGTGAGCAGACATGACCTCAGCTACGCACAAGCCCACAACTGGCATGAAGTGAGCCTCGATGTGCAGCCGATGTTGAACTACGTCGTCGAGTTCATTGATTCTGGCTCCACGAAGCCCGCCTCCACAACTTACTCCTCTGCATCAGGCACCGAGCAGGTTGGTTTGGAGATGCCCGGTGCGGCATAGAGAAGGGACAGTCAAAACCAACTGTTCCCAAGGTGCCAGATATCCAGGAGGAGAACCAACCAGCCAGGAAGAGTGGGAAAAAGAAAGATCGAGCAGCTGCAACAGAACGTGATGTCAAGCAGCATCGTGATGCGTAGGGACATGAAGTGGGGTTGAGCTGCTGGGAACCTCAGCTTTGGTGGCTCAAAGCTGAAAAACCCTCAGCCACCCACCCAATGTACAAAGTTCCATTCACTCCTGGCCTCCCTGGACACGGCATAGAGAAGGGACAGTCAAAACCAACTGTTCCCAAGGTGCCAGATATCCAGGAGGAGAACCAACCAGCCAGGAAGAGTGGGAAAAAGAAAGATCGAGCAGCTGCAACAGAACGTGATGTCGCCAGTTATTCACATGTTCCTTGCAGTTTTTCTTTGCTGATCATGGAAAGTATTCTCAGCTACTGGAGTTTCAAGAATGGGTTCAAAATTCAAAATATTCCCCTCCTGGGTGTCACTCATGACTCATGACAGGTGCTCTTCAGCAATCCATCGAAAGCATAGCCTTCACTTGCGTCATCCTCGCCATGGGCCATCTGACGGTCAGTGTAATATCGAACCATTTCTTTTAACTTCATCATTCTTCTTCATCCCAAACCAAACATGACCAGTGGAATTCATGTGACTGCGAATGGGAACACCAAAACATGTGCAATTCACCATATATAGATATATGCATTCCACTCACTGGGTCGTGTTCCCCTCCCCTTGGCCTCAAGTTCACATGGGGTCACTGACTCCATTTTCTATTTGTCATCGTCCCTCTTCCACGTTCCACACATTTCGTCCATCCCTTCTTGAAGGAACTTGGAGTTTGCGGATCAGAAGTGCGACGCGTGCTTGGGAATGTCGCAGATCATGTTGTCAGGCGCGAAGATTTGCCACAAATTCTGCAGGGAGCTGTCTATGAATGCCCCACCGTTCCCAGCGAACTGGCATCGGGTTCATGGACAAATCCACATACAGTCAGATAGATACTGGAATCGGTAGGAATCCTTTTCTTGCCCAGGAAAGCAGAAAAGGAACAGCAACAGTCATGGTCGGCTGGCTGAACAATTGATGCGAAAGGAAGGGTTCAAATGCAGATGTTTGCAGTCAATCAATATAGTGCACTTTGGTTCAACTTCAACAACAGGGATTCTGACTGAATCTGATTTGCTATGCCTCAGGTTACTGCAAGAATTAGCAGCTGCTGGTGAGAGCCAGGATGCTGCACAACTGCGGAAACTGATGACACAGGCGAACAGTGCATACAGAACATGAAAGACTATGCAGGTCATTATCAGTTCATTATTGTTCTCATATTTTTGTCATTTTCAGGCTTCATCACTCGACCTTGCAGTGCCTCCATCTGTACTTGCTTTGGTGGACGAGCTAGAGGCAGGTTTCAAATTGGCAAAGCATTGGCAGAGTTGTAAGTGGTTGCAAGTTGCACGCGGGTCTTTTGCTCATTGTTAGCTTTCCCTGAGGCAGGAGAGAGCATCAACAAAGCCTTCGCCAGCACATCAACTGTTCGCAGTGAGAAGAGCGAAAAGAGCTATGCCGATGTGTCCCAAAAGCTCGCTGCAAGCCAAGCACGCCAGCAGAGTCCTTAGTGCTGCAACAGTGAGCAACAAGGATATTTATTTGCAGTATACATATATATATATATATATGTATGTATATACTATGCTATATACACATATATATATGATATATATTTATACATATTTGAAATTGATGTTATTTCAACATACTCAGGAGCAAACTGCTTCGAAGAGCAATAGAAAAGGCAGCAGTCCCAGCTTCCTCCCGCGACTGACAATAGCTATTCAATGAGATTTCAGAGCCGTTCCCAGGAAGCTTCAGAACCACTTTTGGATGTTTTCTTTTCAAAGTATTTGGTTTCTTTTCTTGCATGTACTGGTTTGGCATTTCATGGCAGATTGGTCTCTGTGTTCAGCAATTAGAGAACTTCAGCAACTCAAGCTCTTCAGGCTGAACAGCACCCAGATAGCAGGATTCTTGATGCAGCTGAGAAGGCCAGCCTTTTGAGAAATCGCGAAATCACAGTCATGAGTACGGACAACAACGAATCATTCTAAGACTGGTCAGGCTTTGGCTGAAGCAAAGCAAACCCGGGTGCTCAGAATTCGGATTGGGCTGTAGTGACTATATAGTTATGTATATGTGTATATATATATACATATACACAGATAGTGGACTATGTAGTTGCTAGAAATGCTCTGTTTTTGGCACAATGCAATGTTCACTGAGGTGCCTTTGGATGAGATCACAGCGTTTGAGCGGAGACTTGTGAATTTGGAGAATACCCACAGACCTCGTTTGAAGGCCAGAGCAGTCGCGTCTTGAGCAAATCCTTGATATCATTTAGTACCTCATTTTCGTTCATTTTCATTCGTTTTCCATTCTATTCTTTCCAGAGAAACAAATCCTCTTGGAGAAACAAATTCCTTTTGGTTCTAATTCCTTGGAGAAAGAAATCCTGGACAGAGTCATTTGGCGGCTTGCATCAACTGCGGGAGGTCGAAGAAGGACTGCAGAAACTCATGTCGCAGGTGGAGGAGGTCAGTGTGATGCTGAGCTCCGAATCCAATTGGCGAAGAAATTCGGACAAAAAAGAGTGGTTGACTGTCAGCTGACTTGTACTCTCCTGGGTTCCTGACTCCCTGCGGGTGACTGACTCGGGGTGGTTGACTCTGACCTCCTCCACTTTTCACATTTTTTTCCACATTTGCATCAAAAGAAAAGGCTTTGCGTTTGCCGTGAGACGATTGAGGCATCGGTGTGGTGGCTGACAATGTACTGAAGGACATTGTTCAGGCCCAGGGGATGCACGAGTGTTTGATGTCCATATTTGTTGCCACTGGGCTCGTACTATGCTTGCTTGTTTGCTCTCACAGTTTAGCTTTGCCCGATTCCCATTTCACAGTTTTTCGATTTGTTCCATTCCCATTTCACAGTTTTTCACTTCCCAGTTCTCACAGTAACTTGGGGTCACAAAGAGGTCCACCATCGGGTCAAGCTGAATGGGTCCAGCTGTGTCTCGGTCTCACTGGTGGGTCCAAGAGTTCCGTGATGTTCTTTGGACCCCGTGTCTTCCATTTCCTTCTCTTGGAGTTGGATGGCATGTTCAATCATGTTCAATGTTTTTCTACTTTTGTTTTTTCATTTCTCCCTTTTTCTCCCTTTTTCTCTCTTCTTGTTTCGGAGTCCAAAAGTATAGGTTCCCATTCTTGCTGCTGGTATCCCTTGTTTCCTTCTTGTCTTGTCTTTCTCAGTGGAGGATGAGTCCTCTCGTCTCTTTTTGGATCTTCGTTCTTGCTGGCACAAGCAGCCTTCCTAGACGAGAAAGGAACTGATGTTATGATATGTCATGATTCATTCAGTCTCGTTGGAGTCTATGATGGTCTTTCGATTTTACGCTCGCAGATGCACAATGCCTTGCAAAGCCTTGCAATGCCTTACAGAGAGTGTCTTTTTGGTCACCTGCCAACATATTGTCACTGAGTAAAGCATGAAAGGTCCGTATCAAAAGGCAAGGAACACCATTGAGAGGGGGCCTGTTTTCGGCATTTCGGGGGGCCTTGCAGGTGCATCAGTTGGCCCGGCTCTTGGCAGATGGTCAGCGCTTTGGAGCAGATGAGGAGCAAACCATGTGCTCAAGTGTGATCACTTCGATGAGACAAAGGAATTCATTGAATGTGTAGAACTACGACTAAGCAAAATAGACATATTTATATATAACTATAACAACTATATATATATATTATATATCTATAGATGGGATTTGCTTGGCGTGATGGTACTTCTTCCGGGTGATGGGACTTCTTTCCAAGCCGTCGTGCCATGCGCGTGATGGGACTTCTCCCTTAAGCCACCGCTTGTCTATATGACTATGGCATATATATATATATATATGACTATAGCAAATATACATATATGACTATGACAAATATATGTGTATATATATGTATGTGTATATATGGTGGCCCCATATATGTATATATTGACAGGCTTCGCATTCCGGCGAAGCCCTAAGGGCTCGGAGCAATGGGGCGGGCTCAATATGTGGCGGTCAAGATTAAAGCAAAAATGCGTTGGAAGCTATCTATCTATCTATCTATGTATCTATCTACCTATCTTTCTATCTATCTATCTATCTATCTATCTATGTATTTCTCTCTCTCTCTCTATCTCTCTCTCTATCTATGTATCTATCTATCTATCTATCAATGTATCTCTCTCTCTCTATCTCTCTCTCTCTCTATCTATCTATCTATCTATCTATCTATCTATCTATCAATGTATCTCTCTCTCTCTCTATGTATGTATGTATGTATGTATGTATGTATGTATGTATGTATGTATGTATCTATCTATCTATCTATCTATCTATCTATCTATCTATCTATCTATCTAGGTATCTATCTATCTATCGACCAACTTTTCTGTTGGAGTCAGTGTTGTTAATGCAAAAAAAGTGCTGGAAAGTCAAAACCTGACCCCCAGGATTTAAAAGAAAAAAAGGGGGGGTCAGGTTTTGACGCGAAACGCAACATATGCAAAATACACAAAGAGCAGCTTTGAAATTTCTGCGCTCCCAAACCTCAAAAAAACCTACTATTTACGACGTTTCGTCCACCTCGGAAGCTGGAAACACCGTAAATACCGATGTTTTTTCACACCAAGGTGCTCGAAACCACGGTATTTACGACGTTTCGTCCACCTCCGAAGCTCGAAACACCGTAAATACAGATGTTTTTTCGTACCAAGAGGTTCAAAACCACGGTATTTACGATGTTTTTAAAAAAATCACGGTATTTACGATGTTTTTGCATACGAGCCTTCAAAAACGTCGCTATTTACAGTGTTTTTGCAACGTTGCATTTTTTTCCATCTCAAATTTTACAAAAAACACTGTAATTTACAATGTTTTGCGCCTAGCCGGGAGGTCAAAAAAGCTTCAAAAACGCCCCCAAAACCCATCCAACTTCGACGCAAAACACCGTATCCCCACCCAATTTCCAGTTTGTCGTCGATTTTCCTCATTTTGCCTTAAGACGAATTTTTCCCTCCGGCTGGGTCCAAAAAAGGCTCGAAATGCAGACGAGAACGTCGTTTTTATAAAAAACGGTAAAAAACCTCGAGTTTTTGGGTCGGCGGCAGGGGCGCGACCCGGGGTAGCAAGCTAAGGTAGGGGAAGGAATCCCAATGAGTTCATTTAAGGGCTGCCGCCCCTGCCGCCGACCCCGGGAAAAAAGGAGTCCCGGGGGTTGGCGGTGGGGGTCTGTGAATCTATCGATCCTTTAGGTCTGAGAAATGTTCAGCTAGAGGTCTCAGAAAAGTTACCACAAGGAGAACTGGCTTGTGGCAGCCAAGCGTTCATAGCGACGTTGTTTTTTGATCCTTTGATGTCGGCTCTTCCTATAATTGAGACGCAGAAGTCCCAAAGAGTTGGATGGTTCACCCGCCAATGGGGAAGGTGAGCTGGGTTTAGATGGTCGTGAGACAGGTTAGTTTTACCCTACTGATGGATTTGATGCTGCGACAGTAATCGAAGGCAGTAACACTTCGTTCAGAATTTGGCTCAACACAGGGGCATCTCGTTTGACCGCTGAGAAGACATTGCTTGTGTTGGAGGCTAAGTGCGAGCAACAGAAGCTTGCTATAACATGCCATAACCGCAATACAAAGATTACTGCAGAGATTGTGTCATATGCTTTCAATTGATTTGCAGTCTCAATTCTTGAGAAAATTCCTTTGCAAATTTTCAATTGTTTGAGACTCTCAGTATATCTGTGCTTTGCATCTTGTTGGTTCAGTGGACGGTCCAGCAAAACATCCTGAGGCTGCACGCTGCAAGCATGGTACAGCTCGACGACTCCTTTTTGGTCCAGGGTCCCAGGGTGTTTGCTAAAGCTGGCAGGTTGTGATTAACCACCACCATTAACCACCATCGCCAGCCATCATCAAGCATTCCTAGCCATCAGACCTCACTAACGCATTGTCTTCACCGCGCTGCCGATTAACCAAGACTTCGCCATCATCAACCATTGACGCACAATTGACAAAACTAACCAGTAAGCAATACAATCACGAGCAATTAGTTTCCACCACTATCAGCAATCGCCAGTCATTCATCATGACCCATCAGATTGTTGATGTCTGACTCAAGCATCAAGTCACCAGTTCTTGATCGGAAACCGCTAAATCTATTCAGATCATAGCAAGCATCATCAATAAGCCAGTAAACACTCGATTATTGAACCATGAATTTGCAAATTAGAAGCAAGACTCAATGTACACCCCTTATGTTGGTTGTATTGTTGCTCGCCAATACCATTACAAGTAGCAGCGTTGAGTCATGGACTGAAATTACCAATTGCAACAGCCAGCACTACAACCGCATCAAATAGTAGCAGCTCGTGTATAGTATGGCAGATCCAGATGAGATTTCGCCACCAGATGATGAGCTCCGGCCAGCAGATGATGACCGCAAGGATGCAATACTTCAGGCAGCGATCGATACGTTTACAGAGGATGCAGACTCTTTGAGCTATGGGTGGGTCTATGGAGCGTGGGAGGAAGCCAAACCAAGTTGCAAAGGCTTTTTACGATTGGCTATACCAGGAGCGGTGCAAGCGTAAAAGACGGCGAAGAGCTGCGCCTGCAGAATCAGAAGGCGGCTCGGTTGCGCAAGGCAGCTCGTCGTCTTCCGGTGCCCATCTTGGTGGGATCTACGGCTTTTTGGAAGTCGGGACTGCCGGACCTGAGTCGGCTTCATTGAGGACAGAGCCTGGCAGATGCAAATGCATCATGCAGCAGATGCCTGATGGAAATGTAGTGACGACCAACAGGTGCAATCTGCTACTGGTTCGCGCTGGAGGGTGCAGATTTGGTGATGGCTGCGACCATTGCCACATACATCCGGTGACCAAGAAGGAGGCTGACCAGAGGCCAAGCAAAGCCCATTCCCGAGCGAAGCCGATGGAGAAGCAGGCCTTGGTGACCCTGGAAGCTCGGCAGCGCATGACCTCCATCTCGTCCAACGCCAACGCCATGCAGATGGATCTTCAAGGCGTGGTGCAAGCCGGCAAGCTCCAACAGACAACCACACAATGTGTGTCTGTCAGTGTTGTGACAGTGGGACGGAACCTGTCACGTGCCCAAGCAACAGCAAAGAAGGCAGAGGAGGTGTTAAACCTGCCTCCGGGCAGTGTGTTCATTCTTGCGAACTATGACTTCAAGAATCCCAGCCACTATGCAGATTTGGAGTCGGCAAAAGGCCTCAAAGCGTTATATGAAGGGATGAGACTGAAGATTTTGCCGTTACTGAATCGACGCCGGTTACTTGGCTCATAACTCAAAAGCTTGAGCTGTGATCTGAATCGAAAGGAAAATTAGCTAGTACCCTGGAGGACCTACGTTGGCAGGTCCACAGTAGTGAGGATTATTTACATGTAGACTGGTACGTACTAGTAATGGGCCTAAGCCTGGTGGAGTCGCCGTCCCGGTTCAAAGTAGCGAAGGTTAGACTTAGACTATAGTACTAGTAATGTGGAGCGCCTGAGCCTGCTGGAGTCGCCGTTGGCCGGTCCACAGTAGTGAAGGTTAAAATTAGTTAGATTATAATCCTGGTAATGTGGCGGACCTAAGCCTGGTGGAGTCGCCGTTGGCCGGTCCAAAGCAGTGAAGGTTAGACTTAGACTATAGTACTAGTGATGTGGAGGACCTAAGCCTGGTGGAGTCGCCGTTGGCCGGTCCAAAGCAGTGAAGGTTAGACTTAGACTATAGTACTAGTGATGTGGAGGACCTAAGCCTGGTGGAGTCGCCGTTGGCCGGTCCACGGTTAGAGTTAGATTATAATATTGGTAATGTGGAGGATCTAAGCCTGGTGGAGTCGCCGTTGGCCGGTCCACAGTAGTGAAGGTTAGAGTTAGATTATAGTACTGGTAATGTGGAGGACCTAAGCCTGGTGGAGTCGCCGTTGGCCGGTCCAAAGTAGTGAAGGTTAGCCTTAGACTAGTACTAGTAATGTGGAGGACATAAGCCTGGTGGAGTCGCCGTTGGCCGGTCCAAAGTAGTGAAGGTTAGCCGTAGACTAGTACTAGTGTTGTCGAGGACCTAAGCCTGGTGGAGTCGCCGTTGGCCGGTCCAAAGTATTGAAGGTCAGGTTAATTTACACCAGTACTAGTAATGTGGAGGACCTAAGCCTGGTGGAGTCGCCGTTGGCCGGTCCAAAGTAGTGAAAGTTAGCCTTAGACTAGTACTAGTATTGTCGAGGACCTAAACCTGGTGGAGTCGCCGTTGGCCGGTCCACAGTAGTGAAGGTTAGAGTTAGATTATAGTATTAATAATGTGGAGAACCTAAGCCTGGTGGAGTCGCCGTTGGCCGGTCCAAAGTAGTGAAGGTTAGCCTTAGACTAGTACTAATAATGTGGAGGACGTAAGCCTGGTGGAGTCGCCGTTGGCCGCTCCAAAGTAGTGAAACACTATTAGTACTAGTATTGTCGAGGACCTAAGTCTGGTGGGGTCGCTGTTGGCTGGTCAGAAGTAGTGAAGGTTAGGTTAATTTACACCAGTACTAGTAATGTGGAGGACTTAAGCCTGGTGGAGTTGCCGTTGGCCGGTCCAAAGTAGTGAAGGTTAGCCTTAGACTAATACTAGTATTGTCGAGGACCTAAGCCTGGTGAAGTCGCCGTTGGCCGGTCCAAAGTAGTGAAGGTTACGTTAATTTACACCAGTGCTAGTAATGTGGAGGACCTAAGCCTGGTGGAGTCGCCGTTGGCCGGTCCAAAGTAGTGAAGGTTAGCCCTAGACTAGTACTAGTATTGTCGAGGACCTAAGCCTGGTGGAGTCGCCGTTGGCCGGTCCAAAGTAGTAAAGGTTAGGCTAATTTACACTAGTATTAGTAATGTGGAGGACCTAAGCCTGGTGGAGTCGCCGTTGGCCGGTCCAAAGTATTGTAGTGATTATGGCAACAAAATTTTCCATTTTGAATTTAAAGTTTATTTGTCACTTTGACCTAAGCCTGGTACTAAAGGTCATTAATCAACTCTACACTTTAAGTTCAAATCCACCAGGTTGTTTTTAAACCCAACACCCTAAATACCATAAGTTAAGGAAACATCCTTTGAGCAATCTAAGGCAGTTTGCTGGTGCCACCTGGCGCTTGCTGCTGGAGGACGACGCAGTGCTGACCCTGACAGGTAGCAACAAGATTGAGAAGCTGGCCAATATTTTTGGGACATACGATCTGAGCTTTTTGGGCTACTTCTCATCATCCAAGAAAAAGCATGCCGCCCCGCCACACTATGGCACACAGTGTTATGCCATTTCGAACAAACTCATCCCCACATTGATTGAGGAGATGGGAAATCACCGACCAGTGGACACCGACATGTTCTGGATGCTGAAGTTGAACAAAGGGGAGGTTATGGCGTCCAATTTTAGTTTCGCTGGCCAAGGTGGCCACATGTCCGATTGCCGGCAAGGCGGCGGCTTTGCAGCTGAAGGTGCTGTGCCAGAACGGAATGTCGACGCGCTAGAAGCAAGTCCAATCTCAGATCCATTCCGCGCAAAGTGGTGGAATCACTACGTTACTCAGAACCAACACTTGTTCGTGTGACGAGAGGATGGGAGAGTGGCCATTGGAGATGACAATGTAGATATACATCATATTTGAGTTGTATACATACATGAAAGGAACTAAAGTGTTGAAGATTATGTTTGGCAATTCTCCCAGCGCAGCCAGTCCGCCCCAACATCTTCGAACTGCAGCGGGAAAAATGGCAAAGGCTGTCTTCATTGACAGCAGTGGGAAAGATGTTTCTGTGTCCATTATTATTTTTAAAATATTTTTTTTACTTGGTGGAGCAATCTCTGGCTCCAATTTGTGAATTACATTGGCTCATCAGAATTGAATAGCTTTTCATAATTAGAAGCCCCAAACGTTTGTAAATGGTTTGCTGCCCATGAACCTCACACCTGCTCATAGGCATCTTGCTGAATGGGATCATGCAGGGAAAGTAGTTGATGTTTTTTCCTTGATGTGGGGCGCATATGGGGACTATGTTGAGGCAAGTTGGCTCCATGGTAGGCGCGTACTAGTTGTGTTTGAGCCTAGCTAAGGCTTAAGCGGATATTCTAGGAGGTTTCCGAGAAACTGAGAATGCATTGCTGAGCGGTTCACGAATGGATACACGCGTCGACCAAGATGTGTGGGTATAGTCCTTCTTGCGCCAAAATTTGCGATGGTTCGCTATCTGTTGACAGACTCCCTTGCCACCATACTTTCAGCGCCCCAAATGGCTTCCCCACACCATCTTTGCATCGCCATTCAGGTGCGCCTTCAGCGCCAGAAGCACATCTTCTGTGCCTGGCGTGCCTTTATCCGATCACGGCGCCGTCGCACTGCGCGAAGCAGGTGCCCTGTTGCTGATTGGTGGTCTGTTGGTGTTTGTTGTATCCGGGTTATGGCAATTGTGGCGGCTGTGGCCAATGTCGCCAGGGAGCCTATGACCGTAATGGGGCGATATTGGGTTCATGGTAGGCATTTTGAGTCTATGTGCAGCTCGTGTTGGGCGTATTTAAAGCCTAAGTCCGCGACGTTCTCGTCCTGTTGGCGCTATGTTGGCCATATGTTGGCGCTATGTTGGCCATGTGTTGGCGCTATGTTGGCCATATGTTTGCTTTTCTTCGCTCTCATTTTGTAGAGCTCCTTTTTCCCGCGAAAATTGAAAAAGCCCAGGAGGAGCCCAGGTCATGAGGCCCTAGGTTCTCACCCGGCTTTGAAATAAGAAGTTTTCTGTGGCGTTTTTTTTGTTTTTTTTGACTTGCGACAATGTGAAAAAACATAGATTTTCCCATGTTTTTGTGCAATTAGACTTGTAGGGATAAGAGTGACGCTATCTCAAAACGCGTGCAAATACCAGTGTTTTTGGCATGAAACCTGCGAAAACATTGTGCATAACGATGTTTTGCAAAAAACAGCGTAAAAACCAGGGTTTTGGCAACTTGTTGCTAAAAAAAGACGTGGTTTTCCCCAGTGTTTCGTGAATGTGCTCCATTTAGAGTGGGAAAAAACACGCAAATACCCATGGTTTTGAGCTGCCGAAGCTAATATGTGGACTGTAAGTATGCTTAACAGTTTGTCGATCACCATTTTCCTCCCCCTGGTCCATCAGCATCCACCATCATCCATGACTGTTGGTTGTTAGTTCTTCTCCAACCGAAGCATTCTACTGGTCTTCGCTGCGTCGCCGTTTCGCTGCGTCAGGCTTCAAAGATGAAGAGTGAATGGCGCTGGGAAAGCATTGTGGAGGCCGCCCGGGATGGCTGAAGCTACGGTGATGACCTGCCAGTCATGGTCAACGGTTATATTTTATTTACGAATAAAAAAGGATGTACTAAAAGCAAGCACCGTGTGCAATTGCGTGCGCTTATCTAGGTGTGCATTACTGTGCATGCATGATCATACATGGGCATGTTACACGGTGTCACCATCGACGGTATACACCCCGATAATAAGTAACAATAGTGGGGGATATACCGTGATATACCAACTATGCAAGATGATCATCCTTGTCGCACTAGACCGAGAGGGGCGCAATGTTATATTTTTAGGTGATTCAAGATGATTCAAGATGATCGCGGATTCTCAACCGCTTGCGATCATTATCAACCATTGTCAAGGATGATCAACCATCATGACAGTATTTCGCTAATCATCACGACCTAGAAGCAATCGAAATTAATCAACCGCTATCAATCACTCTGGTTCCTTATCAATCGTCATGAAGTAGTAACATCTGCCACCAGTCATATTATCGCCCGTGATTGATTGAAATTAGTTTGGGGGCCTATGTTGGGTTTATTTTGTGGCCATTGAAAGGGTTTGTTGGGCAATCTGGGTCATTTTTTGGGGCTAGATTTGGTAAGGGAAAGGAACGTCAACCCAAGTTTGTTGGGTTGAAATTGATTTGGGGGCCCATGTTGGGTTTGTGTTGTGGCCACTGGAAGGTTTTTGTTGGGCCACCTGGACGACTTTGAGGCCAGATTTGGAGAGGGAAAGGAACCTCAACCCAAGCTTGTTGGGTTGAGGTTGTTTTGGAGGCTTATGTTGGGTTTATTTTGCGGCCATTGAAGGTTTTTGTTGGGCCATTTGGGTCATTTTGGGGCTAGATTTGATCAAGGAAAAGAATTTCAACCCAAACTTGTTGGGTTGATGTTGGTTTGGGGGCCGATGTTGGGTCTATGCTGTGGCCGCTTGAGAGTCTTTGTTGGGCCACCTGGGTTATTTTGAGGGCAGATTTGGCGAGGGAAAGCAACCTCAACCCAAGCTTGTTGGGTTGAGGTTGTTTTGGAGGCCTATGTTGGGTTTATTTTGTGGCCATTGAAGGTTTTTGTTGGGCCATTTGGGTCATTTTGGGGCTAGATTTGATCAGGGAAAAGAATTTCAACCCAAACTTGTTGGGTTGATGTTGGTTTGGGGGCCCATATTGGGTCTATGTTGTGGCCGCTTGGGAGTCTTTGTTGGGCCACCTGGGTTATTTTGAGGGCAGATTTGGCGAGGGAAAGCAACCTCAACCCAAGCTTGTTGGGTTGAGGTTGATTTGGAGGCCCATGTTGTGGCAAGGGAAAGGAACTTCAACCCAAGCTTGTTGGGTTGAGGTTGGTTTGGAGACCTATGTTGGATGTATTCTGTGCATCTGCCCTTTGTTGCAGCATAGCGTCTTTGTTGCTCCACCGTAGACCCCTTGGAAGTGGCACATTGAACCCAGACATAAGGAATCCCTACGTCTAGGTTCTAATAGAGGTTCTAAGAGGAGTCTCTTGCTTACGCCGCCATTCCTTTCTCCATCATTGCCAGCTATGATTACCAACGATCGTGCAGGCGTTGTGTCAGCGACCTGGTGCAAAAGCTATGGCTGAGGCACCAGGGTGAGATGAGGCATGTAGCGATAGATGGAGAATGGATAGGTCAGCTAGGTTCGATAGGTTGGATAGGTTGGATAAATGAGATGAACTGGATAGCTTTGATTTAGATAGGATTTAGCTTTGGATAAGATCTAGATTTAGATTGGATGGACAGGTACATGTGAGTAACTGGAGTCTGAGCTGTGCAGGGGCGTGGCCTTGGTCGCTGTGGTTCATGGCCACTTGGTTGTTGAAGGGTGGTCGCTCAAGATCCAGATCCATGGAGGTCTTGTTCTTATCATCATAGTTTGTGGTGTTGGAGAAGTTTAATAGATGAATGCGACAAATACTACTTATTATGCCATGCTTTGTTTTGTTAATCGAAGCCAAGTCTGGTTAGGTTGTATTGAAAATGTGAAAAAACAATGATGGCCCAATTGATCCAAGTGTTGCTTGGTGAGTCAAGGTGGAGCGCTGCTTGTCAAAGTCCCGCAATCGAATCACAATCGGCTACAGATTGTAGGCATTTCTTGCCATGACTCATTGTCAATTATAGAGGTTATAGCCATCTCTAGCCACAAGTCGTTATATTCGTGTACAGCCGAAAAGGGCTGTCGAACCCATCCCAGCAGTATGGCCTTGACCTGCCAACTGCTGCATACCTCCCGCGCATAGCTCAGGCAAACGAAGCCGATGGAGGCGCCAGCAAATGGCTGGATGCGACCTTCAGTTGCGATGAGGCGCTTTGGAGGGCGCTGGGCTAGGAAGTGGGGCGGGGTTCAGAAGCTACCAGGAGGGGTTGGTTCATCAAATGCTGCTTTGCGTGCGTGAATTTTTTCTCATGGACGAGCTATGCCAACATAATCAGTTTATTGATCCCATGGACACAATCAACCAACCTATGACTCGTTTTAGTATATTGGTATACGCTGGAATTACCAGAGTCAAGGCAGTCAACTGTACAGATCCACGGGGCTGCCGTTGAAGAACCAGTAGTGTTTTATGAAAACAAACAACATATATATATATATATATCAATACAGGTAATTGTCTAGTGATTGTTCAACTGCACCTATCAAAATATCTGAATGTAGTAAGCTATACATGTTTCGTTTCTGAAGGTGTCCATGGCTACTGTACCATGGGGGCACCACTCTTGCAGCTGTCGGCAGTATTTGAATGATTCAGATGGTTGGTGGTTGGTAGGAGTGGGTGGGTCGGTGCTCATCACGGCACCTTTGGATGTCATGGAGTCGTGCCATCATGGACATTTGCGGTGAGTCATCCCTGATGATTTAGGTTGCTAGTTCTCAGCAGATTTGGGCTCAGTGCGGATCGAATGCTGGACGACATGTCTGGTGAAGATGTTGGTGTGTCACCTCCGAAGAAAGCGCGATGCGTAGCGCCTGTGGAGAGTGTCGCCATGAACGTGTCCCAGTGTTACCAGAGGAAGCAGTCATGTTTGTGTGACATCACTGGTCTGTTGGTGCAGGTTGGTGATCGTAGGAAGGCAGCTGGCAAATCAGTTCTGACTGTGATGTTGGCTAGCAACCAGGCAGTGATCCAAGTGACATGCTGGGGGGCAGTGGCTGAGTCGCAAGAGAGGTCATTGGTAGCAGCATTGGAGGCGAGCGTCAGTGGAGCTGTGCGGAAATTGCAAACCACTCCAGCTAGCAATGTGGTCGTTGGAAAAGCTGAATCTTGGCGCATTGATCTTGACGCAAGGTTTCTGATCGTTGACTTGGCGACGCTGGAGAGGATGTCAGCCTGGGTTGTACCACGTCTCTGGTGTGGTGACTGATTTGGAAGATCTCAGAGAGTCCAATACAGGTCAACCTATGCGAGCCTTCAGCCTGGTGTCAACGACCAACTCATCTGGCGCAGGAGGTGCTTACTATCTGAAGGTGACAGCTATGGGTCGGCAGGCCACGGATGCAGCATTTGCCAACGGCAAGATGGTGGTGCTTTACTATTTGGACCTGCGGCCATCTCGAAGTGCAGATTATGCTGCCTTTTTGTGGAATGATGGGTATGTCTTAGAGGTCGGGTCTGCGGCAGGATTGCCCGAAAAGGGCAGGGAAGTGAGCTTGTGTGGCCACGCGTTTGAATGCTGGCTGCAGGAGAGTTGAAGCATGTTGAACTTTTCCAGATCTAACCAGTAATTGGTTGTTCTATCCTTGAAACCTTTGTTCCCAGCATCTATTTTCAGCCTGCAGTCCCAGCTTGGATTCAACAGAGCTGAAGGGGCATACTGATTGCCTGATCTTTCATCACAATAGCGTGAGCCTCCAGTACAAACTGGGGTGCAGCGGGCCGAGATACAGAGATCAAGCGGAGCAAGCAAGGAAGTAAGCAAGTAAGTAAGTGGTAAGCAAGTAAGTAAGCAAGCATGCAGACACGCAAGCACAGCTTCGCTTGAGCGGTCTTGGGACAGCCGCTGCGGTAGCTGTGTGATTTTTAATCTGTGGCAACCCCTCCGGTGGTTTCCTTCGTGGAAGCTTGGCATCGTGGGATGCAGGATGAACCTTGAAGTTGTCAATCAGTAAAGTGGTAGCGTGACGAGTGTGTAGTGGGATTTCATGATGAATCATGATTTTGAGGAGATAATGACGATTGATGGTGGTTACAGTGATGGGATGATGGTTTTTGAGCAGTAATGGTTCTCAAAAAGTATCGAGCAGCACAGCAAGCGAAAAGAAATGAACAAACAGATGGGCAGAGACTCAGGCTAAAGGTTTGTTGATGCAAACGGATGTTTGTTTGACCCGGCGGCGCTGCCATGCAAACCCGCGCTTTGAAGTTATTTGGAAGCTGGCCGGAGCCAATTCGGTCAGAGGATGGCAACTGCAGACTTGAGCGGGAGACATTTGAACGGATCTACAGGAATGTGTTTCAACATTTTGTGTATGTAGTCGAATATCTGTGATTGATTATGGTTTGATTGGACAACCAGTAGTTATGCAGGTTTAAAGACTCATACATCCACCTGGTAGCATGCTAAGAAAAGCATTGGCTGATTGAAGGTGGCGCTTGGACAGGGCACAATATGGGCAAGTGAAACATGACACATGGTTCATCATGTCGTTGGTAATTTGTGATTAGTCACGCGTTGTAATTATGTTTAAAGTTGATTGAACGATTCCACTAGCTAAGCTAGTTGAATTTTTCTGTTCATCTTAATAGATGTTGAATTGTTACATTCTCGAGTTGCTTATTCCGGGTCAGAGTATTACGCGATGGTACACTTAGCGTGAGTAGAAAGGATCAAGTGGGCCTTGTTGTCCGTGAGCAGTTGCTGTCAACCTGCAAGCCCTGGCGGCGTTGTGATTTTGCCCTAGGAAAAGCACCAGTGGCATGATCTATTGTGAATATCATTGAAACAAATAGCGATGCTTTCTCCTCATTCGGCAATTCATTGGATAGGTATGGCCAGGTTATGGCTGGTTGCATAGTGCAAATCATCCACTAGTTTTCAATAAGTAGATGCATGCGAAAGACCAGCTGTGTCCAGCCCCCGCAAAAGACCGCATATTCCAGAATCATAGGTTAGTCCTAGTATTGACAAATTGTTGTTTCATTGGCTGACGCATCTTTGTCATGCGGGTGGTTCAAGTTCAATCATCTACCAGATAATGATAAAGTAAAGAGAGGTCGCAGCGCATTAGCTGCATTGGGTAAAATCACGCCGCAATACAGCAGCGGCTCTTTGTGGCTTCCTCCTCGACTGTTCCGGACTCGTCGAGTTGAGCAAAAATGTCATGATTGGCAAGAACCAAATGTCAATGGTCTTCTTACAATTACACACACACACACATATATATATGTATCTATATTTACATACATATATCTACTTTAATCGTAGGTGTATAGATAGATAGATAGATAGATAGATAGATAGATAGATAGATAGATAGATAGATAGATAGATAGATAGATAGATGTATGTATGTATATATATTGTTTTTGAATGTGCCAGCTGTGTGTGCTGATGGGACGTGGTGAAAGGCTTCTGTCGATGATCAGAATTGCGATTTTGGAGATAGGTGGTTTCGGGGTCCAGCTGTGTCTGTGTCATTGGCTTTCGCTGCGCGACTGCGCCTGTTCAGGGCTATTGTTTGCTGAAATCTTTGATTGGTGCTGTTGTTAGTAAATGGTTGGGAAATAATTGTTACGAGTTAAGATCGATGATTCATGATTCATGTTCATGAAGATTCGGAGCTTCGCCACTCATTCAGCATTCTTTCGGCTGGCCGCGCTTCGCCGGCATCAGGTGGCCATTCCGATGACTTGTTCACGTGGACGCTGCCTGCGTCGCTCTTTGAGGCGTCCCTAGTTGGGTGGGGGGAATCAGCCGCCAGGTTGGTTGACCATGAACCATCCACCAGCATAATGATTGGTAGTTCATTACCATGGTGGTGAACCATTAGCAACTAGTAAGTGATTCCTTTATAACCGCTACCATATCATTGAACAATGCAACGATTACCATGGTAGTTAAACGATCCCTTTAAGAACTATCCGTCAATGATGCAACAGTGGTTGATTGAACAAATGATGTTAGATGATCAACATTGATCAACTTTTATTGTTGATGAAGCATCCATGTAACTATTGTTGATTAATATCCAATGATGAATTAGCTTAATAGTCATTAACCATTGCTAACCATCAAACATTGTGAATCATTCACATTTGATCATCATAAGTCAAAAGACTATCTCATCTAACCATTGCGATCGTCTTGTGGGATGGTCTCATCTTCATCAACAAATGGTCAAATGGTGGTTGCTTCATGAAAAATAATCAACAGTGGCTAAGTGCTGGTTGTTTGATGGTTGACAATGGTTGATGATAACCTCAACATGACTATGACGTGGTGTGACGTGAGGTGGCGTTATGCGCCAACCTGTAACAACTCTGATTGGTCCACCATGATATTGCGTAGCTGTTCCTGGACAGATGATGGCGCCTTGCGAACGGAGGTCCGTTGTTATTTTCAAGACCAGCCACTGCAGCCTTTGATTTGATCTTTATTGCCCAAGAACGAGTCCCGCGTTTTTTGTACATCTGGTGGTCGCTTGGGATGGCTCAGCAACCTGGGGTGGCTCAGCAGCAACCTGGGATGGCTCAGCAGCAACCACAATCCGCGGTGACATTGGCGAAACCTTGTGTCCAGAATCATGAAGATGCCCGGGCATTGGTGAGTGATGCGTTGGAAGACCACCAAGATCTCATCTTCAAGGCTGGGATGGTGTTTTGTGGGCCAAGACGGTTGGTTAGAGATGCCGTGTTTGTGTTGCAGTGCCTTACTAGGTGTACATGCAGGATCAGTTGTTGAAAACTGTTGGTTTACCGAGGCTCGACGTGAGTCATGGAAATCCATCTATCTTTGTTTGAAAGTGGCTACGTCTGATGCAAAGTACAATGAGATCCTTGAGAAGTTGAAGCAGGCTTTTGCCAAGGTGCAGATCATTGGAGCTGCCGAGTTTGAGACCCGCAGGAAAGGAGATGCGGAGTTGCGAGCAAAGCGGTGCCGACAGATGGACAACCTCCAATCTGTAGACTTGGGTTTAGTTGATCGCTTGCTGAAGCTTCGTGGAGATGGAGGGTCGCAGAAGGCCCGAAGGCTGGACGCGTGTCTCGGCGAGATACAGAAGGTTAATAGAGGGAATTCAAGGATTTGAAGGATTGGGTGGTTTTTTTCATTGAAGGGACAATTATGTGGGCAGTGTCATTTTTGCCTGCGGTGTGCAAAATGCGTGGATTGAGGTCAAAGATAGCAACTTTGGCAACACGTCTGAGTGCTGTGCAATGTTCTGGTCTGCGCGTCAAGGAGATGGAAGCGCAGCAGGCTGAGAAGACAGATGGTTTGATGCCTGCTTGTCGTGTTAGCAGTTTCCTGGACAAAAGGTCCGTTGCAAGGCACGCGTAAATTCGAATCCTGAGGACGCTTGACGCCTGCGAAACCGAGCGTGCTTGCTTGCTAGCTTGCCTGCTTGCTTGCTTGCTAGCTTGTTTGCTTGCTTGCTTGCTTGCTTGCTTGCTTGTTTGCTTGCTTGCTTGTTTGCTTGTTGTTGTTGTTGTTGTTGTTGTTGTTGTTGTTGTTGTTGTTGTTGTTGTTGTTGTTGTTAGATTTGGTTGCCTAACGCGCCTGCGTAACTGCTCTTGCCCGCTTGGCTCCCCAGGGGCTGAACGCAGTCCAATTTCAGTCAAAAAGCCTCGTTTTCTGACCAAAAATGTTGCCCTTTTCGGTGCCTAACGTCGCGTCTGAACCCTATTGAAAAAACATGAAAAACATGAAAATCGACCAACTTGCTTGCTTGCTGGCCCCTTTGCTTGCTTAGTTCAATCCGTCTAGAAGTTTTGATGCCTGCTTGGTGTTAGCAGTTTCCTGGACAAAAGTTCCCTTGCAAGGCACGCGTAAATTCGAATCCTGAGGACGCTTGAGGCCGGCGAAACCGAGCGTGCTTGCTTGCTTGCTTGCTTGCTTGTTTGCTTGCTTGCTTGTTTGCTTGCTTGCTTGCTTGCTTCCTTGCTTGTTTGCTTGGTGATGTTGTTGTTGTGGTTGTTGTTGTTGTTGTTGTTGTTGTTGTTGTTGTTGTTGTTGTTGTTGTTGCCTGCGTAACTGCTCTTGCCCGCTTCACTCCCCAGGGGCTAAACGCAGTCCAATTTCGAACCAAAAAGCCTCGTTTTCTGACCAAAAATATTGCCCTTTTCGGTGCCTAACGTCGCGTCTGAACCCTATTGAAAAACATGAAAAACATGAAAATCGACCAACTTGCTTGCTTGCTGGCTCCCTTGCTTGCTTAGTTCAATCCGTCTAGAAGTTTTGATGCCTGCTTGTCGTGTGAGCAGTTTCCTGGACAAAAGTTCCGTTGCAAGGCGCGCGTAAATTCGAATCCTGAGGACGCTTGGGGCCTGCGAAACCGAGCGTGCTGCCTTGTTTGCTTGCTTGCCGACTCGCTTGCTTGCTTGCTTGCTTGCTTGTTTGCTTGATTGCTTGCTTGCTTGCTTGCTTGCTTGCTTGTTTGCTTCCTTGCATCGTTGTTGTTGTTGTTGTTGTTGTTGTTGTTGTTGTTGTTGTTGTTGTTGTTGTTGTTGTTGTTGTTGTTGTTGTTGTTGTTGTTGTTGTTGTTAGATTTGGTTGCCTAACGCGCCTGCGTCACTGATCTTGCCCGCTTGGCTCCCCAGGGGCTAAAAGCAGTCCAATTTGAACCAAAAAGCCTCGTTTTCTGACCAAAAATATTGCCCTTTTCGGTGCCTAACGTCGCGTCTGAACCCGATTGACAAAACATGAAGAACATGAAAATCGACCAACTTGCTTGCTTGGTGGCTCCCTTGCTTGCTTAGTTCAATCCGTCTAGAAGTTTTGATGCCTGCTTGTCGTGTTAGCAGTTTCCTGGACAAAAGGTCCGTTGCAAGGCACGCGTACAGTCGAATCCTGAGGATGCTTGAGGCCTGCGAAACCAAACGTGCTTGCTTGTTTGCTTGCTTGCTTGCTTGTTTGCTTGCTTGCTTGCTTGCTTGCTTGCTTACTTGCTTGCTTGCTTGCTTGCTTGTTTGCTTGCTTGCTTGCTTGTTTGCTTCCTTGCAGGTGTTGTTGTTGTTGTTGTTGTTGTTGTTGTTGTTGTTGTTGTTGTTGTTGTTGTTGTTGTTGTTGTTGTTGTTAGATTTGGTTGCCTAACGCGCCTGCGTAACTGCTCTTGCCCGCTTGGCTCCCCAGGGGCTAAACGCGGTCCAATTTCGAACCAAAAAGGTTCGTTTTCTGACAAAAAATATTGCCGTTTTCGGTGCTTAACGTCGCGTCTGAACCCGATTGAAAAAACATGAAAACATGAAAATCGACCAACTTGCTTGCTTGGTGGCTCCCTTGCTTGCTTAGTTCAATCCGTCTAGAAGTTTTGATGCCTGCTTGGTGTTAGCGGTTTCCTGGACAAAAGTTCCGTTGCAAGGCGCGCGTAAATTCGAATCCTGAGGACGCTTGACGCCTGCGAAACCGAGCGTGCTTGCTTGTTTGCTTGCTTGCTGATTCGCTTGCTTGCGTTTGCTTGTTTGCTTGCTTGCTTGCTTGCTTGTTTGCTTGCTTGCTTGCTTCCTTGCTTGTTTGCTTGCTTGCATTGTTGTTGTTGTTGTTGTTGTTGTTGTTGTTGTTGTTGTTGTTGTTGTTGTTGTTGTTGTTGTTGTTGTTGTTGTTGTTGTTGTTGTTAGATTTGGTTGCCTAACGCGCCTGCGTAACTGCTCTTGCCCGCTTGGCTCCCCAGGGGCTGAACGCAGTCCAATTTCGAGCCAAAAAGCCTCGTTTTCTGACCAAAAATATTGCCCTTTTCGGTGCCTAACGTCGCGTCTGAACCCTATTGAAAAAACATGAGAAACATGAAAATCGACCAACTTGCTTGCTTGCTAGCTCCCTTGTGTTTGCTTGCTTGCATCGTAATTGTTGTTGTTGTTGTTGTTGTTGTTGTTGTTGTTGTTGTTGTTGTTGTTGTTGTTGTTGTTGCCTGCGTAACTGCTCTTGCCGGCTTGACTCCCCAGGGGCTAAACGCGGTCCAATTTCGAACGAAAAAGCTTCGTTTTCTGACCAAAAATATTGCCCTTTTCGGTGCCTAACGTCGCGTCTGAACCCTATTGAAAAAACATGAAGAACATGAAAGTCGACCAACTTGCTTGCTTGCTGGCTCCCTTGCTTGCTTAGTTCAATCCGTCTAGAAGTTTTGATGCCTGCTTGTCGTGT
>VSDK01002745.1:233605-277079 GCA_009767595.1 Symbiodinium kawagutii | reverse complement strand
TGTTGTTGTTGTTGTTGTTGTTGTTGTTGTTGTTGTTGTTGTTGTTGTTTTTGTTGTTGTTGTTGTTGTTGTTGTTAGATTTGGTTGCCTAACGCGCCTGCGTAACTGCTCTTGCCCGCTTGGCTCCCCAGGGGCTGAACGCGGTCCAATTTCGAGTCAAAAAGCCTCGTTTTCTGACCAAAAATATTGCCCTTTTCGGTGCCTAACGTCGCGTCTGAACCCTATTGAAAAAACATGAAAAACATGGAAATCCACCAACTTGCTTGCTTGCTGGCTCCCTTCCGCTTGTTGTTTTTGGTTGCCTAACACCACTTCCCCTTATTCCCTGACGCGCTCCCCCTCACGTCGGCCGGGGTCGGCGGATATATATATATATATATATATATATTTTTTTTTTTGTCTGTATATATTTATATATATTTATATCTATAGAAACGGATAAATGTAATGAATTGCATTGTCAATATCAAACTGTGGTATGAAATATACTGAAACGCCAGGAATTCTAGGAGACATGAGTGATTCCCTTCTGTCAAACATGAAGAAACCCGTTCGCAGTAGGACTTGCTCGAAGAGGCAGACGAGCTGCATGAGAGGACGGGCAAACCCTCAGCGCATTTCTAAGCCCAAGTGCCTAGAGGGACCTGTAGGGCTGGCTACTCAGGGCCCCAGATCTTGCCCAAGGGCTTCCCAGCGTTCCACCAAGATTCAATCTGTCAGCCATGCAGCTTTGGAATACAACCCAAACTATGGTATATCCAAGGGCACAGACGCAGCTTTGGTAGTTTGTCCAGTGGAAATGCAATCTACAAAGTATTGGAATGTTGAAATCTTTGAAAGGTTGAAGTATTCCATGCTCTCCGCACCTTTTGGAACCTGTCCAAGTGCTAGTTTCTCGTCGAACATTTTGGTTGAAGACAGGTGCTCTCTCCAAAGGCAGGTAAACACGTAGTGCTTTTTATGCTTCCAATGTCCTGTTATTAGAATACCAACAGCTAAGCCAACAGCTCTAGCAGGAGGAGCAAATAATACAGCAGATCCACCGCTTACCATCGGTCTCCGATGTGTAGCTCCAACCAAAGAACAGGGCATCATTAGCAGGGAAGAAAGCAGCTGACGCAAAGCAAGAAGAAGAAAGACCGAAAAGCAAGCGTGATCACCGAAGACAGGAGAACATCAATAGACATCAGCAAGCAAAAGGGAATCTTGAGTGGAACTCATCAAAAGTCTTTTTTCTCTCCTATCCCTTCCTCTTCTGAGCCGATCTCCTTCCTCTTCTACTCGTTTCACCTTCTTCGAACTTTGGCACAGGGTGTTCACAAAACTGGGCCTTGTTGTGTGCCTTCCTACATCTCTTCGACTTCGTTTTTGAAGGTGTTCTGGCTTGCTGCATTTTAATCTTTGCAAATCATGCTCATATGCAACAAACGTGCACAATTTATCTCTATCCGACTTGAATTTGCACAAGGCAGTTTCTGAAGCTTGAGCATGGTGATTGTTTGCACCATGTTCCGTAGGACAAAGATACTTTTTTCACATCACTTTTTGCGCCATTCGCTCTCCAGGGTCGAAGATGTGCAGAACACTGCAGAACAATGCTCATGCTCACTAACCTCGTGGACAACATTTTGTTTCTACACAAAAAGTACCAAGGGTTTAGCAATCTATGCTAGAAAGCAAAGTGTTCACACAACCAACCATGTCTACACAAACCTGCTCTTGTACAACACAATTTTAATGTGTTTGGAAAGCCAGTTATTCACGCAACGATGCCTGCAGGTCTGGGCTCAACTCCGCCCAAGTCCTCTTCTGCAAGAGTCATAATCAGTCTCGTAAATCCACTGTTTATAACTGATTTCCCACGGTTTAGACAAACCAATTCCACTTCAGTTTACGAGAGGGTATGACATCATTAGTTTTCAACGCCATCTTGCCTTTGCTTGCAATACGGTGTGGCAGAAGAAGACCTTGCTTGGAACAATGTCCAGATAGTTCTGGTGAAAGTGACGTATTCATGTGGGATTTGGATATGTATGCATGTTCATGTGTCGTCCCATGCCCCGTTCACGTTTGCTCCATTTCGGGCACCATTTTGGTTGAAGGCATCTTTCGAAAACATGTTGCTACCCGCCTCAACTTTCTTGATATTTTTTAAACTTTTTCCTGTCCTGTTGCTGCCGATACTGTACCACCTCGTTGTTCAAGACTATAGCTTCCCCCACCCTTCTTGGGCCCCAAGTTGCGTTGGCTGGTGTTTTGCAGCCCTGAAATCCGGTGAGGAGCGTTGAAGTTCTACTCTCAGCCTGCGCTCGGAATGTTTTCCCATTTTATGTAGATCTGTTTTGGTGCAGAATTTCAGAAGCAGAATCATATTCCACCCCCAGAGGTATTGCAGCTGCGCCGAGCGGCAGCTGATGAGCTTCAAGCAGCATTGTCCAGGTCAGCTTTGCATTTTTGCCAAAACGCATCCGAACATCAAAAGGTGCAAAGTCTTCAGTTTTGTCAAAGTCTTCGCGACTGAAGCCAAGGCGATGCCAAACAGAGGCTGATCTGGACCGACTCCAAGCGGCCGTGGAGGAATGCAAGAGGTCTGAACTCGCAAGATGTCGGGGGTTGACCAAGTCACGTTTAAGGAGAAGGACTAGAGTGGAAGACACACTGAAGAGGACTGGAAGACACACTTAGGAAGGCTCCATGGAAGGCTATGAACTGCGTTTGTTCTTTGCTTCTTTGGAATCCGCGAGATTCACAGGCTTGGTTTGAACATTCATACTGCTGAACGTCAAGTTCTGCGGCTGAAGGAATTGCAGGCGAGAACATCCAGCGGAGATTTTCCCCTTGCCACTACCTTGTTATATTTTACTTGCTGCTTTTGAAGCTCTACAATGGTGAATTAATCAATACCATGTCACTACCGCCCTTGCCCTCACACGGCCCATTTGATGATTCACTTCCGGATTAGTTCGCAGGATGTTCTTGTTCCAGGTCAATCGAGAGTCTACCCAAGCAGAGCTCCAGGAAGCTTCAAGAGGAGTCGGTGTGCAGGTGCATTAAACCTGCTGCAGAAAGGATAAGGCCCATGAGGCATTAGGTCAAGGACTAATTATGTGCATTAAACACTAGCATTTCTTTCGGGATTCCTCCCTCAGTTCCGTCGTTTAAATGGTTCAAGATGGTTCAAGCATGTTCGTTGGCGAAAATTCAAACACCTTGAGAACCACTTTTCCAGCTGAGCCAGGGCCGTTTGCGCCTGGAAACCGCTGTCCGAGCAGCAAAGAGTGCTGGGGTATCTGCAGAGCGCTGTGCTGAGAACTAAAGACACTAAGCCCGTGAAATGGCACAGCCTGGCACAGCCTGGCACAGGCAAAGTGTTTCTGTTTGGTCTTCATTTTTTAGAAATTCAGGAAACTTCGAGCTGCAAGTCAGAAGCTTGCAGAACTTCGGGAACACGAACAGCGCTAGTTGCCCAGAAGAGCACATTGAATTTGTGCATTGTGATACTTGTGCATTGCATTGTGGCTGAGTGAATATGTTGACAGGTTGTGAGGTGCTGGCAGGAGAGGTTCAGAGGGCACTTCCCGTTGAAGCCTCGATGCTCCAGCTTTTGCTTCCAGTTTGACAGGTGCACATTGGATACTGGATACATCTGGATACTGTTTGATGCTATGCAGAGCTATTTGAGACACTTTTGTGCGTGGGGAACTATTTAATAGCTTTGATGCCGTTTGATGCTTTTTCCACTGTTTGAAACGAGTTGATGCCACATTGCTGGATGCTGTTTGAGTTGTGTTGATGTCATTTGACACCCCTGGATTCAATTTTTCTCTACAAGTGCTTGATTTTTTGAACATCATTCAGTACAGTACTGTACTTCTTCTTTAATGTGCAATTTTAGACTATTTGATACTGTGCATAGCATTTTGCAGTGACACTGTTTGACCATTTGAGCGTTTGTGAAACTATGGACTTGAACTTTTGTGGAGTTTCTTTACATAACTCGTGCAAAAAGGCCTTTGGCATAGAAGGGCCTTTGGGGAACCCACTATGCTGTTGCGGATGCTGTATTCTGCGTGCTTTCCCTGTCTTAATTTCTTCAAATAACCGGGTATTCTGTACGCACCGTGTATACACAATTTGTGCACAGTAAAGCATTCTGTGTGCTTTCTGTATTCCTGTTTTCGGCTGCACTTGCTCCACCGAGTGCTGGGAGATTCGCGAAACTTTGATTTTCACAACTTCACGAAGGCTTCCTCAAAATCTTCCTTAAAGTCTTTTCTCAGATTTATCTCCTACCAGTTTGTGTCTCTTCCTTTCTTCCAGTCTTAGGTCCTTCAAAAGCATCCATGGCGGTACCAACAGCTCTTGGAGGCAGTTCAAGGAGTTCAGAAAGTTCAGAGAGTTCAGAGGCGTTTCCACAGCGAAGTGGGCCAGGCTGCAGGTGCGCTTAAGCCATGGACATCAAAATTGGAGCGGCTCATTGGCCAGGGCAAGGCCTGGGGATGGGCTTGGTGGTCGGGAAACATCGTTGCCGCCACGGTTTGGCATTGCCTTCTTGCTATACACATCTACAATGTTTATATTTGTATTTATATACACATATTCACATTTGTTTTTATATTCAGAATGTAGAAATCATCTATTCATTTGATTTGGCAATCCTGGAATCCTCAAGTTTTTGCTATGTCGGACAGACAGTTCAAAGGTTTACAGAGGCTGCCAAGCAAATCGAGAACCATTGAAGAGAGAACGAGAGACCCTAATGCATTTCCAACGTGTGAGAAACGGATTTTGTCAGGCTGGGTCCTGGTAGGTGTCTTGGGTGGCCTGCTCTTTCTGGTGTCTTACTTGGCTACTTCTTGCACTCACTTTCCTTTGCATCCTTTGCTTGTTTCTCACTTGTCCTGACTCTCTTTCCAAAGCTGTAGCCTCCTACATTCTGAAGATCTGCATTTCTTCACAGCGCTTTTCTTCAAAGTTTCCATTGAAACGGACAGAGCTGTGTGGATGATTCTGCTTGGCTTTAGCGGCCTTGGACACCACGACTTCGCTATTTCCCTTCAGCTTGTCGCATTTGTCTCCTCTCCTGATGGTTCCTCTCGGTCGATGCACTTGCAAATTCCATTTTAATAGTACCAATTGATCAATTTATTTTTTCCATTTTCCACTTTTTGCATCTTCGTTTCTCAGTATCTTGTTGGTGCTGTGAGTCGCATGACTTTGCTAGACTATTGTGTTCAACTTGTTTTTGGTTGTCTCTCAGCATGATGTGGGTGTTTTGGCCTTTTTGGGTCGCAGAATTTGGGACCATGCAAACCTGTAAGTGTGTCTTGGGTCACACACTATTCTCAATTTGTTGTCTCTGCAGGATTACTGAAGTATTGTTTTCACAGCACCACGTGTTATCCAGAGGTTTCTCTATGTCCGGATGCGTGCAAGAGCAACTGTTATTCAGATTGTCATATGTACCTTATATCCTGGTTTGGACACGTCGACTTCCGCAAACACACAGCCGAATTGCAATTTTTGCAAATGCCATGTGAAACCACTAAGAGCACTGAAACGTTCCATCTCAAGCTTTCTGCATGCTGCCTTCACTTCTCTTTTTTCTCATTCTGCAACCAACTATCAAGCTTTACCAAATGACATGTCTGGAATTTCCCACTGTGAATAAACCTGTTGAGTGGCGTTGAGATACTGTGTGTTTTTCTGGGACAGGAGATCCTCGACAAGCGAGAAAAGGACAATGCACGTCGCAGAGAAGATTTGGCCTCAAGATCTGCGGCCGAAGCTGAAATGGAATGATAGAAATAAACAACACAAACACAAACGCAGAATATGAAATGCATATGTATATAGATATACTGTACACATATGTATCATATGTATAAGCAATATCTATATGAATCTATTACCCATGCAATATCTATTCTATAGATTTAATGTTTAATGCACAGTTTGTTACATAATGTATGTATATATATATATACATGTATATTTGAAGCTAAGGGAACCTTTAGGGAATGTCGGACAAGCTGTTGGTAGATTCTCCAAGGTGCGAGCACAGCTCATGGCTCAGCTCAAGCAAATCGAGGTGAAGTGAAACGTTGCAACTTCCGCTTGGGAAAATTGAAGCAAAGAAAAAAGTCTTCCAGAATTTGTTACTTCCTCATTGCTCTTTGTTCATACTTTCTTGCTTTCTATGCTGTGACCTTCTTTATGTGTCCTCTTTTGTCTCCCTCAGAGCAGGAGTGCCGCGCGAGTGGCAAGTCCACTGCAGAGCTGCTGGTGCTTTCCTCGGGAGCAACTGAAGTCTCAGAAGTGAGGTCTCAACTCAAAGCGAAGAAAGCACCAGGTACCCCTCAAGGAGATCTTGAACAAAGCTGAGAGTTGGCTTCTGAGATCACCCAGCTTAAGTTTAGGGCTAAATTGATTAAAAAAAGCTTCAGAAGCTCCGCTAAGCCTTATGGCAGATGTAAAAAGCAGGAAGCACGGACTGTCCTTTGAATATCTTTGAATAGCTGTTCGCAGTAGATTGAAACTCGGTCACTTGATCCTTGGACCCCGTGGCTGCAACTGGACGTAGGTGCAGGGCTTCAGCATGACAGCATCCAGAAAGGAAAGCGCGGAGCCTAAGCTTCGGATTCCAAGATTTACCAAGCCAATCCAAGCTACCAAATGAGAAAATTACCCTTGAATGAAGATCAAATGAATCCTCAAACTCTCGGAATTTAAGGTGTTCAGCCATTTGATTCTGCCATTGCCATGGCTGCTGTGTGCTATTAGCTCTCCCTCCAGGCTCTTGTTGCAGAACGCCAGAAGAGAGGCAATTTGCATTTCTTGAGTGCCTTTACAGTGGCTAATTTGATGTGTCCTTCAACCGTCGGATGAGGGGAGTCCATTCCGATACAAATTTCCCGACCTAAGACGACTGACAGACGACTGAGACTTGTGTAGTTTTTCCCCACCAACAAATTCTTTCGGGATCTCAAGCAAGGCTCCGGGGTGTGTGTGGTTGGGAACCAGAAAAGGACTCTTTCGGAACTAGGGTTCCCAGAGGTTCGCTTAGCAGCCAAGCACACTTTGACCCAAGGCATGTCAAAGAAATGTGGCCGAGCACAGGCTACAGACCGATTCTCAGTGTGTCATGATCAGCAAGACTCTATGTCAGATGACAGGATTTTGCAAGCAATCATTTGGAAGACTTGGACTAGTCAGAGTAAGCATGCTTGAGAGCTTTTGATATCACACCGCAGATTCAGTGCAAGGTCCCTTGTGCCAACTGTCGGAACCCCTTCTTGACTTGATAAGGCTAGCATTGAATGCCAGAGACCACGGAGAGATTGAACGATCGATGCGACAGGCGAGTTGTAGAATTTTGCAACTCAGTAGGAGTTGAAACGGTGAACGGCAGTGAGAGCCGAAGAAAATTCCAGATATTGGATGACTCATGATGTTTCCAGGTTAGGGCACTTGGACAAGTTGGCCTGACAGACCGCATCTTTGCAGCAAAATGCAGAATGGATGTATTCAATTGTATATCTTGATCAATAAGCAAGCAGTGATTCAAAACACTTCTGCAGGATGTCTGCTACTTGTTGCGATATTGTCCTTCCTGCTGTGCATAGGTCCGAGCGTCTCAAGGACATCTGCAAGAGGCCTGTTCCGAAGGACATGGAAGTCGTGTTGGTCCAACAGATTTTGTGTCAGGTGATCGCGAGTCTGATCCTCGACGTCTTGGAATTATGCTCTAGTGCTTTACTGACCCGCGTTGCCGTCGTTTGTAGAAATGTGTGGTGATTTCACAGTGAGTAAGGTCTTCAAGTCTGATGGAGCAAGCAAGCTCTGTACTACGAATTCTGACAGAAGCAGAAGCACGACGACAGGCTCTCTGACTTCGGAACTTTCATCTGAAAAGTGTCCTTTCTGTGGCAAAGTGAACACTTTTCAACCGGTGAGATCAGTGTGATGTCGCACTGTTTCCCTTGAAGATGCAATGCCGTCAGCCATGCAGCCAGGCTGCAGCTGCCACGTTGCAAGAGCGAATCAATGCAGAAGAAAGTCTCCCCGCCTTGCAGACAGCTTAGTCACTGCCACGACAAACAACTTTTGTGGGGTTTAGAATCAACATCTTGGAAGTAGCATTAACCATAACCATAATCCACCATAGGAAGACAAGGATGGACAATGATGAATACAAATATGATTTTGTGACTTAGATCAGTTGCGTTCTGAATGACTATCCAGTGCTTGTTTCGCACGCAATGAGAAGTGAGGCCGAATACGCCCAGGAGCAATGGGGCTGGTCAGTCTGACGAAGCAGACGAGGCCAAGAGCAGACAAGATTGATGGAACAATATGGAACAATGATGTTCTGTATCGAAACGGATGCGAAAAAAAACAAATTTTTTCATATCCTTTCATCTTCATCCGCAATCTTGGCTTTGCTTCGTTCGGTTTTCGCGCTTCTTTGGTTTCAATTTCGTTTTTTGAGACAAGTTTGCAAAGTTGTTCAACCCGAAGCAACCGATGGGACCTTTTCTCACGGAGCTCAAAGGATTGGCTTCGCAGCGCTCGAAGTGCGATCCAGGAGGCTGGAAATGGCCCGGTGCTACTGTGGCTGGACAGTAAGATGATCCGAACGGGGTAAAAAAAGAGTTAGAAAAAAGAGTTACGTGAATTGAGTTAAGATAGAGTTAAGTATAGAGTAAAACCAACGAAGAGAAAACATCATCAAACATCCCAACTTAGACTATGCACCGCGTCGAATGCTGTTCATGGTACCGCATCTGCCGCTAGGCCAAGCAATGCGGAGTTGCCTCAACATTGATTGAGCAGGCATAACTTTGCAATGCATAAACCTTTCAGCTTTGTTTAGGAAAAGTGGAGCTACGCTGTCGTGACCCGTTTCACATGAGATACCTTAAGATACCTTAAGAATGCTTAAGATAGTTTGCCTTTGTCCCGTTTTTCTGCCATGTGATCCATCCTGCCATTTGATGAGCGCCGCACCGCTTTGCTGTTTGCTTCTCCACTGTTGCCAGAGGCAAAGCTGAAGTTTCGGCTGAAATGCCGGGAGCGCTTGATGCTTACCGTGCTGTCAAAGTGCAGGGTTGAAGATGTGCCAGGTTAAAAGAAAGGCTTCTCATCAGGGTTCCAGGGAGTTGCTGTTTGCAAAAGACTCGTAGAGTTTTTGTGTCGCAGTGCCAGGTCGCCCCAGGCTTGGCTCGTGTTGTGAGGTCAGGAGCAAGCGGAGGCTTGCAAGTCTTTGCAGAAGGTCCTGTCAAAGAAGGTCTGCGGGATTCGCAGTGCACTAAACTGGACACTATGCTTGTTTGGACTCCAGGACATGAATATATGCTACTCAAATTCTTCCGCATTCTTCGCATACCCTTTCTTTGCACCCTTTGTGATCACATGTGATCACTATTTTGCGTTTTCTGCATCAGGAGGTTCCCAAGCAGATCTTGCTCGCAAGAATGACCCGCGTCTGGCACTTGCTTTGGCAAGTTTGTGAACCTGGACCGAGTTGCTCATCTCCTGACCGATCTTCAGGTTCAGCGGTTGGCTGTGAAGGATTAGAGAGCACACGGTTCATCAGTTTGGGTGCCGTGGAGTCAAGATAGAAAGCGAGACTGTGTACATAGGACTTCCTTGTCCACCAGCTCAAAGTGTCAACAAGACACAGCTCTGAAAATCTAGAGCAATTTGAGCCTTGGTGCAACCCTGATGCCTCGCGACTTCAAAAAGCAGGAAAACGTATGCAAAGGCTGCACTACTGTAAATGATACATCTTTGGCATGCCTTCGGATATGCTGCACTAAGGCTACTGTACCAAGGCTAGCAAGGCCATGAGGCATGAAGAAATTGGTTTGCTGTGGGAAAAGCTTCGGAATGTCATCCACTGCAGTCTCAAACTGCAATCCGCCACAGTTTGTGAAGCTTTGTGAAGTGTGAAAGCATTTTTACTCATTATCATCATCATTGTTGTCATTGAGGCATTATTGACATCATCATATTTTCCAACATTTCTTGCATAAAGTGTCGAGGATTAACAGATCTAGGATTGTGAGGATCGACAGAGTGAACCAGACCCAACCTGCAAACACAACCCTTCCCGGTAAATGAAGTGCGTTCCATTCATTTCCATTCGACATATTTCTATTTACTTCATTTTACTTCTTGTAATCACCTACGTTCAAGTGATGGTTTCGCCCTTCAGCCACCTGCGACAGCGAGTTGCGCCACTGGGCTGCAATGCGTTTGACATTTCACCTGTATCCTTCGCCTAATACCACAACTCGTTTGACTATCCCTTTCTTGGTGCTCCAATTTTCTCCTGTTGTGACGCTCTGATTTCAGCAAGTGCTGTGTTCACCCAAGGGGTTCTAAGGGTCAGGGAATCGCAACATTGCTTGGTTCTTTTACGGTCGCTAATTGTTGAGTTTTCAGGAACGTCCGGCACAGTGGCTCAGTTCGAGTCCAAGCGAGCAATGCATAGAGCTCTTTGTTGGTGTTCAGAACGGTTTCTGAGGTCCTCCAATGGAAGAGAAAGTGATGACCTCAGGATTTGAGCACCTGGATGCCCTATGATGCCCTTGGGTGCTGGACTTGAGGTTTGGATGGATTCAGCCAGATGAGCTACTGGATCACCCAGAAGCCTTCAAGAACAACTGGAGGAGCAAACATGGAGCAGTCCGTGGAGCAGTCGAGTCTGATTCCGAAGTCTGCAGGATCTACGTCAACGTTCTGGATGTGAAGAGCGGCCTTCTGTACAGTGGAGCAAGAGTGTACGCCCGGCATCCGTTTGCAATCTCAACATGGCTGCAGTGTGAAAGCGGGAGCACGGAGTATATAATTCAGTGTAGATGTATAATTTGACACTTTGAAACGGCCTTGTTGAGCACAACGGCATGTGTTTGATAGCTTGGAAGGTCTTTCTTCGTTTACAGCGACGGCAAAGGTCTTGGTGCAGAAGATGTTCATCTGGAGCCCATCTTGGAAACTAGAATGAGTCGAAGTTGGAAGGGAAGACGATGAAATGATAGTGCTGATGGCATTTCCGTTTCTGAGTGACACTTCGTACATGTCATTTCTCAGTGTGGCACGAGCTTATAGAAATCTTTGGATACATAAAACATAGAAAACATAAGTTCAGCGTACCAAAGCAACCCCTGCAGGAGAGCAAGAAACCAGCCATGGCAGGGAAAGGTGCTGGTGGCGCGTGGCTCTAAGTGATTCAGCCAAGCCGGTGCGACTTGTGCCATGAAGCACACACTATCCAGACATCCCCGGTTGGTGTTGTGACATGTCGTAACTACCATTCTGTATGAAATCTTGCTGCATCAACTTCTTCATTTTGGAAGCCCTGTGCACCATTATCCCAACTTCAACCATTCTATTGTTACAGTACCACTGACACTTACCCAAAACTCCCAATGCCATTTTGTAACCTTGTATTGGGGGTGATGTTGGATATGTTGGACCCCAGCATCTACTTCGATGCCCATTGAATTAGTGGATGGGAAGTGACCGTTCTATCTGCATCGTGTTGAATTCTTGTGGGAACGTATCAAAGAGGCTGATGGGGTTGCTTCGCTCGTTTGCATAACGGTGCATAAAGATATGTCAAAGATCGGTTGGTTGTCCTTGCAAATCTTGCAAAATGGATTTCTGATGCTTTCAGGCACTCTCACATCGGAACCAACATCGAAAATGTAGCCCTTACAAAATGACATGGGTGCCTTGCAAAATTACTTTGGCAAAAGACGCAGACGAAAGCAAGAACTTGATATAGACTAACATTTGTTGCTTAGAAATGCTTAGAAACCCATCTGGAAATTGCAGAGAAAATCCTATTAGCTTACATAGATTGTGTCTAAGTGAGATTGTTGCAGGCTGTGGACAGTTGCTTCTGCAAAATGTATGGCCTGTGAAGACTGTTTTGTAACCATTTTGCCTTGGGACATCTGAAAGGTAGATTTGAAAAGATCCAGACTATCCAAAGACTATACACAGTCCATCCACCGACTATGCATGACTTCCAAATTGTTCAGTTCGGCATAGTTGAGAATTTGGCTCAGCACAGCATGTGAGAAGATTGACCTGGCCAAAATGGTGGCAAGGCCATGGCAAGGAAGCGCTCCTATGTGGAAAGAGCGATGGAAGTTGGTTTGTGGGAAGGGCACTTCCGTGAGTCCGACGCACGCGAGGGTCTTGTGTTGCGTGCGGTGAGCACCGCCAGTGACCCATCGCAGTGTCCGGGCCGCTTTGGGCGTCCGTGCGTCCCAAGATGGCCATTCGCCGACAGAGACGGGCCCTCTGAGGTCACTGAACACTTCGACTGTCAAAGTACAGAACACACACAGCGTCCACAGCGTCAGCGTGCTGCAAAATCTACGCAGAGTGCAACGCCATGTGCATCTCCAGGTCCAAGTACAAGCGCTGATTGGCACGTTGAGTGTCAAACCTCACCAGCAAGGCCTCCAAATTCTGATTCGAACGGCTCTGTTGCGATGTCCTCAGCCCGAGCTCAAGAGCTTTTGTGTCAGATAGCAACACATAGACGTGAAGCTGAGTTGAGAATCGCAACAGTCTGGGCCAGTGCCATCAAGGACGCTGGATCAAATGCAGCACGTGCGGTGCCGCGTTCCGAAGATCCCTTGGAAGCGGAGAGAGAAGATTCACCAATAGACTCTCTGCAACAGCTGGCTCTGCTTCGATCGAAAATGCGAGAGGAACTGGCCATGCTCGAAGCTGATGCAGAGGCACTGCTTTGGTGCCGTGATTTGTCTCACAGTCCCCAGCGACTCAGCGTTGCTCACCCTGTGTCAGTTGATTTAAGTCTGCAATCAAAAGCCTTTGAAGTGGAGGGGATTCCGGTTGGCCTGCTTGGGTTGATTGAAAGGGGAACAATATGGACAAATTGCAAGCAGTTGTACAAATGCCCGTTTCGATTGTGTACATAGTTGTTAGAAATTATTTGGTCAAATCTAAACGTTGCCATCCACCATCATGCCATGAAATGTGGAACTTCAAAATTAGCAAAGGAGGTCTGCAACGGTGATTCTGGTAGTGCCTCACCATACAATTCAATTGGCACATCCAAATCCTTAGGATAAGATCAATCAATCATGGCAAAAATAGCCAATCCATGGTATTTGAAAACGCTTCTGCTGGTGCATTTTCTGGGGATTTCCATGATTTCCAACCATGGTTGGAACCCAAGTTTTTGCTGACAAATCTTTTGCATCCGTTGCTCTGTCCTCGTTGCTCTGCCCTCGCTGCGGGGAGTTCCTGTCATGTTTTCTGGTCTGTTCCTTTAGAGTCATAGCACATCAAGTCCTGTAGAGATGTGTTGACATTCTCCGAAGAAAAATGTTTGAAGATCAAGCTTACCCGGCTACCCCCACTGCACACACGCACAGATGCTTCAACCAATTCTCCTGGGTATCCTCATTCCAAAAGAAGGCTGCCACAAGTCTTGCCACTCTAGTGTTACCACTTTTGAGTGTTCCTTTTTAAGGGTTACCTTAGTCCTAGCTCATAGTGTTCTTGTTTTTGTTAGCACTTTTAGTTTTCCTTTTTGGTGTTCTTAGAAGTGTTCTTGTTTGTTTTCGACATTTTTCGATGACCACCATGTCACTCGGCTCCAAGGCCTGGGCACCACCAAAAGGTCAGTTTCCTACGCCAGGGAACTCAGCCGGGAAGTCTTTGCCCAGGCTGTGCCCAGGCTGTGCCCAGGCTGTCCCCTTGTCAACTCGTTGTTTAAGGAAATTCCACATCCAAAGAAGCATCAACAAGGAAGGTCTGCAACTCAATTTCGAATATTTCGAGCTGGAAGTTGTGTGTGAAGTCTGTGACCCAAGGCAATGTTCGCCTCTCTTCTCTCAGAGGCCAATTTCTTCCATTTTTTCTTAGGTTCGCTTTGTTTCCCTTAGTTTCCTTGTTTCTTTCGAAACCACGGTGTGTTTAGCTATGTTGCCGATCTTGGTGCCAGGGGGCAAAAAGGGTGGCAAAGCCAAGGGCAAGGCATCACGAAGCATCAAAGTTGCTGATCATTTGGTGGCAATGTCTCTGAGGATGTCTGAGGTACTAGTTAAGTTAAGCCTGTGTCATGTGCTGGAATGGCATACTCAGAGTGCTTGCTTCATGGTCGGCATACTGTAATCGCATGTAGTTCCGGTGAGTACAGTGCAAAACAAGAGAATGAGTGATTCTATGACAGTTGTATCTGTTTTCAGGGAGTGCAGACGCGGCAAATTGGACTTGATAGTACGTTTGCAAGGAGCCTAGTTCTTTGATATGCAGGAAGATAATGATGTGTGATGAGAGAGGGTTCCAGGACCTGCTTGATCCCGATTGCTTGGATGCTGCAGGTCTTTTCTCGGGATTACACTTTTTTTATGTGAGCTTTTCTTGGCTATGTTATTGTGCAGGTATTATGGTATAGGCGATGATACAGTTTGGTTTGTGCAGTTCTGCCCTCATGTAATGCTTCAGATTCCAAGGTTTGTACCAATCAACAAGGTCCCGACCGACAGAAGCAGACTGATTCCGGGGACCTGTTCGAAGCTAAGCTTTGAGAATGGAACAGTGAATGACTTCCCGGGGAGACTTCAGCTCAAAGGATCGTTTCTAGGCACTGTTCCCATAAGTTGAGTGCACTCGAGATTTCGAGTCTTAGGGCCTCCCGGAGAAATGTCAGGTGGAATTACATTGCTATGAAGCAATCCTTTTTGCAGATGCAAAGCAGTTCAGAGCAAGACTTGAAATAAATACATGTATACGTATATACATGCAGGTTTTTTTGAATGATATACAATACACAAGCGATTGTGCCATGTACAGGTGTCATGACGTGCCGTGTTCCCAGTGCTTCGCTCAGATCGGTACTGTCCTGGGCTTCCTCAGAAATGAGGGGCTGGAGGCCAGCGATGGAGGACTGTCACATTGTGCGGGTGTGAACGTGTCAAAGCCAAATGCATAGCGCTTGTCGTAGGACGCAACATGCGTGCGAATGCTGGAGCATCCTCTTGAAAATTGTGCATTGTGCCGTGCTCGGATAGTGTCAGTCGCTTGTTCAAGTAGCTGAAGTAGCTTACGCAGAACGTTCTGATAGGTTCTATGTGTGGGTGAGCTCCCGAATATCTTTCTTGCTCAGAGTCTCCTGAGGTTCGGAGTTTTTGATGGCCATGGCGGGTCGGTTGTGTCCAGATATGCGGCAAGAGAACTGCCCAGAACCAAGAGCTCAGAAACGGCGACTCCATAAGTGCCACAGCTTCGAGCTAAGGCCAAAGATACTTCAGACCACAGCTGCACAAAAACTGCAGACTTTCGAAGGAGCCTTCGAATCCATGCAGGATGGACAAGGCGCAGCCGCAGTTGACACTTTCTGTGCAGGATGATATTTTTGTATCGTGGACACCCCCTGTACCTCTTAACGGTTTCTTTGATAAGAGCTCTCTTTGGTTGGTTTCTTGTGCCCGCCATATCAGATGCAGCAAATTTTCCTGAAGCTCTCATGAGTCCGTTTCTCAACAACACTCTGCTCAAGCTGAAGCCTAGTGATCTGAGTTTACAGATGCTGGTAGCACTGCTTGTGGAGATCAAGAAAACTTGCAGACCCAGAAATATTGCGAGGATTACATGCGGTAGCCTTGGTCATCTATGCTCAAATAGTAGTTCAACTGAATATGGTACTACGCAATGCTGTTTTCCAGACTCTTCAACCAGCCTTGCCAATGTTTCGTTGGCTGCAGATGACAGCCTGAATAGTGCCCGTTTTTTATTCCTTAAGTCTTCTGTATATTTTCACAATTTGACACCTATACACCTATATATTTGTTTTTTCATGTTTCATGTAATCTTTGGTGTCAGAAGTCTGGACGTTACATAGCAGATACTGAGGCAAAGCCCTTATGACTTTGGATGAGGCGAGAAAACCATAGCATCAGAATGCTGAAGAGTCTGCAGTCGGAGCTCGCAGGGCTTGCGACGTGATGGAGAGGGCGAGCCTGGCTTTTTGCATGTTGGAGGCGCAGTCGTTGCTGTCGCCCTTCATCGGCTTCATTGGTGGCTTCATTGGTGGCTTCATTGGTGGCTTCATTGGTGGCTTCATTGGCTTCATTTTCTTTGGGGATGGCTTTGGTTTCGATTTTTCTTTGCGAGGTGGTGGCAAGCCCATCGAGAGCTCAGTAAGGACTAGACCCGTCGCGTCTTTCACCATGTTTTAGCATCTTTAGAGCTGGCACCTTGGCAGAGTTTTTGCATTTAGGCAAAGTTGTTGAGTCTTTGATACCCTGAAATACCCTGAGTCCACAGGGCTTGAGGGTATGAACCGTATGAACTCCTAAGTCTTACGCACCTCTCTGGACAGATTTTTGGAGCTAAGGTTGACCCGTTAATCTTTGTATTTTATGGAGTGTTCAGCCATTCTGCAGGAATGCTTTTGGGCTAATGGGCAGCACTGCTATCGTGGCCATGGTGGAATGCGATGGTCCACCAGAAAGTTCAAAGCCATTGCAGGCAGATTCCTCAAAAGCTGTTTCAGCTTTTGCTGTTCATGGGCAAAGACTCCTGCTTAGGCCCATCGCAATCTTAAGAAAGTGCAGGGGTTTTTGACAGGGTCCATCAGCGTATGGCCATACAGTTTGGGTGTTGAAACACTCTGTACCTATCTGTGACTTTTCAGGTTACTGTGGCCAATCTGGGAGACTCGCGGGCAATTGTTTGCAGAGCTGGCCTCGTCAGCCACTTAAGCTTTGTGAAACTAAACGAGAGAGATGTGACAGATCACTGGTCAATAGATCAAACATGATTAAATATGATAAAACTGTTTGGAGCATCCTGCATTGTGAAGGCGATTGCCTTGTCAGAAGACCACAAACCTGATTTGTCCACGACCGAGCTGCGAACGCCAAGATTGTCAAATACTGCTAAATCATCTTAAATAGTTGCTGCAATAGATCGCTGCACTGTTGGATTCGGGTTGTTCCTCGAGGGAGTTAGGGCTTCGCGACACAAGCGCAACATAATGTGCAGTTGAACATACCTTGAAACATGTAGAAACGCATTGAAAGTGCATTGCAAACAAGTTTGACTGTCAAAATTCTTTGGCAAATAGTTTTGCAGCTTCCAGAGCAGAGGCCAACAGAACGAGCTCGCATAGAGAATGCCGGCAGCTCAGAGGCTGCAAGTTGGACTTAAAAAACTCTAAAAAGTGATGTGTCATTCAACACAAATCCAAAAGATCATACCTTTACGAGTCTTGAAGGAGGCTTCCAACCTTTTCAAGTAAGAAAGCATCGGCTAGTCAAGTGCCGCGATTTCAGAGAAAGGTTTCTTTCGTTTTGGACCATTGAAAAAACTTAATGCAAACGGATCAACTGAGCATCATTCCGGTTGCACCATGCAACTGGTACCTCTTGAGGCTGGAGGATCTGTTGGAATAGTCGGACCTTGTTACCGCATTGATGGATGGGGTCAGGGTCTAAAAGGATGGGAGGTCTGTTCGCAGCAGTTCCTGGCAAAGTGGTTTAAAGTAAAGCAAGCAGACCTAAGCAGGATTATTCAGGCATGTAACGACATGTACATAGTAGGTTCGGTGAAGGGCCAAACGTGAAAAATGTGACAAACAATACTTGTGAACTTGTGAAGTTTACAATCGAAATTCCGTTGATGTAAACTTGTCATTTGCTTTATGTTTCAATGAAGGGAAGGTGCCCAAGGGATCCCAAGGGAATGCGGGAATCCGAAGTCTTCCGAGGTTTGAACTTGTCGCGGGCCCTTGGAGACTTTCACTACAAAGCCTGTGATGCCAAGACCTCAATGCCTTGAAAGCGATTTGCGGGTAGAACTGTGGAGGATTTTTTTGATACAAAATCATTAAGGATATAGTAATATATAGTATATATATATATGGATATATTTACAACATATGTAATAAATAATATATATATATAATATAATGTATAATATATACATGTATATCTATATGTGATATAGACATATGAGTAGACACATCTCATCTATGGAAAAGTCTGTGGATTTCTCTCAGCTTTTTTCAGTCTTGGTTTGAGCCGAGGATCTTTCCGCATCTGAGCAGAAGGTTTCCACGGAGCCTGATGTGAAGGTACTGCAGGTGCTTGGGTCTGTACAGTGTGCTATGCGTGGTTTGCACCCGATGCAAAGTTGAGACCATTCTACTTGTACCTTGTTCGGATATGCTTGCATCATGTCAGGTAACAGCTGAAGATGAATTTCTTTTCCTCGGCTGTGATGGAATCTTCGAGTTAAACTCGAACCAGGCAAAGATTGCTGGGTAAATACATGAAATATATAGTGAATTCGGAGTATAGTGAAGTTGGGGAATTTGCAAGAAGATCGGAATTCGATCTAATTGTTCTAACTTTGCTTTCTTAAAGTGTACTCCTACGTGATACAGACACCGCGAAGTCCTTTCTTTGTGACGAGTTCATTTATCAATCTTTAATGACATTGGCGCAATGGATTGGGTCAAGCCATTTGGTGCTGACAAAAAGTAGTGATTGCCCTGTCGATCCATTTGCGTTACCTGATTCCTGCCAGAAGTTCATTGTGGATTAAGTGGGCAGACAGTCAGACATAAGCAGACATAGACAGACTGCAAGGACTGCAACTCATGGCAGGATGTCGTGGACATCATTCGTGCTGGCATTCAGCAGTGCAGGCGCGTGTTTGCTGAGGAGGTGTTGAGGTTCTATCATGCGCTCTCGCAATGGTGCCATCCACTTGGCCCACAGGAGTCTCCAGCAGATTGTGGAGGACCTGGTTGATTCCAGTTGCAGTCCGGATCTTGTTGGAGCCTCAAGTTAGTACGCGGTGTGACCATCGACCATCTGTCCTTGTTGGTATGGACAAGGCACAGACAGGTGGAGCCGGAGGTGACAACGCCTCTCACTTAGACTTGCGCCTGCTTGCTGTGTCTTGCTTATTCTTGCCTCAAAAAAAGAAATTTTCGCTACGTGCAAAGATGCATGGTTGGCTTTTGATGCCATGCCCCAGCAGTCCAGCGCAGTGTTTTCAGGTTACTGCCATGGTGGTCCTGTTGCAGCCTCTAGAAACTGATGAAACTGGGGCATCCGATGCACAATACCCTTAGCACAAACAATTTTGACTGAAGACATGGTATTTTCCTCCTTGCAGAGCAGCCACGGAATATTCTCCGCAGCTAAACTACTGTTAAGTGCTGCTTGCGGCTCAATGGCCGATGCGAGGATTTTTGCTGTAGTAGGGCTGGCAGTGTGCAGAGGCTCACAGTGCCAGAAACCAGAGTTAATGCCTAGCCTGTAAAGGCGTAGAAGATTGTGCTGGCTTTAAGCCAGGAATCTGATGTATTCTGCTGTGATTGGGGATTTGTGGCGAAAAGACAAATACAGATGCGTTGAAGGTGCTTTCCGCCAATCTTGGTCTGATTTGAGAGCGCGCATCCTGCCAGTCACACGTGGCTGATGTAAATTTGTGCCGTAAATTTTGCGGGTTCGAATGCTTCGAATGCTTCCAGTCCTGATTGATATTTCATTTGCCAATTCCGTCTGCACCTTGGCATTTTGCAGCACCGCGAGATGTCCTGAGCATAAACATTTGATTTCTGAAGTCACATGTCATTTCGTGTCCTTTCCTCGTTCTCTTTGTGCACCAAGGGTGTTGGCGCACGAGTTGATTGCGCTCGGATGGAACTGAGCTCGGAGTTGATTTTGGCAAAACTTCGATCTAATGAGAACTTCGATCGCAGCAGATTCGCATGTACTTGTTTGAGTGGCACCAACAGCAGTCTCTAGGCTAAATCCAAGAAAGGTCTGGCCCTCATCATTGTTGCTAGTACAGTATTACTCCTGTCCACTCGCGCGAGGATTCGCATCTCTCTTGCGACAGCCTTGAACCAAAAAACCATTTGCCGTTCTTAGGCATCTCAAAGAAAGAGGTTGCCGCGCTCGCGTCAGTGGCAGGCCAGACCGCCCTGGCAATTTGCAAACCGGGTACAGTTCCACCTGTTTCATCTTATTTCATTGTGTTTCCTTAAGAGCTATACTACCTATATCTACCTATCACCTACTCCAATCTATTCCAATCTATTCAATATTTCCTCAAGATATTTTGCAATCACAGGTGCATGCGCTTTGCTGCAGTCTGGCTCTGCGACGTTGCTCTCTCAGTGTTGCATCAAGTTGTGACGCTTGAGACCTGCCTGGGCACGAGGTTTGTAACGCAGCCGGTGCAGTTGCAGGCACTTCTTTCGAACGTTCACACAACCACTGGGGGAAAGAATGCTCTGCACGCACTGCACGCTAGGATGTGACACAAGGAAAGCTGCGGGTGGTGGCTGAGACCAGGCACAGTGCAAAAGTATGCAAAAGTATGCAAGAAGAGAGCAGAGAAGAGCACAAAGATGCACAGAGCAAGGAGCAGAGTGCAAAGAGTTCAGAGGGTGCAGGTAGTCCAGAGAGCAACTCTGTATATCTTCGTTTTCAGTATGTGGAATTCAAATGAATGCATGACATATTGACAGGCCAAAGCGAACATGTTGCATTGCTTTCATTTTGTGAGGCCTTCAAAGATCGGAGAAGTTAAGGCCTCTAGATCAGGCAAGCCTTAAGTAGAATCTACCTTCGATGTATGTGTCCTGAATGTTGCGACTCAGAAACGAAAGGCACCCACGATGTTTGCTGCTGTATTTGGTAGCTGGAAAGCAGACAAGGTCTTGGAACCGCTGTTGCCGGCGGCGGTGCTTTGGCTTTGCTTTTGAGGCACCAGCAGCATTGTGTGCAACTTCATCTTTGGATATCTTTGGGTCATACAGCCCGCAGAATTGTGTTTGCTGGAGGCATGGACGCCGCAGATTGCCGAAATCGCAGCGTGCGATGCCTACTGCAGCGCTTATGGATTGCTGATCCTACTGAAGAACAAAGCACATAGGCCACACACATGGCTACACTTCATAACCTCTTCATATTTTTTTTGACATTCTTCTACCTGCAGTATCAGCTTCATAATTCATATCCTTCATTGAACGATCTTTCTTTCAACCTCTGAGGATGTCATGTCATTCGTCTCGCTGCAGGGACCTCAGACGGCTGTTTGACAGAAATTCAAAATTATCAAATTCAAATTATTTCCTCGAGAATAAGCAACTTTAATACGCCTTTATCAACTTTTATACCCTTCCTAATTGAACAGACCCAAAACATCCCCTTCATCAATACCCCTTATGGATTTTGATTTATATAGATTTACATTGTGAGACTGTTTTGAGTGACACTCCGTGATGTTTGTTTGTTGAATTTAGACCCTTACAAAACAGTATTGTCGACCTTTGATCAATCGGCCCAACCCCTGCTTGCAATTAATTTCGATTGATTTCTGGTGTGCCAAATTCTATGCAGAATTCATTTGACAATACATAGCAGTATTGGTCAGCTGGAGAAAAAAATAGCAAAGGTCTTCAAGGCTCGTCCAGCAAGGGTCAGCCAGTACAGGACTTTCATTCAAGCATGAATAGGAATTTCCAAGCAAAAGGCTAGCTGCTAGCTCTATTTTGCCTTGGGGATTCTTCAATGCTTCAGCTCTCCATGGGTGTACGGTTGCCCAAATGATTCTTGATCAATTATGATATTTGAAATCCAAGAATAGTAATGAAAGGCATCTAGATCATCTTGGAAATTGGATCCATTCAGACAAAAATAAAAATCGACACCCAGGCGGGGAGGTGACTTCTGTTCCAGGCAAAATAAGCATTCAATCTTATTTGAAGTTTACCGAAGTTTGGCTTGCTCTTATGGAATGTCGACCTCCGAAAAGGCAAGCGACCCAAATCGGGCCCATTCAAACAGCACCTTCTCAAGGCACCTGAGAGGGCAACTGCTGCGAAGGAGAGCTGCCTTTGACGACGTGTTGCAAAGATCGCAGAAGGATGCAGAAGGTACTCATTCACGACTGAAGATCTTGATGAACTTTCGAGTCAAAATTAGCGGAAGGGTAAAGCTGTGGTCTTGGTATTTGCAAGACCTACCCGTAGAATCTGCTAGATGGGACTTAGGAAAAAGACAACACGCTCAACAAAAACGACGACATAGGTGAAGCAACGATCGCAGGCTCATCAATTTACTGGTACCGTGAGGCCCACAATGAAATTGGCTAGCACCTGAAGCAGAGATGATTTGACCATGTCTTATCTTTTGCCACAAGACTCAGTTGCCATGATGATGTTTCCAGTCAGGATGCAGCTGAGTCAACCCCTGATGGCTTTCCTCAAATTCCCATGCCAGTGGCTGGGACCTGAGTTTGGAGCCGAATGCAGCCAAGGAAAGAACTGAAAACAAAATGTACTAAAGTAATCTAAAGGAAATACTGGAGTATTTATTTAAGAAATTTAATCAAACTATCAAGATATGGAAAACTATAGCACATGCAACATCATGTTTCTGTGCTTAGTTTCTCATAGTTTCTGGCTGCAGGTAGCAGGTGCTCTGGCTACACTGGCAGTTGAAGCCCTAGAAATCCCTAGATTCTCATTTTTTGTGACGTGATGTTACATGCTGTGGGAATGCCAAACGAAGGTCGTTGCCTCAAATCCAGCAATGGCCCAAGAGGTGCAGCTGGGCCAAAGACGCGCTTACAACGACATCTTTATGTCAAATGCAATGCCGAATGTGTCAAATGCCGCTCAAAAAAAGATCTTCAAAGATCTTCAAAGAAGCTTCAGCAACATGTTGAGATAAAGGTGACTAGTGGTTTGTGAGTGCTACTGCTGTCTTGCCGCACTAGTGGTGTCACACAGTGATTTTTAAATTCACTCTGGTTACGGACCTCTTTGCATAAATTTTCCGATCTATATATTGCCGAATCGCGGAAGGTGGCCGATGCAGCTGAAGATGTAGAAGAGGACGGGCAAAGCAAAGTCAAAACTTGAAGAGTCGCAAGTTCTTTGAAGCACCTTTGTACTGTTCTTGTGCTGTTCTTTTCAGCATTGTATTCAACTTGATTTGAACTTCTTGTACCTGTTCGAACTTCTCTGTTCCTTCTCGTTGACTCTTCTTCTTCTTCTTCTTCTTCTTCTTCTTCTTCTTCTTCTTCTTCTCTCTCTGTCTCCTTCTCTCGCCTCATTCAACCAGTTCGATCTGCTTTCATCTCTTGTGACAGACCGAAGCCGCAAGGTGGTTGGTGACGTCGCGCAGAACAGCGGAGACTGGTCGCAGACACGCTCGTTTGTTCAATGGGGAAGTCGGGAAGCTGGCGGAACGCTCCCAATGCAACTGCAGCTATCGAAAGTGGTGTTTTGAAGGTAAAGTTCTGGGAATGAAAACTCCAGCATCCAGCTACTTTGCTCATAGTTGTATAGTTGTTACATAGTTGTTCCGTTGAGGGAAGTCCATCACGTATTGTATGTACACATACAGACTGGCAAAGCCACATGGCCACGTTTATTGCACCGGTGGAAGACTCAACGGTTCTGTTGCACCCCATTGGTGGAGTCTGTACCACTGTATTTTCACATTTTTTGGCACACCATATCCTTAAACAGTTGTTGTTTGAAGTATTCTAATCATTCTACATGTCGGCTTGTTGGGTTTCTGGCATAGTCCAGTTGCTACGACGGACTTCGCAGGAAAAAAACAGTGATCATAGTGCAGGTGCAGGAAACTGGCCAAGTTTCCCACAAATTTCCACGGCCTTGTTGCCTGTGGTTTGGACATGCAACACGCCCCTGTGTGCAGCTTATGAAATTCAAGGTTGCAGCCCGCAATGCCGGTTTCACACACACACAAAGCTGCAACAGTTTCTGGCCTTATCAAAGCTTGGCCACTGTGCCAGGTTTGAGCCACTGATTCAATTCAATGCTGGTATCATTGCCGGAATTGATGGGGTCAGTCTCCTAGAGCATGGGGAGCCCTGGCAAGCTTAAAGTTTGTGAAAGATCCGTAGGTCCCCATTTGTCCGCTTGCGTTTCGTGAGGTCATCGAGGATCAGCTGAACATTCCAAACAGCTTTGGCATAGCACCCAGCCACGTTGAGTCGGCACCATCTCATGGAAGCGGCTCTCTGTGTAAGGCTTTGCCATCATTGCCTACACCCTTCTCATCAAGGTCACTCGGCATGGACACATGTGGGCACGCATCAAAAATTGAACTCTTCATAGCTCTGTTTCTAAGATCTCGATCATCTCGATCATCTCGATCTTGATGAATGGCACTGCTACTCAGGTGGTCACATTCCCATTGAATCAAACCCAGCTTCGCGTGAATCTGAGCTCTCAAGAGACAGAGAACTTTCAGATTCTGCCTGGAACATCTTGGAACTCTCAATTTATCGGAAGGTCCACCTGTCACGTTTGCTTTCCAACTTGATCAGGATCTGGTGCCATCATGCAGCTGATCAGACCAAAGATTGATCAAGTCCAGCGCAAATATAAGAACGATCAGGTCGGATCTGTCGACACTGTGGTATTTTGATGTATTTTGCTGCCATATATGAGATATTTTTTTCCGCTTTTTTTTGCTCACAAAGCTAGCAGCTATATTTACTGAGGAGACCCAAAATCGAATGCTCCTTCGACTTTACGATGATTGCGGTGTGAATCCTCTTGGCGGGTGGGAACTCAAGATACTCAAGGAGTTTCACAATGCATCATTGTCACTGCGGGATGTCATCTATCAAGCCTCAGGTGCCTGCCATCCTTGGTGCAGTTCCCAATTTTCATCGCGCTCTATCGATCCATCGTCAAATTGTCGCAGATCAACCCAAAATTCCAGGCAGAGACGAAGAAAGCTTTCCTCCTGTCACGCGTCACGAGAAGTAATACTATTATGGCATGAAAGCAACCGTTGACATCACAAATTCCATTCGAGTTCTCCCATAAGGGACTTATTGGAGCGAAATCGATTCAAAAAGTGTTCAAAGCAACTGGATGCTCTGCCTCGGGACAGGAGCCTTTCCTGTGGATTCCAAGCTTAGCCGGACCTTCGGCTGGCAATCCAAGTTTGGACCGGGGGAAACGGTGCAGACTGCAGACAGAGAATGTTGCATCATTGACTTGAAGAATTCCCACTGAAACTGCACTCAGTGCACTTTCCATGGATTCTGATGTGGTAGAAAAGGTGTTCCAAGTTGCTGTGCAGGACTGGCTTATCAAGTCCCAGTCAGAGAAGGAATTCATTCCACTTATTGGCTGGTGGAGGGCACAGTACTTTGTGACTGCAGCATTCAGCAGAAGGACATGACTACTGTGCGTTTCCAACTGGAGCCATGTTTTTGCAAGTTCAGTCTGACAAGGGACGAGGCTGCACGCTACTGCGTCCTCCCTATCCTGTTGATTGGCAGCTAGCATCTCAAGAAGTCAAGAGAGGTGGATACGGTAAATTTTGACAACAGATGCCAACTTTTCTTCGACTTTCTTGTTCCTGCATTGCCTCCTTACACCTTACCGTTGAGAATTCTACACTCGAATTTCGAAACTACATCTACAGAGGCACAGAGTGGTCTTCTGAGGTCAAGTGATTACGCAAAAGGTCAGTCAGCCGGATGTTGGAAACCAGTTGAGACCTCATCGAAGCTTGCTCTCCCCATCAGATGTCCTTTCGGTGCCAAATGCAGCAGACTCAAAGACTGTCTGATTTTAGGGGCGGCCCAGCTGCAATCATCTCCAACATTGTCCCGTACGCCTTGCTGCGTGTTGAAAACATCATGGGATTTGATTTGAACGCATTCTGAGTTGTATGAATTTCACGATTTGAAGTAGATTTTCATTTACTAGTCTAGTATGAACTCTTGTATTCAGTGCATTCTGAGTAGAAGTATCAATGCCCTGTGTGCATCGTGATGGTGATGGGATTGCTGTAGATTCTATAGACATTGGCCTTGTTGAAAGGCCTTGTTGTTGACCTTTTTGCATCTTTTTGCCAGGCTGATCATTGGATACACTGGCCTTGTCAGCCCTGCTGGCCTGGGAGTCTATTGGAGATCGCCCCAGAGCCAACTGGAGCTTCGAAATCATCAGAAAACTGAGGAAGTTCTCTCGTTCAGACCATTACTGTATATATACATAAACTTGAATAATCTTGAGCCAAGGTTGTGCAACAACCTTGTGACGCAAGGGCAGACATATTTCATTCGAAATCAACTTGCAGAGGCCGCGCCACACACCTTGAGTTTCATGCAGAGAATTGTCAGAGTATACTCTTGAAACTGGTTGATTTGAGTATGCATTCAATCAATGAAACATAACGAAGTCCGAAAACAGAATTGCATCTTATGATCGGTTCCTAAGAGAGGTGGAGAGGCGTTTGAGACCGGTGCGAATTGGCAAGGAGTTTCCTGAATACAAAAAGTATCTGGATGGCACTGCCCAACGAGAAGAAGAGGAGGCTAAGAAGGCCAAGGAGGAGGCGGAAAGATGCAGAAAGTTCAAGTCGAGCTTTCGATTTCACAATCCAGGACTTCATTTCGCTTCGCTCGTAGCTTCTGCTCTGTACAGTTGAAGCAGAGCATGCAGAGCTGTGCAAGGAAGTTGAAGAAGAGATTGGTGGTCCTGGCATAGGCTTTGGTATGGTCCGAAACTCATCGCTCCACTGGACCTGGATGAGCTGTGATTGGTAAACTGTGAAGAGAAGAGATGGACAGCATGAAATTAGAAAAGAGAAAGGATGATAAAGGATGAGACACGATGAGAACGGATGAGCAACGAGGAAACACGATGAGAAACGATGATAAAATGATGGAAAAGGAATTTGAAACTACACATGAGGTATCATCAGGTAACATCGGCAGTTGCCATCAAAGCCCGGGTTGATTGCTCTCCAATCCAAGGACACATCTGCTCAGGAAGAGGACTGCGGTGGGAAGGTCAAATCAGATCCCTGGCGCTTGCACAACCAACTCTCAAAATCACTCCCCTTGAGTTTGCGAGAATACAATTGCTTAGTCCTGCTGAAGCCTCAGGTAAACTGTCATAGAATCCACAACGCGTGTCAGGAAAGCACAAAGGAGACCCAAGAGCCCGAAGAAAAGGTTAAGCACTCAGGGATGATGCTGATCCACATCGGAGACTGCACAGGAGTAACGTTGTCCCTCCCCAGCATTTTGAGATATTCTTACAACTTCTTACACAATGTTTCGTATCACCGTATCACTGTTCCTTGAAGATCCCTTCATTGGAAATGCCTCACTGCCAAACCAGTGATGGGTTTCTGCATTGTGGTGCTGTGCGATTTGCATCTAGAGGAGGATCTAGGACAGAAGATTTTAGATCCGCAGGGCTTGGTGATTGAACGCATTGAACGCCTCCACAAATGTTGATCCGTCCTGCATGAATTTGCGTGATACTTTTCTCAATTTATTCTCAGTCCAGCCTTGCAGCCTTGCTGGTGTTTGCATCTTCAAGTTTGAGGTGCTTGAGACAGAACCTGCTCGTCCGATGCGAAAGTTGAGCCAGCAGGCCTTTGAGCTTTTTGGATTCCGAAGTCATCCAGCACCAGTTTGAATCCGCTTCATTTCTCCGCTGTAATGTGTTAGATGTGATAGGCCTTGTTAAGTGAGAAGGGAGAAAAATCACATCGCAGCATGGATTGCGGAGAAAAATGTTTGACAGACTTGACAGGCCCAGAGAAGGCCCCAGAGAAGGCGCAGACGACGATGAGATCTGCAGATGGTGCGCTTCTTATTGCACTGTTGATGACCTCAGCCATGTCGCTTCGCGACTGAGACACCTTGAGAAGTCTATAGAAGTCTTAGGTCCATCTTAAATCCGAGGCCGAAGCCGACCCCATCTTCGGATGTTGGGTTATTTTGCCAGGCTCTTCACTAGTTTTGGAAACACCCCGAGCACTTGATCATACTTAATTTATGTCAATTTAATTTCCTTCCCCTTTAGGACCGGTTTTGGACTTCATTTTGGGAGACATTTTGGGGTGCATTGGCACCCATGTTGTGAAATATGGAGCTGTGTCACACAGTAATCTATCTCTCGAATAAAATGCATACTGCACACATCTGTACACTGTACACGTTTTTCGATCGTTGTGACATCCTGGGGCCCCATGCTATGTTGGGCTCAAAGTCTCTCAAAACGAGCTTTTGAAGACAGACTTTGGAACTTTCGGAAGGGTGTTCCGGGCACAAGTTCAGAGCCAGGAAAAGAATGGAAAAGAAGACAATAAAGTTTTCTATAAAGAGTAAAAAGAGTAATAAAGCTACTACGATGTGACTAAGATGTGACAATGTTGGTAGCTTAGGATTTGCTAAAAGCCCAGGCTAGTATAGTTCCCTAGACCCCCAGAATAGCACACTAGATTCTTTTTCTTGATGCGTTCTCCTGTATTCTTGCCAGATCTGAGTCTGAAAAGCATATCCCGCACACCACCGAGCATCTTCGTGTAGTGCAGTACTTCTTTTTATATACCGAGGTCGGTTTCAAGTTTCAATGTGATTTTCCGGCGCTGCAGATCTCTAGTCTGCTGTAGCATGCCTTGGCCCATTGCCTCTCCAGAAAAGTGAAAGCACACTGGATTTTCGTGGACAGACATTTACCGTTGACATATGCTTTGATTCTGTGAAAAAGAACGCTGCAGAACAGCAGAGGCTGCTGATGACTGTGATTTGCGTTCGTGAACTTTTGCTCTATTTTAGGCTTTGTCATTGCTTTTCCATCTGGTTTTCAATGCTTTTATAGTGCGTTGGTTGGTCTGTTTGGGGACTTCCATTCATGACAGTGCATGCTACAGCTAAAGGACTTGAACAAATTAACAGATTTGGCTCAAATTAGTACATGCTTCATTCAGCAAGGTCAAGTTTTGGCCCAAGTGCATTCATGATGGAGCCAACACAATTTGCTTTTTATGTACCTATTGTTGTATTCTTGAGGCTTCGCCGGTTTGATTGCAGGCTTCACTTTGTGACAGTCCGCTTTCTAGGGGCAACTTTCCCAATCAATGAACAATCTTTCGCATTTCTGGAAGCCGGTGGACCTTAGAGAAAGCCATGGAATTGATCATGTTGATCCATTTATGACGCCTGTCTGCATACCTTGTGCCCTTGCCTCGGGTCTTCATTGCCTTTGATTTCAGCTTTCATATGGTGAAATTTTCATGTCTTCAAGTGACGAGAAAGTTAAGCGGACTGACTACACACCTGATGTGTTGTCTTCACAAGCTGCGACTCGTCCTGGGGCGCCACACTTTCTTCTAGACCAAGGCCTTTCGATTGATCCAGAGGCAGATTGCCAGGCCACACTTTCGTCGCACAGTCGTATCACCTTTTTGAGTCCCCAACTGATCACCTTTTTGAGTCCCAACTGAGTCGTGGTGCAGTGTTTGGTGGTGCATAGGCAACGACCCTGGGGAGTCCAAGCAGCTCACTATGCCACCACCTCAGCGTTGCTAGACATGTGGGAACCAAGGCTTAGTGAACTGCTTCGTGAACTTAAGATGACTTAAACTTGTTCCCAGATTCAGCCATTTGGAGCTGCACCACCATGATCCGAATCGTCCACTCTGCTTAAATCTTCTGTTGCCTGTAACTTGAGCTTTGGCAACTTGGATCAAACATGCCCATGGCCAATCCTAGGCAGTTGAAACTCCAAAGGCCCCAAAATTACACATTTCTCCTCTGGAGATCGCAACATGCTCAGCTGCATGAGATGGTCCGATGATGTCCGATGGTTAATGTTTTCAGCTTCGCTTTTCCGAAGTTTGGCAAAGCAAAGTTCTCGTTGCGAGGCACGACTTCCATCCCTTGAGTTTCCAGGGCGAATCATTGTGATAGCGAGTCTGGAGGCGCTCGTGATATCTTGTGATCACAGCAATAAAACATATTAAAAAGCTTAAGCTGCTGAAAGGCTTCAATCTTCAAAGCTTCTGTTTAACAAGGCCAGGTATTGGCCATCTTTTGTTCCCTGCTTTTCTACAAACTTTGTTCGGAAACCATGATAATAATATACAGACATACATGACATGCTCGTGAATGCAGGTGAAATAGGTTCCTGGAGACTGCCACTGGAAGCAGAAATAACATTGGCTAAAACATAGTGACATAGTGCAAATATCTGTGCAAATGGAGTACTCCTATTCCCCAAGTCCTCCTTTGTGACAGCAGACACACCGGTGCACAAAGTGGATGACCTCCAAGCAGGTCGCAAATTCACTGTCCAGGAAGAAAAACGAATCGAGTCAATCTTCGAGAATGAGGTGCTGAAGAATGCTGAAGATGGATCCAGAATCGAAATTCAGTATTCTTTCTCTGGATATCTCTGGATGCTGAAGATGGTGCTGGGCGGATCAGTTGTGTTGTCGCTCTCGGCGCCAGGTCCTTCTCGGCTTTGACTCTGAAAGTCGGCCGAGCTCTGCTTTGGCGCCGCAGAACAGGTGCCGAATTGGGCTCCCGAAGGTGACCACAACGACCACAACGACCTCAATTCAGGGGCAGACTGCGTTCTATCTCACCACAGCAATATTGGGATCTGAAAACTCTTAACCTTACTAAGGCACACCAAGACATACTTAGACTTAGACCAAAATCATATTGGACATATCTTTGTGACGAAATCAGCACTGCCACAAGCACATCTAAAACAGCCTCCGGCAGTAAGTTGACTCACCCCAAGACAATTCCGATGTCTCGATTGCACTAAGTTTGTACAGAGGTCAGAATCTGTCAGAATCTTCTCTCGAAGGTCTTGATTGCATTTTTCCCCTTAGAAGATTGCACACAGGTGCCAACGGTGAAACATTTTGTGGGTCCTCTAGTATTTGCGCGCACACACACAGAGACACCCAACAGAGTTTATCAGAATCTTCCTAAGGCAGTTTCTCTGTTGATAACTTTGGAAATTGGCAAATTCACTGTTCTACATTCTCGAAAATCTACAGCCTCTTTTCTAGAGGCATGAAGGGTCCCACTTTTTTCTTAACAGTAATAGCCAGCTCAAAACAACTAAAGAGCCCTTTTTACGGGTGTAGAATATACCCTCCCTCACCCAACGTCATGATTTCGTTTCAAACTTTGCCATGTTTTGTTCCTCAAATCCGATTCAGGAAGTGATGGCAGTGGTTAGATGAGGGGTCTGCAGCGCACCAAACAACCTGCAGGATGGCATTGATCCAGCTGGCGTCTGAGAAGGTTGCCTGCCTTTGGCGTCTTTCCGATACGAGGCGATGCCGAATCTGAACCACTTTTTTTCTGGAACCACTTGAATTGATTTTATAGTTACTAATTAGTGGTAAATATTAGTCGTGGATGCGCAGGATGTGTGGGGGTAAGAGATTCACATATACATCCTGGAATCTTGGAGTGCCAGCAAGGTACCACCGCTGTCGTCACAATACCACAGAAGGTCACAGAAGCTCCTGCCAAAGTCACCTATAGTACCCTTTGATGGCTCTTCAACAACCTTCAACAATCAGGCGCAATGATAAGTCTTAAGGCAAACAAGCCTTAAAATCTACAGTCACACTCCAGCGTGCCGAATTCCGGGCTCCATCAACAGGATTGGGCTCTTGTGACCAGACGCTGGACAAAGAATCCAGGGGTTTGCGACATCTCACCCCTCAACAATGCACCGAAATCACAATGGCACCACCCTGAGGCCGAATTGGATGTCCATCCCTCCCTGTGTTAGTTGAAGTTTGAGTTTGCTTTTGAGCAGCACCTTTTCAAACCTGCCCTCAGACAGAGTCTATGCGAGATCGTTCAATTGGTTTGAGTGGCCCTGAAGACCATTCCAAACTAGACAGTCTCTTTGCATTGCGTGGTTTTTTTGCCTTTCTTGGCAACACAAAGGAAAGAGCAATCATAGTGACTTGATAAGGACTGCTTCAAAGGCTTTCCTGACGGTTTCCCAGTGACGGTTTGTGGTTTTAGCTACGCTGGACGTGCGCGTTCCATGGTCAGTTCCGCTGCCTTCCGTCACAAGGAGCCTTCCGCCTCTGCTTTCAAAGCTGCTTCAGGAGCGGTGTTCACACAAGTCTCTTGTGTCTCTTGACCAACATAAGTCACACAAGTCAGTCTTGGTGAAGGACCAGGCGGTCCACAAAGCTGCAACCTCAGTAGCCCATCATTGCGTCAACAAACAAAAGGTACCATGCAGACCTTGAAAAATATCTTGAAACGTCTTGGAATATTTTTGCTTGATATGAATTATGCTGTTGAAGAAGCTTGCATATGTTCCATCCCTGTTTTTCTGGGCTGTGGAGCACTTTCAACATGCATCACATCCACATGCAGAAGCATGCAGACACTGCAGGTGTCTCAGGGGGCTGTGAACGAGATCAATGCCCTGAAAGACCAATTCGGAATCAGTCCGCAGGTGCACTCAGATGGTAAGATTTGGTCCGGTCTTGATAGGGATGGTATAGGATGGTCTCGTGGTCTCATGGTCTCATGGTCTCATGGTCCTGTGCAAGGTCCTGTCCAAGCAAAGCTTGCAGGATCTTTTAAGTTTAAGCAGTACTGGTAAGTTTGACCATAGCTCAGGATAGCTCAGGTATGAAGACTTATGAATCAGATAGGTTTGCTGAGTTTGTTTGAGTTTTTGATATGTTTTGATTTTGTCTCACGAGTCGCTCCGACAGCAACGCTGCAGTCCTTCATTGACCTCCATCATATAGCTCTGCACCTGCGAACGACGTCGACAGCTTGGGGATGACTCGATTATTATCTACCCAGCAGCATTAAAGGCTAAACGTTCGAAGACACGTGTTATGTCGTGCGCATGCGCGTATCAAGCTAGGTTGTTGGGCACCTTCGACTTGCACTCTTTTTTGCCTAGGCCCAGATCACTGCAGGGTTTGGCGGCCATTTTCTTGCACAAGCGGCTCAACAAGGACAGCAGTGACAGACATCAAAACTAGTGGCACTGGCAATTTTCTTCATCTTGATTTAGCAACGGGCTTTAGCAAGGTTTGTGGCCCCAAACGTGAGTCCTCGAGTATGGCTTGCGCAGCTTGTAACTGGGTCCTGCCTCTCACTTTCTTCGCTACCGTGGTCGCCAGGAGCAGCGGCTTACAGATTGGCAGCAAACCTCTTTGACAAAGGCAGTGGTTCATGTTGAATGAAATTGAACGAATCTTCGTAGAGGTGGCAACAGTCTGTCAAGGAAGAAGGTCTGGTTTCCCTGGCACATGGTCTGACTGACCACGAACACTGCACCACTGCTGTGGATGTTTACTTGTATTGTGTCTTGACAGAGGTGTAGGTGGGGTCAATGCCTTCGTTTTTGAATTTTTGATTTCTCTTCGAGTTTGCACGTTGATACATGCCTTCCGGTCGATACAGTATTCTTCTTTGTTCCGTTCTTAGCTTGGTCTCAATGAGTGGCAGATTGGAGTCAGTCCATTATTTGGATCTATCGGGTAATTGAGCTCTTTGTTTATGCTTTTGTGTCTTGATTTGTTTATTCATCTTCTTCTGTCTTTCTCTCTCTCTCTCTCTGTCTCTCTCTTTCTCACTTTCTCTTTCTTACTTTCTTTCTCACTTTCTCTCTCTCTCTCTATCTCTCTCTCTCTCTCTCTCTCCCTTTTTCTTGTTTTCTTTGTGTCAAACTCCGAAGGATCAGATAGAGTATGCCGCTGCAGATGCATGGACAGCCCGGGAGGTGCCGACTTCTGTGAAACGACACAGGGAATCCAATGACAAAAGGAAGATGCAAATTCAGCAGAAAAATCAACAGATTCAAACTTTGATTCAAACTTTGATTCAAATCATTCAAAACCATATGCAGTGGCTTCAATTGATTTGCAGCACAGTTTCTCTTGTGCCTTCGCCAAATTTCCCCGGCAGACTAGATCTGACCACGTATGCAAACATGGTGGGCCAATTGCAGACATAAATTCGACAACGCCTTTGCTTAGTGGATTTTCATCTTGACCTGTCTTGATCTGTAACTCCCAAGCTGCAATCGACAAACAGGTTCCCTTTCTTAGAATCTGACAGAGCCTCTTGGCTTCCCGAGAAACATTGATTTGTGCCTCGACTTATCAACCAGCCAACCAGCTGCTTGGGAATTCGACGCGATGCTGGAGATGCCCGTTGCGACGCAGATTTGCAGGCGGGATTATGAGATAGTCACTAGTCATCACTAGTCACCAATACCAATATATGTTTACTGATTGTTTACATATGTTTTTTTATCGTCTATGTCCTTGTAGTGCTCGTGCTGAAGAAAAATAATCCTTTGTGCCGTTCCTTTGAAAGTGTTGAGACATGTTGAGACACGTTGAGACTTTGTGCTTCAGGTGATGACTTTGAAACTGTCCCCTGGGACAGTGCTAGCTTAGCCCTGCGTAACGTGGCTGTGTGCCACTCGATGAAGGCCTGCTTTGGGAAATCTGGAAATCTGACGAGTGCTTCTATGTGGTGATTGTTCTTCTGCTTCTGCAAAAGCTTAACATTAAGAATATATTAAGAATATATGTATATATGTATTAAGAATATATGCATACATTATTCATATTTTCCTTGTAGATGAGTTGAATTGGCACACAAAGTTGTGGTGTTTTGAGGCAGAGCGACAGCCCATGGACGTCGGATTGTGGGACCGTAGATATTCAAAGCTCTTAGCTTAGGACTTTCATAGGCCTCTGAACTGATCTGGTCGTCAGCAAAAGGACTTCAACTTGTGATTAGTCTTGGGATTCTTTGAGATTCTCGAGCCAACTTTGAGATCTGGCCTCTGTGGTTTGCACCGCCGCCACATTAAGGCAAGGTTTTGCATATGGCATAGCAAGAACCCTAGCCAAGCATTAGCCTGGGTGGATTGGGATTGATAGTGAAGGTGTAGAACCTATGTGAAATGGACAGCATAGACATGTTTGCACTAGAGTTCCATATTCGATCGAACTTCTTGCGGATGTCAGATTCTGGTACTTGAACTTGCGCATGCATGGCTTCGATTTGAGGACCCCAATGAGTTTCTGCTTGAGGTCGCACACTTGTTGCAGCCTGAGAATTGCAATATGTTTTAAGTGCAAAGACAAAGACCACGATGTGACCGTGTCGTTGAGAGATATATGGAGGGTTGATGCCTTACACGCAACATTTAGAACAGTTAAGCCAATATGTGATGAATTTATGAAGAATCAAACTACATAACACATCATAACACCCATTCGGATTGTAACCTTTTGTAGCTTGAGGATGCCGATGAGCGGGACAGCGCTGTCCCTGGGTGAGGGCGAGGTGCGGTGAGAAGCCTTTCCCTGCAACCAATCGGTGAAGCTGCAACGGGATTCTCCGATGATGCCATGTGCACGAGGGTGGTCATTCGATGTGTCCGGATTCCTGCAGGGCAGAAACGTGCTGTTTCTATCCAAGCATGGCACTTGGCTCAGCTGTATGCATGATTATGTGAACATTGTCATTGTATGACATTGTATAACATAGTTGCATTTGGCTTCCTCAGGCTTGACATGTACAGCCGTTGACATCTCCAAAGTTGGGCTGTCAAAGGCTTTCCCAAAGATGTCAACGCAGTGACTGTGACATGTGACGTGCTCGGAGAGCAGTGATCTGTGACACTGTGGTTCGGCAAGGCGCGGCGACTTGCTGAAGAGGAAGGCATCAAAATCAAAACTGTCAGAAGCCGAGGAAGGCATCGCTTCCATTCGCTTCCTATCATCGCTTCCTACCATCGCTTCCTATCGCTCAGAGAAGCAGAATGCGCTTCACAACTTTCACACCAGGTCTTTCTTGCAGAACAATTTGCTATATTTAAAACATCATCTCTGAATGCATACGCTGATGCAGCAATTCCCAAAAACGATTTTTCCTGTCTCGTAGAAGTGACAGTCCTTGGTTCAGAGACTGCAATCGTTTCAAGACGTGTAGACTTTTGAAATCTTCCGCATGTTAAGAAACGCACAGAGGTTGAGCTTTGTCACCTGAGGTGGCTGCTGATCTCGCAGACTTCGACTTTGGCTTGGAAAGTTGGGTTCTGAGGGAGACATGGGATGGCTTAAATATGTCAACTGTAAATACAATGATGAAGTTATATGAAGTTTGTTTGAAATTTATCCGCTGGGCATGGTATTCTCGTCTCCCATCATTTCTCAACAGTAGTTGCTGGTCCTTATAACTTATGTCGCAAGGGCAGCAAACTGACACAAAAAGAATCGAAAGTCGATGCAAGTCCAACTTCAGATGGCTTCCTTCAGCCTGTAAGTCCACCTTTTTCCTGAAGCCATCACACCCTGGAACAACTCAGTGGTGAATTTCAGGATGGGACCTCATCATTTCCATTTTTTGTCATCTTCCTGCACATGTGCGTGGGCAGGCAAAGGACGGTTTCCATCTCTTTAGGCTTCCATGTTTGGACACTGCAGTTTGATCAAGATGACCACAACACAATGCACGATTTGACAGGATTAGCACGTGCAAAAAGACTTAGCAAAATATTTGGAATGATATATTCTCAATAGATTGCTTAGATTCCAGCTTGTTACTTCTTCTGTTGCTTCTTTCTGATTTTGTCTCTCTTTACAATTTCTTGTCATTTTGATTTCAAATTACTTCTTCTCTTTCCCTTTCACTGTGTGTTCGAAGCTTGGCTCCGCGGAGGTACATAAGTCGGCTGCCAAGTCCCTCAGACCAGGAGGTTGGAAACCTTTAGCAGCGAACAAAAAGATCAACAATTCATATTTTGGGTGCAGCTGCTTGCAGCTTAATTCGGAACAACTTTTGACTTGTCATATCTTGTCTTACCTTGTCATACTTTGTCATACCTTGTCATAGCTTGTCTCGGAGGCGTTGTTGTGGTGGAAGCATTCACTCCTGAGCAGTTGGCCACTTAGTGCTCCATGGTGTCCAAGGCAAATGCAATCCGAATCCGGAAGAAACCCAAGTTTCCAAAAAAAATCAAAACCTGTATCCTTTGTCATTTCTTCCCAATTTCTTTTCTTTTGCATACGAAGAATTTGTTCGTGTGCCTTTGCAACACCGCCCGCACTGCGAAGAAACAGGGGGTGAGGTCCTGAGTGCAAGTGGGTTTGTGGGGCGTGGATGTTGCAACCATCTTGGGATGACGGCAATGTTGGCATAAGCCCATTTCTGGGCCTATTTCTGGGCCTATTTCTGGGCCTATCTTGGGCCTGTAAAGCCGAAGTTAGGCACGTCTGCCCATCTGGGGCCAAGCCGATGTTTACTGTAGCACTGCACATCTGGGCCCCGCTGTCGCCCCAAATCGTTCCTCGTCTGCAATCACTTCCTATCCGCTTTAGACCGCTTTTTGAAAAGCATTTGATGGGTCAATTTGCCCCCCGGTCGAGAAATACATGTGGCACCTGTTTCGGATCGCAACACAAATGCAACAGTGGTATAAACACTACATTTTTCGACGCTTCGGACTTCAACGTCATAAGTTGGGATAAAAACATATAAAAACGACATTCTCATAGCAAACTCTCCGAGGTGTAGACTTCCCAGGTTCCAAGTGCAGAAGCTTCCCATAGCTTCCCTGTAGATTTTCAGAACAGCAAAAACTTCGAGCGCCCTTGGCGATGATGGTCCAGCATGGTCCAGCCGAGTTTAATTACGCCCTGAGCGGACACAAAGATCACACCCTTGGAGTCGAAGTATTTAGTATATTTTAGTATAGTAGTATAGTATGTAGATGCATGTAGTGAACCATAGATATATGTAATTCGTGACCAGTATGTAAATGTATGTAGTGACCCGTATGTAGATGTGGGTAGTATCCAAATCCTTGCGATTTGATGGCATCAGGCCTTGGATGCAGTATATTCACACAAATGTTTGTTTTCCCCTCCAATCCGCCTTTATTGTTTTTCCAATTTTGGTCAATTTTGGAATTTGTTGAGACATGAATCACAACTGGATTCTGTTTACAATTGCAAGCACGGGTGGTATTTATGGTTAGCCACTACGTCAAATCTGTTGAGCTAGGCTGGAATACAACACCGGAGGACCTCCAGATAGGGAGCGCTTGGCTGGCCACCCAATCTTTCCGCATCAAACACATCCATGGCATATCGCATTTCACCTTTCCTACCTTTCCTTTCTCTTACTTTCTCATATTTTCTCACCATGGTACTCTTTGCAACGGGACCAGGTCACTTCCGAGATGCTACAAGAGGATTTCGAAGACTTGGAGGCTGCCACCCATGGGACACCAGCCTCGGGCATTTTCCTCCATTGGGGTCCAAAGACGTCCAAAGATGTTTGGACGCTGTGCAGCTGTGCTTCACTCAGTTCATCTCAGTTCATTTCTTCGTGTTCTCGGACTTCTCAGGTTCTTTTTTGCAAGCAGAAGGAGCGCTCTGTAGTTGAAGGGAAGTACCATACAGGCTGCGCCGAATCTGCAAAAGAGTGGCCCTAACCTTTTTCTTTTGGGGTCTTCAAACAGAAGCCTTTTGGAACCTCTTGGGAGGCCTCAGTTCAGTTGTACAGCCGGATGCCCAAACTGCCCCGGCTTGGTGGACATGGTGAAGAGCCCAGTAGCAGCCGAAAGTGAGGTTTGTTGCTCGGAAAAGTCTTTCTGCTCAGGCCCCTGTGCATTTGAGCAGTGTGCATTTCTGTGTGATTCTGTTTGTATTGCATCGATTCTGCATATTTTTGCATCAGTTGTTATACCTACATTGTAGTCGGCCAGAGTCTATCTACAGGATCAAAAGATGGACAAAGTGCAACGATACCGGATGCGTGCGGGCCCTAGTTTTTATATTTGGTGCTTCGATCCTTGCGTTTCTCAGTTGCCTTAGCACAACGTCATGATACGAAGACAGAGACACATGCTTCTTCCGCGAAGAAGTTGTTCCGCTCCTAGGCATTGACCAGGCCATCTCGCAGGTGAGACACGAGGTGAGACACGAAGTGAGACACGAGGAGATCTCTTTGTCAATTCGGACGGACTTTGTGCGAAGGACGGCACCTCCATCAGCGATGGCTTAGCAAAGGACCCTGCTGCAGTGGAACACTGTCTGTGCCCTTGAAAAGAACTCCAACCGTGACCCGAGAAATACTCGAACTCTCAAACAGTGACCTCTTTATGCAATAAGAGTGCAGACAGATTCATGGTTGCCATATGAACTCTTGTGCGGTCTGCAATTCCAGTTTGAATGAGGCTGTGTATTGTTTAAGTTGTAATCATTTCTATCATCCTATCTGTTACGGACAGATGCAGGCCCGAGCAGTGACCCCTTTGACAGAAAAGCCGTTCTTCACTTTGCCAGATGATAATGATGATGATGATGGACAAAAGCATCGTGAATGGTCTGAGAAGTTGTGGCACCGGATGGACCGTGACCGCAGCGGAACTGTCACAAGAGATGAGCTTATGTGCGACGAGTTTCAAGAAATCTTGAAGGCCGTTATAGCCCCTCACCGCACAAAGACCAATGCTGCATACGGTCGCTCTGAAATCAATGTCGCACAGGCAGTGGATTTCTGCATGCGGAAAGCTGCACAGAATGGAAGCGGCGAGCTCTCCTTTGATGAATTCAGCTCCTTCTTGCGTGTCCTTCGCAAGACTGGTGCCAGTAGCAGGAAAGCAGATTTGATTTTTGCTCTCTTTGACCTTGATCAAAGTGGCTTTCTGGACAGGGAGGAGTTTTTGGAGGTGTATCGCTACTTTCTGGGACACAGGCCAACAGCCGACAAGTTTGAGGAAGAGTGGGCCAATATTGATGTGGCAGCGAAAGGACGGGTCAGTCAAAAACAATATGACCGTTGGTTACGAAAGAGTACTAACCCTGTCTTTAAGCCATATGCCACCGCAGATGAAGTTGCAGAAGCTGGCCCAAAGTTCTCCAAAAATAATGCAGATGGCTTACTAAAACTTACTAGGCACAAGAGGAGTACCTGGCGGCCTATTTGGAATGACCGCTGGAACTGCCAAGATAGCTCCATCCTGAACAAGGCTCTCATGCCAAGACAGAAGTACATGTTTTCCCAGGTGCAATCTGAGCCGGAACTTCGGCGTTTTTACATGCGGCATCCTCGCTGGGATTCGCACTACGAGCGCTTGGACGCTCCACATCAGCCCCGGCCACAAAGCCTGTTGACTGCAGACCTACCTCCACTCCTCCCTGAGAGACATGTGCCAAATGGAAGGATGCGTAATCCTGTCACTGGTCAGCGCCAGAGCTGGAATGACTACTGGCAAACTCCGAAGAGTGCTGACTTGGTTCCGAGATTCACTCCTGGTTCGCTCCTTCTCCGTTGCCCTGGTGAGCCCCCTGATCATCTAGTGCAAGGCAAAGAAGACTGACTACAAATGACTTCAAGCCACTAAATTTCTGGGTGTTTCCAGAGTGTGAACGTTTCACCATGCATTCTGTTAAACAGAATTCTTGTGGATCGTGGTACGCAGAGATGGGGAACACAGGAATTTTGTCACCCCAGCTATCATGCTACCATGAGGTTAGATACGTCAGCCTTCGAGCATAACGCCACGTTGGTTTGCTGTAAAAGAGACCCATGGGCCTCAGTGATCTTACGCAAGAGTTGCCAACCAGGCGTTTTGTATGGCTTTCTACTTTGCACAGAATTGCAGTTGTTTATTGCAGGATCCCTTCCTCTCGGTTGCTGGGCATGCTCTCAAGCACATCATCAAGGCCAATCGTCTAATCTTTGCATCAGCCTTGAGCAGAAAGCGTGTTTGCAGAGATTGCAATGATAGATATTGATGGAATCTGTGTCAACTCATCTGAAGCATCTCCTCACAGCCTTGAGACATCTTGAGTTGCTGACGCAACACCTTTTGAGATTTGATGAATGTTTAAAGCTTAAAGTGAGGCCAGCAAAGAAATGCGACAGTGCAGCTATTGTTGGCTTCTTCAGGCTGGGGATCAGTTTAAAGTTGAGCCAAGCCACAGTGGGGTGTCTTGTCAAACCAGTACGTGAGTCCCCAAGCTTTTCCTGATGTTTCCTGCCTGGTTCACTCTTTTGTAGGAGGACTGTGTGTGCGCTCAAATGAAGGATCAGGCAGGAAAGAGATGGCAAAAATGCAAGGCCAACGCAAAGGGGTGGATTTCTCAAATCTCATCATGAATGTTTGAGGCCTCTTTGACATGTGGGCCTGTGCAGTGGGACCTGTCCTTAGTTTCGTGAGCAGCTACAGGATGTTGCAGGCCATTCAAGTCATTGGACAAATACAATGACTCACAGTGGACTCACAGTATCATTCATTGGATTCGTAGACGAGCGCCCATGAGGCGCTCTTGTGTCATCCATTGGAATTCATGCGCTCAAGCAGCAGTGGAAAACTTGTCGTGTCCCCGCCATGCTTTTTGCACTTTTCACCTCTTTTTTAAACTTGTTGATCTTTGCACTGTGGCATCCAGTGTGTCTCGTGACGAGGGCTTTTTTGGTACACAGAGTCCCTCTTGTCCTTGCCAGGCCTCTTTGCTTGCAGGAGACTTTCTGATTTTTGGCGCATGCTGCTCAGACGGACTAAAAGTGAAACCATGACTGCAATGCGCTCTTCACATCCCTTGACTCACTTGCATCCCTGTATGACAATGACCATCAGACATTTTCACCGGATCAAGGACACTGCTTGTGATTTGCAATCTGTCATGCAAGCTTCCTTATTTGGTATCCAGTGCAGAGCATGCAGACCCAAAGCGCCCGTATCACGAGGTGCAGTCCCACCAAGAGATTCTTGACGAGATCATTTGCGATAGCCGGACCATTCTTTTGCTGCCCGGCGAAGGCAGCAGGACCAGGGAAGGAAACTGGGAAGTGTTGAATGCTTGGAATATGCAATGGATTCAAAGATAGAGACGACAAGACACTGCTGAATGGCGCGCCTTTGGAAATGTACTGTGCGGTGGGCGAAATAAACCTCCAAGGCCTTCGATGCTCACTTTGTTACATTTCTTGGCTAAACCTGACCAGATCGCAGGACCTTGAAGGAGTGGTTGGAGGAAAAAGCTCGGAGCTCAGTCTGCCACATCCTTTGGCATATGGTGCATGTTCACTCCCATGGTTGCTCCTAAAGTCAAATACGAGACACGAGACAAGAACTTATATCCAGATGGCTTCACACAGACGCTGTGCGGCTTTGAATCAACACCTTGAGGTTATTTCGTCAGAGAGGGGCAATCCTGACTTGAGATTGTCCGGCTGGCTCGATTGAATAGCAGTACCACACGTTGAGTGGCGGAAGTTTCCAGAATTAGGTCTGAGGCTGGCTGCAATGCATGGATGACACAGCGATCCACTGAAAGAGTGATTTTCGTGTGCATGTCTGTAAGATTCTGTAAGTCTATTTGTGTTTCCGTCCCTGTCTGCATCTGTGTGTGGATCTCTGTCTAGTATCTCTACTTCTCTATCAAAAGGAAGCTCTGCTGTGAGACCTTCAAGAATAGAACGTCCCAGCTATCGAATCTCAAATGGTATGTTGGCAACTCAGTCCGTCTCTGTCTTCGTTCCATTATATATGTTTTAGCAATTTTGCAACTCTTTTAGCTTCTGGATTTTGCCCACGCAAAAATGCGGTCGAGGCACACGAAGGCACGATGTGAAGTGATGCCCAAAGATAAAATCGACACCTTCCACTGCTTCCACGAATTGAGCGTCTCGAGCTTCTGACATCTTCCACCATGCAAAAAAGCTGAGCTTGCCGCGATAAAAGCATCCTGGCCGACCTGCTTCTAAGCCACCACTCCTGCCAACGCAAACTTCGCAAACCATTTCACCACCCTGCGCCTGCCACGTGAATCGCAATTTTCACATCCAAAATCGTGGACGGTCATCCAGGCTTCGCTTTCGCCTCTGCAGCTGCCGCTTTACCCCTTTCAACCATCCCTTAGTAAAAACCAATTTGAGAGGCATCGTATTTCACATCATTCCTATCCGTCACGTGCAGGCATATCCTGCCATTTGTTCTTCAACATCTCTTTTTCCCCAACAGCGCAAGCTCATGGGGTCTTCAGTCCAGTGTTCCAGTGCAGGTACCATGTCCAGATTCCAGAAAGTTCTGAAAGGTTCCAGGACATTCCGGGAGGTGCGCAGTTCGCAGGCCAAGGTTCCGAAGGTTGCCGAGGAGATGGCAGTCCAAGGTTCCGAGAAGGTTTCAGGAAGTTAAGGGTACGGGAGATTCCGATGTAGACGGACCAAGGTTCCGGACACCAGAAGTTCCGGAGCAGGTATGAGGATGGAGGCCAAGGTTCTGGGAAGTTCCGGGTTGATTGAGGGAGATTTCTAGAGCAACGTCCCGGAAAGTTCCGTAAGGTTGTGGTGCAGGTTAAGCGAGATCGCCCCGTCCAGATGCTGGGGATGGCTCGGGGGAGTCTAGGTCTGCAACTGTAATTCAAAGTTTGTGAACATAGCGCATGCATGCGAATATGCAAATATGTATATAATTATATATATATATATATATTTGCATACACGCAGGTACAGCATATATGTATATGTATGCAGGTATGTGCAATACACATATATCTACATACATACATACATACATACATACATACATACATACATACATACA
>VSDK01002745.1:208777-227334 GCA_009767595.1 Symbiodinium kawagutii | reverse complement strand
TGGTGTTGGTTGTTGTGGTTGTGGTTGTGGTTGTGGTGGTAGTGGTGGTGGTGGTGGTGGGGGTGGCGGTGGTGGTGGTCGTCGCTGGTGGTCACGGGTGGGTGGAGAACTGTGGCTTTGGTGCAGTTTCACAGTGGAATTGAGGCGCTTCCTGCGTTCTTTGAACGTTTTTTTGTTCATTTCTTTGTGCCAACCCTGTTGTTTACTGTTGTTTGTGGAGACAATACATATATATATATATGGTGTGTGTTTGTGTCTTGGGACTGTATGTCTTCAGTAGGTGTGGCAACGGCGTTCACCTTCTGGACCGCAGTATAGGAGATTGTAGGAGTGCCTACACTGGTCCCTCAACTGGTCAAGCTTAAGCCGTCAAATGTGGCTGTGAATCTGGTTAGAAATTTGAATAGTCATAGAGTACAGTGCATGTGCTATACAAGAATTCCATTTTTTTTGCCCAGGGTCCCTCAGATTCTTAAATTCAATAGCGCTGGATTTTGCAACATCATGTGTTGAGGGTCCCTTAAATTCTTAGCAGATTCTTGTTTATGTAAACGGCGGTGACCATCATGAAAATCCATTGGTTCTGGGACCTGGGACGGCTTTTTGGGGCTAGTTAATTTTTGAAGGATGGAAAATCAAAAAAAAACTTTTCGCGGCCTGAAAAGTTTTTTTTTGATTTTTTGGTGGTTGGGGGCTCAACTCCCCCCAGGTACCCTGAGGCCTGCCTGTGTTGTTTAAGCCTTATTTCATGTTCGAGGGCTTGCCAGGTGCAAAATCCACGGGTTTGGGACCTGGGACGGCTTTTTGGGGCTAGTTAATTTTTGAAGGGTGGAAAATCAAAAAAAAAAACTTTTCGCGGCCTGAAAAGTTTTTTTTTGATTTTCTGGTGGTTGGGGGCTCAACCCCCCCCAGGTACCCTGAGGCCTGCCTGTGTTGTTTAAGCCTTATTTCATGCTCGAGGGCCTGCCAGGTGCAAAATCCACGGGTTTTGGGACCAACTGCACCGCCAGTAATGACTAGACCATTGTTTTTAAGAATTTAATCCCCGAAATGAGGGTCCCTCAAATTCTTAATTGAGCAGGGGGAAGATGCATACACACATATAAGGACGGAAACATATCGAGCCCCTCAAATTCTTGTACAATAGATTCTTTTACAGTATATGGACTGTATCATTTAAAGTCTTTTACATTGCCAGTACGGGTTCAGTCTAGGATTCTAGCAGGCTGCGATAACCCATGCGTCATTTTTGCAATTTCTTGGTGGTGTCATATGCACACGTTTCTATGCTGGGTACCTGCCGCGGAATTCCTGGTGGATCCTGGACGGGGAGTCAAGAGGGCGGGTGGATGCAGATTGTGCATCAGCTGTTTGGTAGACAACATTGGGGATGCTGATTTCCCAAAGAGCGCATAGTGCTGCTCTTGTGATTTTCTAGAACCGGACCTACAAAGGTCGTTTTGAATCTAGGAAATTTACATGGCCAACCTTCCCCTCGAACTGTTACATGTTTTCAACCAATGTTGTGCGAACCATGGTTCATAATGGTTCATACATGCTCATATTCATATTGGATCATAACGGTTGATATTGCTTCATATATGTTTGGATAAAATGTTGTTCTTTTTTAAAGCTTCTCTTGACACAATGATTAGAGTTTGTCCTGCGAAGGTGATCACATGGAGCTCACCATGAAGGCGCGTCCAAACTTTTTGCACACTGCCAGATGTGAATTTAAATTTGATTTTAGATCTAAAATTGACAAATATTGAATTTATAAATATTGCATTGTCAAGTTTGAATAACAATTGAATTAAACATGGATAGATATGAATTCACAAGTGAACAGCGCATATAGCAATATCATGAACTTTTCTGAATCGTCCTGGTTGTTCGATTGGTCCGAGCAGGTCTGGCGCTGTGGAGGGCGCATTGAGATAGTTCCTTGCTCCCGCGTTGGGCATCTTTTCCGAGATCCCAGCCATAGGCACACACGCACACACATCATATACACATACACACGCATCAAACACACTTGCGGTAGCACAGTGTAGCAATTTTTGAGTGAGTGCTACTTTCGCAAGTCATTCTGCAGACCCTTTGAATGCTGCTGTGCAATGCTTTGAAACAGTTTCTCTCCTAGAATTGCAGGACACTGTAATGCCAGTAGAGAGGGACTTTCCACCTGCTGTGACAGTTGGCACAGATCTGCACAGATTTGCAGAGGCCATATGATGTCGACGTCAACACAGTTGTGCACAACTACAAGCGCCTTGCAGAGCTTTGGGCACAGGACCTGCCATCCGCCATGTCCAAAAACAGGAAATGAAAAGCCACCGTAGCCATTTTGGGTTTAGGCTGGAGGCAAATCATAGTGGTGTGGCTCTCTTTGCTTTGAGACACCAGCTCTACAGCCGGGTGATTTGCACATATTTGTAGAGGCAAAAGAATCAGGTTGACATTTATTCGGGAATGGAACATGTGTGTTCAATTATCTTCAAATACAAAATTCGATTTGAACTAGATATATCTAAATTTAATACAAAACAGCTGTTTGTTGATTTTAAGCTTGGATTTTTAAATTTTGATTTTCAGGTGCAGATCCAGAGCGAGTGAGCTTCGATGTCAGGGTGGTCATAGGGGGCAGAAGGCCTTGCAACTGAGCTTTGGCCACTGCACCCATCGGAACCCGTTAAGCTCCTGAGAGGCCATGATCATGGTTTTTCTTGTGCTGTGCACAGGGTTTCGGTGCACCAAATTCCTACGCAAGATGGGATGCGGTTTGAAGAGTTCGAAGTCCTCTTTACTAAAACAGTGTCCTCTTTATCCAATATAAACCAGACCACCTCGCATCATCCCCTTGGTCTTACAAGACCTGACAATTAACGGGACGCCAACATAGGTGAGAGGCTCCCGATTGGAGTGAATAAAGCTCCCGAGTCATGTGACATTGCCTGGTCAAGTCTTTGTTTGTGTGCAGGACCACCTGGAGTATTTTTACAAAATGAAGCCTGAAGCTGTTCCAATGAAGCTCACTGGCATGGACAAAGTGATTAACAACTACAATGAGCTGAGAGATCAGCTGGGCTGCAAAGATCTGAAATGGTATTTGGAGAATGTTGACCATGAGATGGACTGGGAAAAGGATGTGATTTGTCATCCTCATGCACGTGCAGGTGATCCGATCAAGTGCAAAGGGTCTCTCATACCAGGCCGCTGGACTGTCACGGAGACCATCCCAGTGGACGAGTACATTCGGCGGAAAGAAGCAGTGGACCCACAAACAGATGAAGGAGAAAAAAGAACAGATTTATAGAATTTTGTAGAAAGAGAACATATTCAGAGAGAACAAATGTAGAGAGCGGAAGGACAATGTGCCTTCAGCTGCTCGATTCCAGTGTCAGAACTGGAGGGCCAAAAAGTCGGGGACATTCCCGAAGGCACGCTAGTTGTCCCCTGGCAGGGACATTGACAAAGCTTTGCTGCGAGACAAAACACTGCAAGCAAATTTGAGGGATGATAGAGAATGGTGCAACTCTATTTGTGCACATCTGAGACCATTGGGAGAGGTGCAACTCTACTTGTCTATTTGTAGTACAACTTATTGTCTTAGTTCCTTTTTAATTTAATCAATAAATAGTTACAGTATGATTTCCCTTTGCTGTTTTGACTTTTGACTAAGGCTCGACCCGATGGTTCATGTCCTGCAGCGAAAATTGCAGCTTCCGCGGGCTTCCAAGAATGTCGTAAATCCAGAAACTGAAGGTTGTGCTGCGACTGCGACATTTCGAAGCTCAGCATATGCAACTCTACGTACAACAGGACGTGATGTGAAAGTTGTGTGGGACTTTGACTGATCTTTGGAACGACTGTTCAGTTTTGATCGATTTGATCAGCCGTAGTTTTTCAGAGTTCTGTTTTTAATTTTTGGAGAAAGGTCCCCCCCTGGTGAAGCACTTGAACTCGAAGCCGTCATAGCTGCATTGCGCGAAGTTGTTCGCAACTCAATGGATCAGGAAATCCTTGCAATTTGAATGACAAGATTTGTCTCGGAATCCGATCCCGGACGTTCAACTGACATTCCTGAGTCCAATTTCTCTTTACATTGGAGAGACATTCAGGTCCTTTGGAGTCCCTAATACTACATGTGTGCTACGTAATACTGCTGATGTACTTCCCACTTTCTACCTATTTAATCCTATTTATACTTATTTACTATTTGAATGCCACCTATATGCTAACCATATACTGTACTACCATGTACTACCTGTATCCTGCCCTACCAGACGCGCCGACCAAGCCCTGAGACACAGTGGAGTCCTTTCGTCCATCTTTCGTCCGGATCGAGGCCTGCACAGCTCCGCTCCAAGATGGCTTGCGGCGCTGCTGTGTTTGCGGCGCTGCATTCGCAACACCGCTTGAGCCTCAGAATTTCTGGACTCATGACATCTTGTGGGCTTCATTGGGCTTCCAGGACAGGAACAACCAGGAACAACCACATGTACATACAAGTACCATAAGCAATGGATAGCAATCCTAAGAATTTCTCAAGATGATCTACTCGTATGCCTATCTAGTCACAAGGCTACGGATGAGAGATCATTTGAGTGGCCGCCGACATTGCACTGCATGAATCTCAGATTTCATAACCCAACTGACTCTTGGCATAGCCTCAATGTGAATGAAGTCAAGGCAAGCTTAGTATGTTGTGTTGAAGAGAAACAATGTGCAGTGATGTGCAGCGATGCACACCGTGCGAAACTTAGGCCGTGGCCATGCAGTTTTCCAGTGATAGGGGTCTTAGTTTCTCGGATGGAGAGGGAACTTTGGAGGTGGAGATAGGGTCTTAAAATGTCTTGAAGATGTCCCTGGCAACTGCGTTGTTCTTTGCATTTCTATGATCTCATCAGTGCAGACAACTTTGAGGCTCTTGCATTGACAACGAGGAGGCTCACATGGGAACTCACATGGACATTGGCATGACATGCTTCGCGATGAGAGAAGTTCAATCTGATCGCAGGCCAAGCAGATCTTTGAATCCTATAGCACGGTGCCTTTGTCAGCGGCTCATTTCCACCAACAGCAAGGGCAGCTCTAAATGGATTTTCCGAGCTCTTGTTGACACAATTCTCAACTCTACGATTCCAGTCGCAGTTGTCATGACTGGGTGAACTGTCACTGCCGGAAAGCTGGTAGTCCGCTTCGTATGTTCGGTTTTCATTTTTTAGGGAAGTCTCGTGCTGGTTTTCAGCTTGCCAGCTTTCAGTTTTCAATTTGCCAGCTTTTAGAATTTGAGCATGAGCTTCCTAATGTTCCTTTTTTGTAACGAGAATATTAAATTGTGAACTGTAAACTTATGCTATTTCCAACAAAATACAGATCACTCTTAGGATCTCTTAGGTCTGCAGAGTTTATGTGACATGCTGAAACTCTTATTCTTTCTGGTTGTTTTTGGCTAAAGCTTATGGGCTTAACTAAGAGAACATTGGGAGAGCAAGATTTATCAAAAGCTCAATAAGTCAAAGCTCTAAGATTTGCGCATGAAGAACTCAGTGAATCAAGAGCTCAGCCCATCAAGAGTTCCATGCACAGGTATTAACAACAAGTCAGTTCTTCCAGCAACCACTAAATCCGCTGGGGAACCTGTAAGTTCTCAGGGTTCTGCGTGCAAAGAACTCAGTGCATCGAGAGCTGAGTTCAGAAGTTGACTGGCTGAGATTAATGTTGTAATTAGTTGTAATTAGGTAAATCTTTTTCTTTGTCTCGTTGTGGTATCACTTGGATGATCTTGCATGTATTGAAGCGCAAGAAGCATACGCATGTGCTGTTCAGCATGAGAGTGAATCGGTGGTTGTTTTGAGCAGAGGTCTCGATGCTGTCCCGAGCCACCTGATGTGGCACTTGTCAAGTTGAAGAACGCTGGGTCTGTCTCCGAGAAGGAAATAAATGTGGCAGTCGACATGAGTTCCTTTGTGCTGTGCGACCGGACATCACCAGGCATTCAACACGTGGATAGCTTCCCATTCCACGCGTTGCACCGGCAACCCACTGCATGTGTGCAAAGATCTTGGAGTTTGCGACTTGAAATCATGAGGTTGCTAAGCCGGCAGCGTCACCGCGTGAAAAAGATGAAAGACTCCTGGGATGAAAGACTCCTGGGGAAGACTCCTGGGATACTTCTTGGAAAATTTGGAAATTTTGCTTTTTTTTTTTTTGCAGTTTTCAAACATGCTATTTTGGCTTGGGCTTACATGAATGGCCACTGAATGGCCTGAAGGGCTCAATTTTCGCAACAGATTGGTATTGGTGGTTTCCTGCAAGGTGTCTAGCACAAATTGCCGCAGGTGCTGGTTGAGATGAGACGAGTTTTCCTTTGTTCACGCTTGGAGCAGGGCCCTTGGAAAAAGATGGACTGGACGGACGACCTTTAGTGAAGACATACGACGACAGAGAATCTGCAAGAAACTGTGCAAAAACTGCTGACCTGGAAAATGATGTTGATATCCAGTAAGCTGTGGTCTTGGCTGTGAGGTGTGAACGACTTTTGGGCGCACCTGCTGCATCTCGTCCCCTATCTACTGGCACAATAGGTCTGGGCTGAAGAAAATCGTCACCATCTGTCTGGACTGTTTGGTCTAGCAGGTTAAGGCCAGGTTTGTGTGTTCAGGTTTGTGTCTTGAGACTTGATGTTTCTTCCATGTCATTCCCTCGTCAGTGTCTGCTTTTTTGCTTCGTGACAGGCTTCTCTGCCAGATCTATGGTCAGTGGGGGAAGCAATCCAGGCGGATGCATCGAGTGATGAGGGCGCCCTATTGGTTTGCGATGGGCAAAGCAGAAAGAAATCGCAAAGACTGCAACATTTGTTTTAGATTCCAGCGCTTCAAACAGTCACAGCATCATTCTGCAGATGCGAAGACTGAGAAAGAAGAGGATCAGGTGCTTACCTCGCAACCCTGCTGGAGGGATTCAGAGATTTCTACAAAGAACAACTTCATGGGATTTCACAGGGTTTTCCACACGACTTTGATTTGTGATGATCTAGCTGTTGTGGCTCTACAGTGCATGTTCTAATGATACCCGTACTCACTGCTGCTGTCGCTTACAGATCTTACAATGTATATTCCAATCTAGTGACAAACGCACTGGTCCCTCCAAGCGTTTGGACACAATCATCCTGAACGCAGTCTTCAACATTTTGTGCAGGCACAGCCTCCACCTCCTCCAGAAGCCCAGAACTTGAACAACTCAATTCAGAGCACAGCATCAAAAAGAACAATATGCATGAATAATATTGAATCATATGATATACATTGATATACATGGTTTTGTAGGGTCTTGCAGAAGAACAGCGATTATTGTCCAGAACTTCAGAGTCGCCGACGTATTGCAGTGAACCAGTTCTTCTAGACAATGCGTGAAATGCAGTGCTATGCAGTGTTTGCATGTGTTTGCTAAGTTTTCTGAAAATTGAAACCATTTTTAGAAGAAGAGTGTGAGCACACAACTCTTATAGACGGAGAGGGAAAGTCCGTGGGAGTGATGCGCAAACACCATTTTACGCCAAGCCACAGACATCAGATCCACATTAGATCGCAAGCTCAAGGAATGACGAGCAAAGGACGAGCCATGTGTTTTCCGAGAAGGGAGCACCACAACAGCAGCAACACTTACAACACAATTAGCAAACAACAATTCACAACAAGACACAGCGAAAACGCAAGACACTGCAAGAACAGCAAGACACTGCGTGATCCAGTATACACACACACACAACCCAGAGAAGAACAGGATAAGAACGGACACACGCACACACACGAAAGTAATCAGAAGCAAATCATTGTATAGCCTAGTTTCTTAGAAACAGTACATCTCACGGATGTTTTGTAAAAAATGGATGCGTTTCATTTGAGGGGCCTCAGAAAAAAAATGCGAATGCAAGCAACATATTATGCAAACAGGCATGACTACACCGACCAGCGACCTTATCAAAAAGCATCAGATATCGCATTCCCATCAGGTAACGGTTGTGTTAAATCATTCACTGAATTACTTGATGAAAGAAGAATCAAACTCGCTGGGCACATCCTTCGATCGCCAAAGAGCGATCCCTTAAGGCAGGTCACATATCAGCCTGACAGTGCAGAACCGTTGACATAGGTAAAATATTTTCAAAATAATGTAAAAGACGTGTTGGCAGACCTAGACAGCAATGGACTTTCAGATCAAACGAATTAATCCACAGCAGATTAAGCCACACGGACTATCGAGGGTTTGATGTTCAAAACCAAAACATTTTGACGGCTGTGCGGCAACGTAGAGTGCAGCTTGGGTGTCATTTGGTGCCAAAACACCTTACTTTCAATGCCGGGACCGTACGGCAAGAGGTGCAGGGCGATAGAAAAAGAACACAACAAGTCGCAACAGGATACAACAATCGGCAAGGTCACACAGCGAAGTGCAGCAAGGCGTGGCAAACCTACCGTGATTTTCACAGAATAATTCACCCGCCCGGACAAAAGGCATGGGATAGAAATGATGGAAAACAATCGGACGTGGCATAACTGTGCCGGCGTCTTCCAGCCTTCTCCGCGCATCATGTCTCTAGCCAAAAGGATCCATGAGGTTTGGGTGTTTGGCTATATCTTCGGTCCTTTCAATATCACCCACTGCCAATGCAAGCTGATCAGCCGCCAAACAAAGACGACCACTTCCCCACAGCTTTCACTTCCACGATGCCCTAAGCTGAATTGAATTAAGAAACCGATAATAGCATTAATAGCTGAGAACAGAATACGTTAGACAAACCCAAGATATTTCATGCAGATTCGATTTGCTATTTGGGATTTGTTTCTGGCTTCCTTTGGCTGTCAGGTGCACCGAGAGCTTGCAGCACTCTGCGTGAGCAAGGGTTACGTGCTTCGTTTCGATGGGTGCGCAATAGTGGTCCTCCCGAGTCCTCCTGGACACGCCAAAGTGATCCAAAGTGTCATTGAGAAAATTGAGTTTGTTGGGCCAATTTGGGACAGGTTCGAATCTCTGCCGAGCGGTTTTCGTTGCGTGTTTCGCGTGGAGTTCGCTGGCCCAGTACTGCGGATGGGATGTGTCAAAGCATGGGTGTCCTCAAGGAAAACAGAGTTGTCACCTCGGCATGCTTTTGAAGTATCGATCTCTCAGGTTCAGGCGAAATGGCCAAGCTGTGTCAGAGGCATTGAATTCAGCATTTTGAAACCGAGAATTTACAATGTAAGTTGGCAGATGTTGGCAGATGTCGGCAGGATTTGGTGAGTAGAAACCGGCTTGCGTGCTCTATCATGCTCGGCTGTGTGTCATCTTTACATAGGTGGGTTTTGTTGTTTATCGGCACCTCTCTCTTTTCTTTTTTTGTCTCTCTCTCTCTCTCTCTTTCTTTTTCTTCACGTTTGTCCTATGCATATCCGGTTGCACATAATCTTTGGATCTCTTTGGTATATCTAAGTTCTCAACTCCCTTGAGTGAACCCTTCTTTGCTCCACCAATCCATGAAAGTTCTCTGATTATGAGCTGTCTCTTGACAATTAGTGATATTATAAACATTTACAGTATAAACTATACTATATATACTTCACGCTTATCAGTGATGTTTACATTTCTTTACCTCCATTTCCTCCACTATTTTTGCTGATCTTTCCTTGCTCAACTTGTATCATCTCAGTAACCGCACCTCCCGAGCCATTGGGGGGCCATCTCGACACTTGCAGAAACCAAAACACATAGATGCAAAATGATGCAAATGCAAATTCGAAAACTGCTGTGGAAATCCGAGATTAAACTTATATATCAGCACACGAAAAATAACATCCTCTCGGTACAAGAGCACCAGCGGAAAGGCAACGTTTTGAACACCCAAATCCCAAATGCAAAACTGCCTCTTCACCCTCACTGCCTATTCCACTGCCTGCAATGGTGAAAGTTCCTGAATGCTTTTGCCGCAGTCAAGAGCTTCTGTCTGATTCTTTGACTTCCATTGACAAATATTTAGGATTATCAAGGTCTTGGGTGCATAGTCTGTGGTTGCACAGGCAGATTTCTCTCACGTCCAGTCAGTGTTTGGCGTTGGTTCCATTTGTTGATCATTTCGCAATTCAAACTATCTGGAATTGAGTCAGTGCACTTTTTGGGATAGGTTTTTCGCTCGAAAAGCTTGCAGCTCAGGGCCAGCAATTCTGAGTCAGAGCATTTCTGTGAAAATAAGCCTTGGCTCAGGTAGCAAATGGATGAGATCAGCTTATGACTCACAAGCTCATGTCATTCCCCACAGTGACCCCTTTTATACCCTTTTGTAATGTCGTTTCACCTATTTCTACAAGGAATATGATGAGGGGAACACTTTGCATCTGGAACAAGTGAGCTTAAGCAGGCTTGCCAATGGGCCTGCGCCAATGGGTCTGCTAGGAGTTCATTCTGCTATTCGGGCTGCCCAAAATGATGCAGCTGCAGAGGTGTGAAATCAATGAACGTTTCCATTTTGATTTCGAAGTTTCTTATGGGCCTGTTTGCTGAAAGCATATGATGAAAGCATCTTTTGTTTGCACATGTCATGATGAATATTTGATGTTTGTATTATAGCATCATAACATCATAACATGTTTGATGAATTTGATGTGTGTATGTTTATGTATGTTTATGTATGTTTATGTATGTTTATGTTTTCTGTGCTCAATTGGAATCAAGCGATGGTAAGCTGAAGGCCTTGCGGCGACTCCGCGAAGTCGATGAGGCGACAAATTTGACAAAGCTCTTCCTCTCAGAAAGAAATTTGTTTAAAAGAAACAGAAACAAAATTTAAGAAGATGAAGATTTTTGACCTCTTTCTTGGATTCTGATTAAAGCTCCTTAGATATGATTATGATGATTTATGATTTAGGTTTGTGCAATATTATGAAGAACTCGTGAAGTTCCTGGTGCATCATGCTATCTCTGCCATAAATATCCATAAATTGTTTTGCTTAGCATTGCTTGGATGAATCGTTGCATCCAAAGGCAAATTCTGGTGAAGCCTTGCCAGAGACAGACGCAGCAGAGCAGGGTATAGATGAAAGAGGCGTCACTTGAGGTATGCCGCATGCTTGGTACATTCGAGAGTCGCTAGGTGCAAGCTTGGAGATGGCAGACACTGAAGAATGGGTACATTTGATGGTACATCTCTCATTCTTATTCATTCTTCACATTGTGGTTTGATGAGAGACTTTCACGGCTTCTCTGTCCTCATGAGCCTGAATGTGCCTCGCTCACCGCAGCCAAATTTAGGAATTCCAAATTTAGAGAATTTAGAGAAGTGGGAAATTTGTGGATTTCTTCTATTTTTCTTTTTTTCTTCTCTTGGAATTGGAACATCTTCGAGTATGGATCGGCAAGTGGGCACAGGCACGGCTCCCAGGACACCGTGCTCGTAGCAGCAGTTTACGTAAGTGTGAAGGAGCAGGAAACATTTAGAGGCTTGACAATGCTTGAAATATGAGATGTGAAGGAGCTGGGGTTTCAAGTTGGATATGATATGATCGTTCGACATGGCGTGGTACAGCCTCTACATGGAAGAAGATGGAGCACATCGAACAGATATCATGACATCAACCTCTCAACGCTCAGGTGAGAGTTCAGCTGTGCGTGTCCACGGCCTCATTGGAAACTTCCAGGTACAGAGAAGCTTTAACAATGTGAGTGTGAGCAAAGCTCATTGATGTGATTCTTTCCTCTCTCTCATTTTTTCTTTTTCTATTTTTTCAGCTCTGATTCACCCAATGACGAACAGGTGTCGCGTATCAATGGCACCTTCATGTTCCAGAAAATCAGAGAGTACATATGATTGAACTGGATTTCGAATCCTACAACAAAACCAAACCAGCCCCTATCTTGGCCTAGTTTTTGTTGTGTTTCTTGCGGAGAAGGCTCCTGGTCATGCTGATGCTGCATGTTCGTAAATGCTGACCTTGTGAATCGTGGTGAAGGTGAATCGGCGGTCCTTGCCGGGTCAGGTTCTCTTTGCGCAGGCTCGGAACCCATCTTCATGGATCCAATTGAGAAAAGGAAGATGAAAGATGAAGAAAAAAGATGGAAGAAGAAAAAGTAGGAAGATGGGGAGGCAGAAGAACAGTAGGTAGTTACTAGTGGTTAGATCTTAGATCAAAGAAGTAGGAGACGTGACAGGGCCAGTGCATGGGGACACATTGACCACCTGACAGGACACGGTCCAGTGTCGCCCCGCGACACACAGGCCATGCCTTGTGGGATCCAAGTTGACATCGTGATCTGTCAAAAAATATACAACTATTATTATTATGGAATATGTATACATAATGCATATTGTAAAGCAAAGACTTGACTGGTGTGGTACGCTAACGTCGTTGACAAGGCAGTATAGCAAAACGATGCAAGCCCGCTCCTTAGAATTTGGATTTTATTGACCTTCGCATTTTTTGTTCTGCTCGACGCCTTTCTTTTCGAGAGCAGCACTGAAAACAACGCAGTTACCTTGCGTGAACGTGTTTGAATCCTGCCCAGATTCGCAGCTTTTCACACATAATATGCATATGCAGCACTAAGTGAACAAATCTGACAATTTGAGTGCTATTTGTATTTATACATGATCGGCTGATCCGAGTACGGCTCCTAGCGGTTAAGACCACACCCGAACCAGTCAGGGTCCCAACATCGTAACTGCTTCATCAGGAAAACAAAGGTACCCTTTCCTAGAATATGCTAGATTCAATATCATAGCACCGTCGATGGCTACCAATAGCTGTATACCTATGGCTACAAGAGCAGCACTCTCCACGCGCAGCGCAACAGACGAAAGTCATGAACCAAAGCCCATGGTGCTTGTCGAGACGGACTTGCAGAGGTCAGTGGCATTGCATGGCACGAACATAGAAATGGTGGGCATATGCTGCACAGGCTGCATGATTATGCAAGGACAACTTCAATGATTTGTATTCTGTTCTCACATATCACACTGAGAACTTGAAAATCCTCACAGCCATTCGACAGCTGCAAGTGTTCTCACTGTGTTTCACAGTTTTGGGATGTTTTTGGGTTAGCAGGTTAGCAGGGCGGGAAGACGAAACCTGCGAGTTCAAAATCACAGAGAATTCTCATCACAATGACTTCAACATGGGTGAACATCAAGAGGTTACATATGGTTACATGATGTTTCATGTTGTTTTTAAACAATTATCACTTGTGGCAGGTGTTCCGTGAAATCTAGTTCATGAGAAAGTGTCAGCGCCATGATGTTCAACGCAGTTGTTACAGAACACCCCTGCCGGACGTCCTGTGATGAAGTGTCATTGCCAATGGCACGAACTTGTTTTTGACGAATGGGCATGTCCTCGAAGCGATACTAATCATTTGGGAACCGATCTGCAAAGCGCAGGATCGATTTTTGCTGGACTTGCGATTGCAACAATTGCAACAAGTGACTGCGCCTGGTGATGACTTGAAGATCTTCAACTGACTGTACTTGTGACTTACCGTGTCATGTCATGTCACGTCCATTTATTTTCTTTGCACCACTTTGCCTGGTTCCATGAACCCACATTTGGAACAGATGTAGGTGCCTTGAGTAGGCTGCATTGGTGCGAAATTGCTTTTGCTCGAATCTCAGACGCAGCTTTAAGGGAAAACCAGGCTTCGAATGGCAGCACTGCCCCTATCTTGAGGCGCAAGCAGGAGTGGGCGCATACTTGTCCCTCGAGGACACCAGATCAGCTTTGCTCTAGACTCGAGGGACACCACTGAGTCTTCTTAGACATCTCTAGACTCTAACCCACTGAGTTTTCTTTATTCATTCAATTAACATGAATTAACATGAATTAACTATATAATTGTTCTTTGTTTATTTTTTTTTCGATCTTGTTTTCATTGACTTGAGAATTCACTCCTCTGGATATTCATGGCGCTGTCACCATACTGTCGGGAAGGAAGTGCACACAATCTTGCATTACGCAGAAATGTTTCCCAAGATCTTTTAAGAATCTCAGGGCCAGGTTTGATGAAATGTTAGCCTTGGAGGAGAAAGTGAATCGCAAAGGGAAAAAGAGACGAAGGCGCTGCTCCAGACTTTGGCCATCAGATGTTGCAAGACTTGTCTTTTACAGGGGAAGAGAGTATGAGTTTGAGGACGGCAAATGGAAACTGGTCTGAGGCTGAGCTGCTATAAGCCACTAAGCCAAAGCCACTTTGGTGCTTTGTCCCAAAATGTCCCAAATGCTAAGTAGCAATAAGCTGCAGCTTAAGCAGCTATGGCTATGCCATGCCGCAGTTTGAGGCGGAGAGAGATGACGGTGCTCTGCCAAGCCCATCCAAGGAGCTTCATGGAGACGCACTGTCGCACAAATTTCAAGCGCTGTCCTTGAGAATGGCATTGATGGGTGGCGTTGCGTTGTTCTACCATTGGACTTATTAGCCCAAGATTGCAAGACTCAAGAATACTCAATTTAAAAGACTAATCATTAAACAATATACACGATTAAACACTATTAAACACTATTGAAGACTATTGAAGATTATTGAAGACTATTAAACACAAAGCTTACTAAGAATTGTCATTTGAATTGCAGGACAGAAGCACTTTGCTAAGGCAGTTGGAGGAGACCCAAAAGGCTCCGGCCGCTCGCAGTGCCACCACATGTGTCACATTGCAACTGTCCCAACTCATGGGAGTGCACGGAGTGTACTAAAGATTTGGTACTGGTGTTGTGTGTGATTGTCTTGTTGGCAAACGGCGTACGTTATGTTATGGCTGGTTTTGCCAATTGCAGGTGCCAAGAACGTTCTGGCTGAAGTTTTGTTTTGCTCCTGCATGACAAACACAAACCTGTTAGACTTAGTTTGTCCATGTTTGTCCGTAGGGTCTTGCTCTCGAAAGACCATCCTTATGTTGGAATATTTAATCAATTTCTCGGCTCTGGAAATGCCAATTTTTCATGGCTGTGCAAACACAGAAGCCCCTGCAGTGAATCTGGGTCCATGGTGATCTGCTTTCACAATTCGCATCTGAAGTCTGAATCAACCGTGGAAGAAAGGGTCCCTTCTTCGCTGTGCTCGTCGTCTTCAGCTGGTGCTATCACTTTTGGCACAGCTGTGCTCCTGCTCTGACTTTCATGTCCGAAGCTGCGCAAATGTTTGCCCCTCTGATCTTTGCACTCTGACTCCGAGCGCTTGCTGAATGTCTCTCTCCACAAGTTTGATCTCTCCTCTCTCCATGTGTTCAGTCACTCAAGAGATTTTGTATTTCATTTGCTGCACCTGTCCCATGTATATACTCGCATCCAGTTGCTTCGTATTTGTTCTATATATCAGTTCATTGATTAAGAAAGAATCACTACAACCATTTCTAGGGATGTTAACAGTGAATCCATTTTCCGCACCTCATATGAGTACCTACAGGAGTATTATCTGCACAAGGCGGCAGCGGAAGTTTCCAAAACTGATTAATTTGCCCCTGGAAAGAAGGCGTCGTTTGAGATGGTTTGGATGATGGTGTGGATGATGGTGCGGATGATGGTGGTGGTGCTGCTGCTGCTGCTGCTGATGATGATGATGATGATGATGATGATGATGATGATTGTGTTTTTTTCCTGTGCTGGTGATTTTTCTTTGCTGGCGTTTTTCTCTGCTGGTGTTGTTGCGATTTTGACTTGCAAATGTGCGTTTCGCCACAACGAGGTGCACTTTTTGCGGATCTCATTTTCCAAATGTCCCTCGAACATGTCAGTCTTTTGTGATTTTGACTTGTGCATTGCGGTTCGGCACAGCGAGGTGTAATTTTTGCTGATCTCTTTGCCAACTGACCTACGCACCCGCCCGCTTGACCAGCCTACTTTGTCGAACATCCCAGAGCACAAAATTTATTAGAACACAGCATTTGGAGCACTGCCCAGCAGTCTCGCACCCACACATCTGATCTTGTTTGTGGTTTGACTAACTGACTGACTGCTTCAACTTTCCATTAGTCCGACCTTTCTAAGATGAGTCCTTTATTTTCGTGCTTCATGTTGGACGACTGCATGACCTGGCATTGACGTAGATGCAAACACTTCCCCAATCAAATCACAAGATTCACAAGGCCCAAAAACTTTTGGGCTTCTTGGAGACTGCCGTGCAAGCCTTGATGCCACTTAGAGCGAGAAGTAATGGGAAAAATGGAGAAGATCATAGAAGAGCATAGAAGACCCATGAAGAGCCCAAAGCATCGATTCAGTTAGCCAAACAGTGAGTTGATGTGCTTAAGGTGCATTCTCCAGCACTTGACCAATACGTAGCTGCAAGGGCCTTGTGCCTTTTGTCGATACAGAGGCATTCCTAGCCGGGCGCTTTTGAGCACTTTATACACTTGTAGACTCATTCACTTTATATCACTTTATACACGTTGTGATTCATGCTACTTATTTTTATGCTACTCGACTCATTGAGGCTCCTCATTTGGTTTTGGAGCATAAATTGCCGCAGGCCAAGCTTAAGCAGCGATGAGCTGATGAGGCTCAGCAGCCAGCCACGGCCTTAATTCGACCGTCGTTTTGACAATGTCAAACCAGAATTTCTATCAGATTCATTCAGATCCTATCAATTTCTCATTTCCATATCGAATGTTTGATTTTTTACGAAGACAGGAGAAGGATTTGATAGTATATTCGTACATATTTGTACCGTTTTGTACCGAAGGGAAGAAATTGTCATACTGTGTCAGATAAGACTATGTCAATATGGTATTAGTCTGTATAGATGCAAAGGTAATCATAGGCACGTAGTACATTGTCTTGACCGTGCAATATATCAATTTGCATTGCGTAATGCTATATTGCATCATAATATGTCGTCTTTGTGCACATGAAGTTTGTGGGTCCTTTTTTGTTTTGAGGGCATGAGCACCGCAATTACTTGCCACACTGACTTGTGACAAACACCTGGCCGGAGCGTGGTATTGGCCACTCAAGATGTACCTTCGACATGTTGCGAATCGCCAACTCGTGCCTCACAACGTTTGAGCATGTTTGAACATGATTGAACACATTCAAATTCAAATTAAAATGCACTTGTGCCTCGTGTTTAAAAGCCGAATCTCCTTCAGCATTTGCCGCAGTTGTATGCAAAATGATATGGCTCTTTCAGCGGCAGATCCAAGGCCTGGTTTGGTCGCCTTGGCTGGGAAGATGGAAGAACTGCTGTGCCTTGGCCTCCGTTGTGAAGTCTGTGAATGTTCCAATTTCTTCCATGTTATGAAGAGCAGTGTTTAGAAATGTTTAAAATCTTTATGGATCTTTATGGAGAGCACATGCAGGGCACACGGGTTATGGGTCTTTCCGAAGCCTTCAGAAAGGTACCGCAAGGTTCGGGGGGTTGCAGGATATTGCATGGGTCTCATGACGTCTCATGAAACATTTACTCGCACTCGTTCTCCACTCGTTCTCCACTCGTTCTCTTGATGCAGTGTGAGAAAAATTGCGAAAGAGAAGAGGTGCAGAACGGAAGAGAACAGAGATGTTAGCGAAGAACAATATTCAGCGCAAAAAAGTGACGGTGGAAAAGGAATGGTAATAGAGAGAAGCGTATCTTTGAAGGTAAGGTGAAACAACGAGCCCTTTTAGTGTAGAAGATCCCGTGTAGATTTGAAAGGCGGGCACCTTCCCCACAAATGGCAATAAGGTGTTGGTCCGTCAGGCACACAGTCAGTGTCAGGTAAGGCCCATGTTGCAGAATTCCCTCAATGACCATTTCATCCCCTGATTGGACGAATGTGCTCGGACTTGAGAGCGAAGATGCTGAGGTTTTCATGTTTAAAGTCCTTTTTTCCTTTTTGCATTGCACTTTGTAAAAATCAGAAGATATAATATATTAATAGACACACACACATATGTTCACTTATCATCGGCTGGTAGGTCAGGGATAAGTGGGTCAATCGTAGATCATAGCAACCCAGCTCGAGTGATCTTATCGTTCGATATATATTTATATACATTGGGCTATCGCCCTCTCCCTTTGATCATTTCAGTTCAACCACCAGTTCTGGTTGTATGCCATTTTGGCTCAAGATCTATTCCTGTTCAGGATTTGTCGGGCCTGGGTCAAACGTTCCCTCCAAATCTCGTTCTCTTGCGATCCGCAATGGCTCAGTGGGGACGTCAAGGTCAAGGACAAGATCGTGGCTACGGTGGATATGGGGGCTATGGCTCCAGGAACTACGGGGCAGCTCCCCGGGGTCAGGCCAATGTGGCTCACAACCCCTATGAGGTCCAGCTCCCCAGGTTCATCTCTCACATCGACTCCAACGAGAATGATCCTGAGGACAGTTCGATCATCATGATCGATGAGAGGGATGATCGCATGGTCTCGCCTTTTCAGGCATGGTTGGTCTCTGAGATCATGGCCAATGCGGCCAGCTCGATCAACGTGCTCACTGAAAGAGATCAGGTGATGCCACCCAGCTCGGGCTACCACTTGGCGCTCTTTGCCAACTACACGCTCGACGGCATCAAGGCGGTCCTGGCGATCTCGATCGAGAGCGATTCTGGAAACACATGTGC
>VSDK01002745.1:127561-193116 GCA_009767595.1 Symbiodinium kawagutii | reverse complement strand
TCCAAGCTATTACGTGTAGGCGTTTGAAAACTAGTGAGGGCTATTGTGGTGACCCCCAAATATGCAGTCTCGAGACTATCACGGCCAGTCCCAATAGACAGTGAAGCAACTCGTGTTCGCTTGGCGGAGGAAAAAAAGATGACCGATATTGTGATGTCCGTTTGCTTTTGGGTTCTCAGGCCCCATCTTGTTTTCCCAAAAGCATCTTCGATGCGATGGGTTCTCGTTGTGTTTCCTTTCGCGAGTGTTGCCGGCGGGGTGGGGGGTAAGGGAAGGGGAGGTAAGGGAAGGTACAGGAAGGGAAGGGAAGCTAAGGAAAAGGGAAGGTAAGGGAAGAAGGTAAGGGAAGGTAAGGACAGGGAAGGGAAGGTAAGGGAAGGTAAGGGAAGGGAAGGTAAAGGAAGGGAAGGTAAGGGAAGGTAAGGGAAGGGAAGGTAAGGGAAGGAAAGGTAAGGGAAGGGAAGAGAAGGTAAGGTAAGGGAAGGGAAGGGAACGGAAGGTAAGGGAAGGTAAAGGTTCAGGCGCGAGGGTGGTGGACAGGCTTGGGCGCGAGAGCGGCAGACATTGCTGCGAGCGCTCTGTTAAGCTGCGGTGGGTGCTTGTTTAGGTGCTGGGGTGGTGGACATGCTGGGGCGCGAGCGCGGCGGGACTTGTTGCGGACGCTCTGTGTAGGTGCGGCGGGTGCTCGTTCAGGTGCGGGGGTGGTGGGCATGTTGGGGCGCGAGTGCGGCGGACCATGCTGCGGACGCTCTGTGTAGCTGCGGCGAATGCTTCTTCAGGTGCGGGGGTGGTGGGCATGTTGGGGCGCGAGTGCGGCGGACCATGCTGCGGACGCTCTGTGTAGCTGCGGCAGGTGCTTGTTGAGGCGCAGGGCAGGGGTGGTGGACATGCTGGGGCGCGAGCGCGGCGGGACTTGTTGCGGACGCTCTGTGTAGGTGCGGCGGGTGCTCGTTCAGGTGCGGGGGGGGTGGGCATGTTGGGGCGCGAGTGCGGCGGACCATGCTGCGGACGCTCTGTGTAGCTGCGGCAGGTGCTTGTTGAGGCGCAGGGCAGGGGTGGTGGACATGCTGGGGCGCGAGCGCGGCGGGACTTGTTGCGGACGCTCTGTGTAGGTGCGGCGGGTGCTCGTTCAGGTGCGGGGGGGGTGGGCATGTTGGGGCGCGAGTGCGGCGGACCATGCTGCGGACGCTCTGTGTAGCTGCGGCAGGTGCTTGTTGAGGCGCAGGGCAGGGGTGGTGGACATGCTGGGGCGCGAGCGCGGCGGGACTTGTTGCGGACGCTCTGTGTAGGTGCGGCGGGTGCTCGTTCAGGTGCGGGGGGGGTGGGCATGTTGGGGCGCGAGTGCGGCGGACCATGCTGCGGACGCTCTGTGTAGCTGCGGCAGGTGCTTGTTGAGGCGCAGGGCAGGGGTGGTGGACATGCTGGGGCGCGAGCGCGGCGGGACTTGTTGCGGACGCTCTGTGTAGGTGCGGCGGGTGCTCGTTCAGGTGCGGGGGGGGTGGGCATGTTGGGGCGCGAGTGCGGCGGACCATGCTGCGGACGCTCTGTGTAGCTGCGGCAGGTGCTTGTTGAGGCGCAGGGCAGGGGTGGTGGACATGCTGGGGCGCGAGTGCCGCGGACCTTGCTGCGGACGGTCTGTGTAGCTGCGGTAGGTGCTTGTTTAGGCGCGGGGGTGGAGGACATGCTGGGGCGCGAGTGCGGCAGACTTTGTTGCGGACGCCCTGCGTAGCTGGGGCGCGAGCGCGGCGGACTTTGCTGCATGGTCGGAAATTTCGGAGAAATATGATTGTTGCATGGTTGGTTATGTCCGTAAGGGAAACCGTAGCCCTGTGGGTTGAATTTAGGAGTAGGGCTTCTTGCCCAGTCTTTTGACATGTACTGCTGGGGTAGCGGTTTCCAATTCGTTTGCTCTGTCCTGCCCTTCAGTTCTCGGGCTGTGTGTTTTTCTTCTTTCTGCCTGTCATTTCATTTTTTATTTCGATTACATGCTGCAGCCGGTCATAAATCGGAAGTTTGGCTTCGAGATTCTGCTTGATGCTCGCAAAAGGGGCTGCGCTTCTTGGTGTTGAAGTCTGTGCGAAGGGAAATACGCTGAAATTTTGGACCCCCCCAAAAAAGGACCTTTTTTTTGGGGGGGGTCCAAAATTTAAACGGAAGACTTCGGAAAACATAATCGTGTGGAGGTTGGACGGTTGGAAAGCATTCGTGAAGGAACAAGTGGACACCTCCTTACAAGAATGCGAGATAATTATAGAGGTGTTGTGCAATGCTGTGCAAATATACGTTTTAGTGGTTGTTCTCCTTCGAAATGGCAAGCTAATGACAGTGAAGCTTTGAACACGTGGAGAAAAGGCGTGGTTTGGAGAGATCGAAAATTTGAGGTGAAAGGTTCGGAAAACATTGTTTTTTGGAAGCTTGATGTTTCAGAAAATATGTGAAGAAACAATCTGGCCCGTTTTTTTTTGCAATGATATATGATTATTGAATAGATGTTGTATGATGTGTCAACAGTGCGGGTTTTAGTGTTTGTCTCCCACAAGAATCTAATTTGAGTGTTTCTGCTTTCTGTCGTTTCTTTGTCTGGACTACATGCTGCGAATTATTCATAATGGAACTACGATTGAAAGATGCTGGTGATGAACTATCAATGCTGGCAAAATGATAGAACTTGGTAGAATCATAGAACTTGATAGAATCTTTTATTGTCATGGTGGTTGTCAATAATTAGCAATACTGTTTTTCTTCAACTGTTGATTGCGATCTGGTGGAAGAAGTTTCCAATATAGTGTCGCTTATTCTGCCTGTTCGTTTGTCCGTGTCTCTGGTATTGTGTGCCTTTCTGCGTGTTTCTTCCTCAGAGAGCTATGTCCGTGCTTAAATTCAATTTGTTTTCCTTTGTTCGGCGTCTGGCATTCTCTTTTTTGAATACATGTTTTCCCTACAAGAATACATTTTTGGTTCGCATCCAAGCTATTAAGTGTAGGCGTTTGAAAACTAGTGAGAGGCTATTGTGGTGATCCCCAAATATGCAGTCTCGAGACTATCATGGCCAGTCCCAATAGACAGTGAAGCAACTCGTGTTCGCTTGGCGGAGGAAAAAAAGATGACCGATATTGTGATGTCCGTTTGCTTTTGGGTTCTCAGGCCCCATCTTGTTCATTTTTGATCCTTGTGAATTGATCTTCTCATTTTTGGCCAAGCTTTGAACAGAGCCGTTTACCTCACTGCCACCAAACCCTTGATTTCAAGTCGAGGTTTGGGCAGTGGCCGAGCTCAAAGAAATTTCTAGATTGCTGCAGGACGCAGTTGGGCTATGGCTTGCCTGTGGAAATGGAGTGGACACAGATGTTCAGTAAACTTACTGAATTCGATCTTGAAATTTGAAGAACAGTTGTACAATCATGAAAGCTAGCGGTAGCTAGCTGCAATTTCTTTTTCCTTTAGCAAAGCTTCAGGGGGTCTGTGGCAGGAGCGAGACTTTGGGCGTGAAGTTTCACTCGTTGACACCCCCTCCTTCTCAACTCCACCCAGGGCCCTCCTTGGAAGGATTTTTGCTTGACATTTTGCAGATACAAAATAGCCTGCTACGCAAGGAGGGAAACATAGGTCGCTTCGGCTCACATTCACAGATGTGCATAGTGCTTAGCTTTCGTCCACCCCTGGGCCCTCAAGTCTTGTACACTTTTACATTTTGCTGTTGCATCAGGACAACTTGCTCCCACTCATGGTGCAGAACAACCGCATTCTCGGAGTTACGAGCTCGGCACTGGCACAGTCGTCAGCAATCTTCATGAACACTTCATTTTCATGTAAGCTTTGGAAGCAAGAAAGGAGAGATTGAGGATGGTCGGTGAACACCAAAGATGGGATAAGGCTGCAAGAATCAAAGAGTTGTGAGCTGTCTCCGTAAGGTCAGAGCATACTTGAAGGTCAAAGCTCCATTTGAGCATTCATTGCTCAAGCAGGCTATTCTCAAGCTCCTTGGCTAAACTGCTGCAGTGTTCGATCCATATGAAATCGTGAACAAATTGTAATCTCACGGTCGTCACCTTTGATTCATTTGAGCAATACCCGGTACAAACCTGGTCCATCACCATCATCATCATCATCATCATCATCATCATCATCATCACGTTCCCTTCTGAAATCGCCTCTCCTCTCAGATCCTTCAGCCCATGGTCAAACCTCTCATGTCTTGTCCCCTTGAATCCTATCCTTCAGCCACTGCTCGAGTCTCATCTTTGGTCTTGGCCTGAAAAGCATAGTTATCATAGATAAGGAAACAACACAAAATAGTCCGAATTAATATTAATAGTGCATAGAATAGTGAGAGCATAGTCAAAAGGTCAAAAGAGTGCAATTAAAGGAATAGAAATGGATAGAATACATTCTGCATATTTCTGCATATTTCTGCATATTTCTGCATGGAATCTGCATGGAATCCCCCCAATTGGAATCACTTTGGCACTTCGCCTCAGCTTCTCGCAACACTTTGCGTCGCCAGGCTCCGGCGTGATGTTCCGTACCTCCGGGACTTCTTGCCCGTGCATTGAAAAAGAGCGACGGAAAGCAGATCTTTGTTGAGACGCTTACGGCTTGTTACCGCTTGTTGCATTGCTTCCTTGATGAATCTTCGTTTGGATGTGTTCATGTTTTTTGAGATGTCATTGAAGAGCACAAATTAGAGACTCAAAAACTGTTCTGAAAGGCTTCAAGCTCCCCAAGCATTCAACGAGCTGCGCTACAAGAGGCGCTGTACAGCTCTCCCGGGCCACACTTGTCCTGTGGCAGCTTTCAAAGCTGACAAAGTCACGCTTTCAAATGTTCGGATCATTCAGTATCTCAAATATCGGGTACTGAATGTACTGCATCTATCTATATATATATATATATATGTATATGTATATGTATATGTATATGTATATGTATATGTATGTATGTACGTATAAAATTGTATAAATATAGATGCTGAGCATGGAGTTTGACACATGTCAACACTGTCAACTGCAGGTTTTGACCCGGCCAAAGTCAGAGAGGACGCTGTCACCTCCAGTTCCAGGGAGTCAGTCCGCAAGCGTCCCAACAGAGGCGCCCAAGTTCTCGCTTGTTTCGACAAGTTGACGAGTTGTTTAAATCGGCCCCTTTTTTTTCATCATTCCTTTTTTTCATTCACCTTCTTTTCAAGCCCTTTTGGACTCCTTTGCCTTCGCCTCCTTCGCTGTGCAGGTGAGAGGCTTCTCACGAGAGCAAACCGAGCCTGACAGAAGACAGGGATATTTTTCACCGCAGACGACAGGCTTGACATCATTTCGGTGAAGGACTTAGACTCTGGACCTTTGCCGCCAGTATAGTAAGCACAACTTCGCAGTTTTGGTTTCATCACATGTCGGCTGCGTTCTCGTTGAATAAATCTGAATAGCTTGTATACTCCCGGCAAGCAGTCAATGGCTTCTCATTTTGTTTGCTCACCATTAGAGTGCTTGTTCTATGGATTTAAAACACCATCCAACTCACCCTTCATCCACCAAGCCAATGGTTCACAAAGTCCATGATCCTGTTCAAGCGTTCAAGCCAATCATTGCACGTCGTTTCAAGCCTCTGTGATGTGTTCATACCGAGTCCATGCACGGCGCTTAGTCAACCCCTGAGTTCCTCCGAGTTCCTCCGAGTTGCTCCGAGTTGCTCCGAGTTCCTCCGAGTTGCTCCGAGTTGCTCCTTGCTTTCGGTCGGCGAGTTGGCTTCCCTGTCCTCGTTGCCCAATGTCACCCCTCTGCAAACACTCCCACCATCTCCCACCATCTCCCACCCAACTTCATCCTATGGCAATCAATTAGGGCAATATGGGATATGCATGAATATGCTATATGTTTGATAGTCGGGGTTGCATGCATTGAAATGTGAGCACAAGATAAAGGAGGTGAACGAAACGCTATCAAGGAAGCTATACCTGTGAACTTTGAGCCGAATTTGTGTTCCCTGTTTCAGAGAGAGTCGGCTCAGGCTCTCACATTCTGGCGGACAATTGCCTCATGCTGGCTCACCTGGCTCGCCGTCTGCCTCCCCACAGGCCAGATTTGAAATGGGGGCAACATGGTGAGAGCTTGAGCTCCAAGTGCTGAACGATTCCAATGGGACTGAAGATATCCGAAGCTAAATCATTGCTGTTAGAAGACGACTTATGCTTCATGTTGCTCAATGTCAAGCTAAACTAATTCCAATCATTGCTGTTGAAAGACGACTTATGCATCATGGTCGAATGGTCGAATGGTCGAAGACCTTTGAAGGCCCTTTGAAGGCCTTTGGCTGGTCTGAGGTACCGGTGAAACGCGCTATGATCAGCCCTCCGCCACCAACCTCTTTACGCTATCAGCCGCTGTACAATTCGAAGCTGAGCGGACAGAGATATCAAGGACTGTATGTCCCTCAAGACTTCGGAAGCCAAAACTTTTCTCCTCCAAATTCACCGCAGCAAAAACATCAAGTACCTCAGCTTCAAGGCGACCCAAAGGAGCCAAGTTCATCAAGCGCACCACGGGGTCTCTACACCAACCGCACAGCTTCAACGAAAGCTTTGAATAGCTCAACATCAGCATCATCTTTGCAAGTCTGGCACCCAGCTTTTTCGGCCAAACTGCAAATGTAACTTAGTCATATTACGCGCGACTGAACTTGAATATTGGCACATATTGACAGCATCGATCCATCCGCATCTCAGAATCGTTACTAACATTGTCCCATATTCAGTGTCTGTGTTGGTCAGACCTCAGAGGCTTGTCTCCAACACAACTTCCTGGTGGAGGAGAAGATGAGACATTCTGGCAAAAAAATATACGTATTTTGGCAAATTGTAAAGAAGCAACCAATGAACTACCACTGCTGTAGCCTCTTGGCAGTCTTGCAATGTGCAGGGCAGCAGCTCAGCATGCCATGGCCCTAGTCTTGCCTTGCAGGACGCACGGATCCGAGAGAGAAGCTGGGATCTGGAGGCCTGCTGTGAAAATGTGAAAAGGATTCAGAGGTGATCAAAATTCAATCTTCAGCGGGAGACATGTCTTTCTATCCCTAGTTTGAGTGCTGTGCTGCTTGGCCACTAGGATCCATTCTACAAACTTCGCCAGGATTCGCTGCTGATCAACATTTTTTTCAACGCACACATATGCACAACATTGCACAAGCGCTCAAACCATCTTTGATTCTTGGTCAATACGTCAATGCATAGGTCAAATGCTTGACTCTGCTTGACTCTGATTGACTCTGCTTGACCTTGTCTGCCAGGAGATTCAGACGCAGTGCAAGCTTCATGCGGAGATGATTCGTGCTGAGGTCACCCCTGTTGTGCCCACCACTTGATACACTTGATGCCACTTGATGCCACTTGCCCTCTTTCAAAGCCTCAAACAATCTAAAACTACAGATGTGGCTGCCAGGTCTCAAGCCTGTGCAATGAGACTGGGCAGCCCAGACACAATTGAAACAGAACAAAATCAGTAGCACAGATGGTTTCAATTTCCATCTCTTGAAGTGCCTGCGGAGATTTATGCCAGATATATGAGCAGTATCCGAGAAGAAGACGCCACAAGATCCTGCACGCCTGTTTTCATGCTGCCAGGCGACGTTTACGTGAAGAGATTGCCAAACTTCAGGATGCGAGAGATGAAGAATTTGCACAAGCCGCTCAGCACATTGACTGTACTTTTGCCACAGTTCAGCAATCTTTAAGATTTTTGACCGCTCTCATGGAGAAAGTTTGACTGGATCCAACTTTGTACTGATCGAGATTGTTAAGACACTGTGTGTGTGGACATATCCGCGAACCCTCGAAAACATGTTCTGTATGTCGATAAAATGCGTTATTGAAGTAATCCTGAAGCGTTGTGTCTGTATTCATTGCATACTTGGCATACTTCATATGTTGAGTCAGATTACGTGTGGAGCTTGGGATGATTGGAGATGTGTGCTCTCGTCGCCGAAGCAAATCTGAGGGCTTTTACATGAACCTCTTCCTTTGATTTCCTTCAGTTCACAATGCAAAAGCCACAAAGCAATATAAAGCATCAGAAAGTCTTGATTTTTTTTGTGTTCGTTCGCAATCCTGTAGGTGCACGCAATGGTGCAAAAGCTTGATGGGAAAGTCAGAGAGTGTCAGCAAAAGTTTGCAGCCTTAGCCTTGGTTCATTCTTCATGTTCTATGGCAGTTCTTGCAATCTTGGAACACGTGGCAGAACTTGGCTAAGGACACCTGTTCGCAGGACTGCCATGAAAGATCATGTCATGAAGGTATTCTATTCATCTACATTTATTGAAACTTGTTTATACATATCAAACTTCGTTAACTCATGATAAACACTTTAGCTTCAAAGGAAATCTGGAAATATGCATCTTAGCATCTTTTAGCATCCTAATTAGCATTCTAATTAGCATCTTTAAGCAACAACAGTGTAGCAGCACAGTCAGGAGTCTGCCAAGCTGTCGGTCCCGACTGCCCTTGATCTCCAGGCAAGAAATTGATAGCTGTGCAGCTACGGAATGCTATGGAGCTATGAGTTATGATGAGTTATGATGAGTTATGATGAGTTATGAGGAGTTATGATGAGTTATGTTATGTTTCTTATAATTGTCCCATACAGTTGTCAATCGTTGTGGATATATACTGAGCTGAGTGAAGATGCTTGGATGATCGTCGAGACAGAGACAAAAACAATCAAAAACACATCCTCTCGCATGAGAGACGCATAAAAAACACATACAATTTTGAGATTGATTTAGGTCGAGATCCTACTGTAGGTCCTGTAGGTCCCAAACCATGCACCGAGAGGCCTGATATGTCGATACGTCCTGACTGCGTAGTTAAGGCACCTCAATACTCTCGTGAGGTCTTTCGAAAAGAACTAGAAGCCGAACGAATGTGCCGCAGTCCACCCCTCAGATCCCCTCAGTCATTCAACGCTTACTCGACTTGAAGCAGGCCCAGATGCTGCCCAGTACATTGATAAGCCTGATCCAGTGAAAACTAAAACGAATTTATGTCAATGGACCTTGTGCTTCCAAGAATCTTTCAACTTGTCAAGCTGAAATACAATGAAATATATATAAATATATAATGTATAATGAAATATATCGGTTCAAAACGTACTGCGCAGTCAGTCCTCATGGGCAGTGATTGGCCTGCTTGTATGGTTGTAGCGACCCAAGGTTGGTGCCCACTAGACCTCACATTTGTGCCACATTAAGCTGGCACTCACTTTAGCAAGCTTCCAAACGGGAATCATTTTGATGCACGGTGTATGCACGGAACCGGCAAAGTTGTTTAAATTGTTGGTTTCTGCGAAGTGACCAAAGTTGGGAATGATTGCGGGTATCTATGGATATATCGCAATCCGCACGGAAACCATTGCAGATGCATTCTGGTTGAGGTGATCGAATCAACGAGGTTCATGATCGAATCCATGAGGATTGCGCATTCGGGCAAACCATGTGTCGTTGCGACTTGTGACTCAGGGCGGGACTGCCTGAGGATCTCAAAAGATGCCAAAAATCGACCACAGAAAAGATCGAAATAGCAGATGCTAGCAGATGTGTAGAGGAAGAATGAGAAAGAGCTTAAAGCAAAAGAAGGAGAGAGAAGGAAGGAGAAGGAAAGAGAAAGGAAAGAGAAGGAGAGCTCAGGAGAGAAGAGGAGAGCTTCCACAAAGTCTGCTGAGTGTTGGCTACAGGAGATGACCAGAGTGACGCAACTGATAGAGCAGAACCGTGGCTCGCCTGCAAATTGGAGGTGTCAACTTGGAGCATTAGCCGAACACAAGAACATGCCGTAACTCCAGGCATTTCACAACATTCACACGTAAATGTTTTCAAGTTTCCATTCATCCATTTCACACTATCTATTCACGCATTATCATTCTTAGATATTCTTAGTACATTTTTAGCAGAGGATACGAAACAAACTTTTTTTGCCATGATTGCACTCATTGAATCTCCACCTGGACAGGGACAGCTTCACTGGAGGCAAGGCAGTCTTCAAAACACTATGTGGACAACTTTCTGTGGAAAGCTTGATTCTCTGACTCTCTGTAACTCTTTGTAACTCTATAAGATAGATAAATATAGATCTTCTTTCTTCTCTTTTTTTTCCCTTTGCCACAACTTTCTCTTTTTCTTCTTGGCCAGGCAATAGCTCTGGAGCGTTCCGCTAGAAGCAGACGACCAAGATGACATAAGATGACTTGAGCTGTGGATGATTGCCCCTGCTTGAAGATGCTTGAAGGATGCTTTCATAGCTTAGCTTTGACAGCTTCACACTAGTCGAGCACCGGGGAATGTGGCACAATGTTTAAGATGTTTAAGAAGGGAGTTGTGAATTGGAGAGACTACGGATGTCTATGATGACCCAGGTAGCGATGCAGAGGAACTACGAGTAACACTCGAGTCAATGTGGAACCAGGCACGGCTTCTCCGTGTTTTATCGCTGTGACATTATGAGTCATGATCCCGTCTTTCACACGAACTGATGCCGATTCCGGTGATCAATCATGCAATGTTGCAGCATCTAGAAAGGCATGTCTGTATGATATTCATGAGTGTTTCGGATGAATTCAGATGGGTGCGTGCCTTTTGTTGCAGGCTGCAACAACAGCTGAAGCAAGTTGCGTGAATCCTGTGAAGGACCGTTTACCTTGCACAGTGACATTAGCTGTCAAAGTATAATTTGCAGTGCTTGTCCCTTGGCATCCACAATTGTCTCTGTGAGATGTTTCCCTTTCTTCATGTTTATCTTTCCACAATCGCCAGATAGTTGTCTCTTTGATGCCTCTCATCTCATCTCATCTCATCTCATCTCATCTCATCTCATCTCATCTCATCTCATTTCTCCTCATCTTTCTCATTCTGATTTTCTTCCTTTTTGGAGGAGAGGACTCCTCCGTCTCCGCATCCACGACCAGAGGCGCTGCCTTGGCTTCAGTCAGATGAAAGGAAGAATTTCCATTTGCTCAGGAGATATCTGAGATCTCTGGAGATCCGGAAGACATCTACACGCTTTACGTAGCGACCTAAGAATTCCAAGTTTTTCCATCTTTTCTTCTTCATTCTTCTTCCCTTTCCCTTTTCCTTTCTCATCCTTTCTCTCTCCTTTGATTCCCTGAATCCATACTGTCTGTCATTCTGTCCATTCAGCAATTCTTATGTGTGACGCCTAAGGAGATGGCGCGAGAAGCTTTGGGTGATACAGTTGGGCCCCCGAACAGAATTGTGTTCTTTCGAAAGCGACAGTTCCACATGAACCTGCGAACCCGCGCAGCGGTTCGCGGCCAAACAAGTTCTGGGACTCTATGTATCCCAATGTCTGCTTTTTTCAGCTTTTGCATGCTCCTGTCCTTGATCTTCCTTATATATATATTTATTTATATTTACATATATATATATTTCTTCACGACATATTTTCCATTAGAGGATTAGTTGTAGTTTTTGTTTTTCCATTTTTGTTTGAGGTCCATTTGAGGCAGCTGGTCACGGAAGAGAGATCAGAGCGGATGCGTGAGATTTCCTCAAGCAGGCAGCTTCGCTAAACGCAGCGAAATTCGGAGGCTGAAAGTCTTGTTGTCAATGGAGCCATTGCCGCTGATATCAACTAGTGGTTTCAGAGTTTGTGCATATTTACTGCGAGACAATTGATTTCCTGACACCAATACTGTACGATACTGGACGACTGGACGCACTACTTGATTGATTATCTAATGCTTTTTCGATGGCTGTGGTCCCAGGTAACAAGTATTGCAAGGATGTGGGTTGCAAAAGAGGGCAAAAAAGAGGTTGAGTATGATTTCGTAAGTAAATCAGACCCAAGCACATGTGGAGAGAATGAATTGCACAGGTTGTTGGCAAAGATGGAGAGAGTCATTGCCTTACGAGAGCCTACTATTTAATGTACGTATATGTAGGTGTTGCTCTGCGTAGTCACAATCTGTGCAACTTCTAGCTCAGACCAAACTTTTGGTCCAAACGCAAGTGGATTTTGGACAGTTTTGCTCGGAATGTCTTAGATAGTCCACAGGTTCACAAGAGCTTTGTGAGAGACTACCATACATACAACTACACAGACACGCAATGACACATGCAAACAAAGAGGCCACTTTTGCTCGCTCGAAGGCAACATTCAAAGTTTGATTTATAAAGTTACATCGCGACTGGACAAGTGCAGCTTTCGGTGTCACATGAATGGTTCTGCTGCTGCTGCTGCTGCTGCGACCGCCGTTTCTGAATCACAGCACGGTAGCATTTGCCCAAATCGTTTAAAACCACTGCAGGTCATCACATATAAAGCAGCGCGTTAAGTACCGTGGAGATCTATAGAGGTTAACAAAAGATTTGCCTTATGAACGCTATTCGTTACATTGTGAACATAATGAAAATTACTTGATATTCGCTATTCTTTTCTTTACATTACTGATGATTCTGTCAGGCAGCCCATGGCAGTGCGACGGAGTTTTTCCTTGGGGCTGAACATGAAGCTATGGAAAGCTAAGGAGTCACAATATGCAACAGCAGGATGCAGGATGACAAAAACTTTATACGCTTTGAGTGTCCTTTGCTAGATTTGTATGATTGATAATTTACGATCATAGTACTTCTAAACCAATGGTCGTTTGCTGAAAAGAAAGTCAGCAGTGCAAGAATATAACATGACGTGTGCAAGCGGAGCAAGCGGAGCATGCATGAGAAACACCAGGGAAGGGTGCAAAGTCACGGTGAAACGACCAGAGATTGTATGAAGGCAGCAAATGGATGTGCTGTCTCGGGAGCTCAACACCGTCCAAGCTCTTTTAAGAGAGGCGGGAGCTCAAGAGGCAGTGTGTTTACATGTGTTTACCGTGTGTTTTCAATATTGCGAAATGGCCAAACGTCTTAGTTGGCTGTTTGATGCTGTTTGGATATTTTCAAAGTGCCCATGTCAATCATAGGATATCATGAACTAGAATTCCAGAATTCCCCAAAAACAGAGCAGTGAAACGGCTTCACAGTTCAGACCCTTGCGAGGCCACTGTTGGTGGAAAGGTGTCCAGCCCAGTTCCACAACAACTCCGCTGAGAAAACAACCTGCTTCAAGTTAAAATGTGTTGCAACTGGTTTTCAAATATAATATTTTCAATGTGTTGCTCATTTTTCATTTCAAGGGCAACACATTGACAACTTGAACCAAGCGCTGAGGCTTGCATGCCTACGGTCGTGGCCTAAAGGGGACACGCTGGGGCCAACAGCTGATGGATGCATACGGAGATCCTTACAGAAATCCTTACAGAAATCCTCACAAATGCCTAAGTCCACTCCTAAGTCCTTCTAAGGCGTCTTTTGAATCGTAATCTGTCAATGCCTGAGCCTCCGCTGGATAGCTTGATAATGACTGGTGAGGGAAACGAGATCCAAGACGGATTTCAATTGTCCCTTTGTGAAAACTGACAACTTGGAAAAGAAAAACACAAATCAAGCGTTGAGAACGAGCGCAGGACAGGACAGTCATGATACAGTAAACTGATGCAAAAGGCATGCTGAAAGTCCTGTGCAGACAGACAGAATATGTACCCAGATGGGAACCGTGACATACAGGAAGCTTGTATGGATGGATCACATGATAGCATTGTTGGTGCAGCGTGACCATTTCTATCGCAATACTCCTTGTTTAATCTGTGGTCATTTTCCAATGCCCACATTTGCAGAAGCCATTGCGAGCCTCGAGCTGCTAGCTGACGTAGCTGCTACTTGGGGCCATGCAAAATATGTTGTCTCCGATTCCAGCGCTCCCATTGCAGCCGGTCCCTGCTCCTCCATGGTCAAACTACAATACGCGTGTTAGCATTCTGCGCTCAATGAAGAAGAAACTGGGACACATGGATGCGGAGTTATATCCTCCTGGTCAGAATCCAGGCTATTTCAACCCCTGGGTCACCATGCCATATCCAACGACTCCCGCCCCTAACACGCCTCAGTACGGAGGCCCTTGGCCAATGGCAATACCTCGAAAGGAACAACCCCATCACATACAGTATGGTGGCTGGGTGCAAGTCGAATTGACGAACAAAAACGATGCAGAAAGGAGCACTCTGGCAGACAAACTCCAAGGCCCTAAGTGGTACTATGGTCAACTTGATGGTTGGTACTTGTACTTCTATGAGATTGGGCCTGATTATGCCCGAAGGCGAGTATCTAGCATTGACCTCAGGTTAGTCCGTCGGACTCAGACAGCTTCGCGGTGGTCCCTAGGTCATGTAGTCATTCTAATTCTTGAGTCTGGAAACTTCGAATTCACGGTCTCTGAAGAAGAAGCGGAAGCGTGGTGTGCTGCCATTACTGCAGCAATTTTAGCTTGGTCACAGCTTCGAGCAGAAAGTCAACATAGTCAAGCTTCACAGCCCAATGCTCCCACCACGTCTCCTCAGACTTTGCCCTGGTCCTCGTCGCCAGGGGTTGACCCACGGCGGATGCATTTGCGGCATTCGTGGGCTGCTTGCGTCAAAGCCGTGTCACAAGGGCATCCAGCTCCTGCAGAAGCATTCGAGGACATTTTCATGCTGTATGATTCCGATGGCAACGAAAGTTTATCCCTTCAAGAGATCCGGGCGATGCTTATGGACTTGTTAGAAGTCAGGAAGGCTGAAGTGGAACGTGCTCTTGAAAGGCAGCTCCAGAATCGCAATGCAGATACATTGGATTTTGCTACACAGTCAAGACTTAAGGATGCCGCTAGGAGTGCATCAGCTCTTGGCAAGGACTTGCTTTCAGACTACACAAACCGACTGAATGCTCAGGGGTTTGAGAGAAGATGTCTTCTTCTTCAGTCTCAACTAGATTTGTCTGCCGATCGGCGAGTTGCCCTTCCAGAGTTTCTAGCTGCAGCTCCTCAAGTCCTTTTGCCTGAGAGCGAGTTGAAAGTTGAGGCAAACTTTTACCGGTCTGTCTCATTGGTATTGAAATTGGCACAGAAAGCACAGTTCTTCTCCGCCCAAGGCGATGCAGAATGTGATTCGGGAATCTGTGTGCATCAGTAGACGTGAGAATGTTTGAGACTCGAAAACGTTTGGAACAAGTTGAGGTTCAAGGCTGAATTCTGCGAGTGTGTGAAGGCGATGAGGAAAGGGCGGGGGGTCGCTTCGGGCTTACTTTTTGGATCGCTTCGGGCTTACTTTTTGGATCGATTCGGGCTTACTTTTCGGATCGCTTCGGGCGCATAATGATCTTTGTCTGGCCGGCGTGGCAATTCTGCGACTCTTTAGGGTCTCTTTCGGAGCCTCCTACGCGTCTGTCACCTGTCGTTGCCTGTGCCCCCTCACTCTTGTTTGTGGTGGGCCTTGCATTTGGTGCGAATGGAATGTCCTTGCCATCCTCCGTCCTCCTGTGCCCCCTCGCTGTTGTCTCTGGCGGGCGTGGCCGTTGGTGCGCATTGGCTATCCAACCTATGTTCCCCACCCCCCCCAAGACCCTAAAGGTTGGCTGCCACATGTCAAGGTAGTCATCCAACATCGTTGCCTGTCTATGTTCCCCAACCCCCCCAAAACCCTAAAGGTTGTTGGCCATATGTCAAGGTAGTCATCCAACATCGTTGCCTGTCTATGTTCCCCACCCCCCAAAACCCTAAAGGTTGGTGGCAATATGTCAAGGTAGTCATCCAACATCGTTGCCTGTCTATGTTCCCCAACCCCCCCAAAACCCTAAAGGTTGGTGGCAATACAAGGTAGTCATCCAACATCGTTGCCTGTCTATGTTCCCCAACCCCCCCAAAACCCTAAAGGTTGTTGGCCACATGTCAGGGTAGTCATCCAACATCGTTGCCTGTCTATGTTCCCCAACCCCCCCAAAACCCTAAAGGTTGGTGGCCACATGTCAGGGTAGTCATCCAACATCGTTGCCTGTCTATGTTCCCCAACCCCCCCAAAACCCTAAAGGTTGTTGGCCACATGTCAGGGTAGTCATCCAACATCGTTGCCTGTCTATGTTCCCCAACCCCCCCAAAACCCTAAAGGTTGGTGGCCACATGTCAGGGTAGTCATCCAACATCGTTGCCTGTCTATGTTCCCCAACCCCCCCAAAACCCTAAAGGTTGTTGGCCACATGTCAGGGTAGTCATCCAACATCGTTGCCTGTCTATGTTCCCCAACCCCCCCAAAACCCTAAAGGTTGTTGGCCATATGTCAAGGTAGTCATCCAACATCGTTGCCTGTCTATGTTCCCCACCCCCCCAAAACCTTAAAGGTTGGTGGCAATATGTCAAGGTAGTCATCCAACATCGTTGCCTGTCTATGTTCCCCACCCCCCCAAAACCTTAAAGGTTGGTGGCAATATGTCAAGGTAGTCATCCAACATCGTTGCCTGTCTATGTTCCCCCCCGAAACCCTAAAGGTTGATGGCCACATCCAATTTACGCCCAAAGTGATCCAAAAAGTGCGCCCAAAGTGACCCCCCGACACTGTTGGCGGTCAATGTGCGCCCAAAGTGATCCTAAATGTGCGCCCAAAGTGACCCCAGGAAGGTCTAGGTAGACTTGCGCCCAAAGTGATCCAAAAAATGCGCCCAAAGTGACCCCCCTGCCATGAGGAAAGGGGAGGGGGGGAAGACATGAAGAGTTTTGGTGCACCAGCACTTCCCGCTCCAGAGATCTTTAAACTTCATGAGGTATAATTGCAGCATTTTTTTGCAGAATGAGCACTAGATAGTGATCTCCTGCATTCAGCAGCCGTGGCTCTCAAACTGTTTTCGCAGAACCGAGCAGAACACAAGAGAAATCCTGATAGAATCTGATCGAGAACAGTTGAGTGACTGATTTGACACTTGGGGGTCCAAAGCAGACAGGCTGGGACCCAATGAGACTCCAGATCTGACAACGGAGGATTCGGCATCAGCACAGCCGCTGCTTGAAATTGAGCCATGGCGACTGATGCAGCAGGAGATTCGTCCTGCGACTCATAGAGGGTTCCAAGACACCTAGAAGATACTACAGGATCATAAAGCAGGTCTTAACGGATCTGAAAGTAGGTCTTAAAGAATCTTAAAGGGTAGTGTTGCATGGTGTTGCACTGTGTTGCATCAGGGTTCTGATTGTTTTGGATTCAGATTCTTCGTACATGAGATTCCCCCTTTGCATTTCTGGGTTTCCATCGCGCGAAGACATGTATGGGAAGACCCCACAGCTTTCCAGATCCAGACTGCTTGGGATGGGTAAAAACATACCATGTATGGAAAGCACAGTTCAGCTGGAGGTCGTTTTAAAGTTAAAGCTGATCTCAGCTCTCCTGCGAGATGTACGGTAGATTCCCTACCGAATTCGACTGATCAAAGCCTTCTTCAATACTTTGTAGAGACATCTCTTGGCTCTTCTTCTTCCATGTCCACTACAGGAAGGTTTGACCTATGCTTGACATACACCTTCCAAACCGTGGCTTTGTCTAAGCGGCTGAGCAGTTCAATTTTCAGCAACATCCTGTGAAGGCTTTTTGTACCAATCCACTGTGTAGCAAGCATGGTGGTCACAGGATGATCAAGGATGCTCATATTATCAGTTTTTTTGCAGTGATTTTTCCCTATCTTGCCATTTTGTTGCCTTTGCTCGCTGTTCTTTGGGCGCCGGATTCGAAAAGCCAGCATTGATTTTGTAGTGGTTGTGTTGATTAAGAACTGAATGGAGCCCAATTCCTGCCTGCTTGATCTATTGAGCCTGGGGTATCTCGCCAGTGGCCATGGAATCCAGGAGTCACTCCATTGATGTCATTTGACAACAGTCGGGTATCAATTTTTGCGGCTCCCACAATCATTGTGCGATGTTCCAGTTGGGACCTGCTTTTTGTATCTTTTTGAAGCAATCAGCAAGTGTGAGATCCGTCAAACTTGTTGATGATCCATCATGCCCCAGAACACACCTTAAACCTACCACTTAAACAGAGTCGTGAAGACCTTGTCGTTTGCATTCTTTTCCAAAGACTATATGGGCATATCATGTCCCATGCTGCTTTGACAAAGATATGATATTATGTGTTGACAAGAATGTGTCAACGTCATTCTTGGACCGCTTGATTCATTGAGCATCATTTAGGTTTGTGCTAGGAGTGCCCACTACTTCATGCACTCCATGCTGTTCTCTCACGAAACTGCTGTCCTCTGGCAGGAGAAGCTTTCCTGAAGGCAAAGGCAAAGGAGGAAGGGGTCGTCTCGCTTAAATCTGGCCTGCTTTATCGAGTCGCCTGGCAGCGACAGGACTCATGTGAGCCCTCAATGCCTAGAAGCCTAGAAGTTCTATCTCATCACTATCACGGAGATTTCATATATGATATGATTCAATTATATTTTATTTGATTTATCAGTTCATATCAGTTCCTAACGCTTGGATATACTTTCTCTTGCATAACTTTGCATCTCTTTGCATCTCTTTGCATCTCTTTGCATCATGCTCACTCCAAAGACATGACTCTTTTTTGGGCCATTGTGAGGTTTTAGAAAGTGGTACGGGCACAAGATCTCCCGGTAAGACAACGCAATGCGTCCCTGGGTTTAGAATTGTTAGATACTGCATGCGACTGCATGTTCTGCATCTCGTCTTCTCTGTTGCTGTTCTTGTGCCAGTAAGATCAATATCCGTGGACAACTCTCTTTCAGGATTGCCACTACGTTGGACAGATTATCAGAGGACAGCAACCGCAGCGTGCACCCCAGGATTGTAATTTGCTGAAACGAACACAGCCTAGGATTGCAATTTGCAATTTCGATTTTACGACCAACTGTTTCAATTGCTCACCGACAAGGTTTGGGTTTTTGTACTACTGTAGACTGGGTTCCCATTTTTCTTCAGCTTTTGCCTTTGTTTACATTTGAGGACATGTGGAGTGTTGAGCTAGTTGAGCTCTTATCGATTTTCGATTCGTCAATTCTCCCAGTATCTCCTGCTTTCTGCCTTGATGTGCCTTGGAAGTCCGGCGACTTGTCTCTCGCTTGGACTCTCCCATTTGCCTTCCATTTTCAATCCCGCGGTTTGGTCACACATTCATATCTGCTGCAGTCAAACTTGCAGACATGAAGAGTACCAACGCAGTTGTCTATTGCAAAATGCTGAACTTGGCACACAAAGAGATGCATGCGCCCTAATGTTGGATCACCAACATGATGCAATATGTATAGATGCATCTTGGTTCATACATTTGACGCTCCCTTGAAGGTTAGCATGCTTGGGAAAGGCCTTTTTGTTCTGTATGCGTGCCTGTGTTCCTCCAGTCCCCAGTGTGTTTCTCGAGCTCTTTGTCTCTCCGTAGATGAGTGCTTTGGCAAAGATAAAGATGTGACAACAAAATATTTGATTTGCTTTCCACATGCACTGTGGAATTTGAGCATGCGTGCACCCGTCCCCATTTCATTTTGTTTCCAAGGTTTTCACCGTGCGTCATTGTTTTTCACGTATTCAGGGGGCCGGATGCACAACGCTTGATTGTATCACAAACATCTTGCTGTAATTTGTCTTCAAAACGATCGACAATGCCGCCTTTGAATCGTATCCCTTGCTCTTTGCAATCATCGCTGGGTACAATTCTTATCAATCGACACCAAGAAGAATTCTTATCATTCTCATTTTTTTGGTTTTGCATAATTCTTATCATTGTTTTGATAAGTTTTGTATTTCTGTTTTGTTACTGAGGGAGTTTGACTCATCTTACAAGCGCGGGAAGCCCTTGACCTTCGCTCCAACACAGGCCCGGCTTTCTCCATTGAGATCTCTCCCTATGCGTCCTCTTTAAGCACGTTGCACCATGTGATGAATTCAAACTCGCAATCCTACAAAAGGTAATTGAATATTTTATTTGTTTAGAATCTACCGTATAAATGACTCATGTAGTACATTTTCAAACTGATATTATTGTTTCTTAAATTCGCTTCTTGTGGACAACTAGGACAGGATTCGCCAACATCCGTGCCCGCCACAGGTGATTCAGGGGTGGACAGAGGCGACATTGTTTGCTCTTTGCAATTGCGACATTCGCAGTTCTGTGAAGATGATGCAATTGCTGAAGTTGCCTTCAGAACTCATGTTCTTTGAGGTCTTTCAGAATTCTTCTGATTTCACATTTCGGAATGTAACGCTGTGATGCAGTGTGTCAATGTGGAACGTGATGCTTCCCTTTTACTGACCGCCTTCTATTGGCTTTTGCATCGTTTGCCCGTTCTGATCGCACTTTTTCAGGCGGTGCAGCTGATGAAAGAAGGAGACAAATGGGAGATCTACATCCCATCAAAACTTGGCTATGGGGACGAGGGTATGTCAGGAGGCTGGGCACAGATTAGCACAGGCTACTCCAACTCTGACCAGATGTCATGAGGTGTCTATCGGTATACATCCTATGCGATCCTACTAAATCTACTTGTGGAACACAAAAGTCCATCAGCTGATCACAATTTGGAGCGATTGAGTTACTGTAGCTATTTTTTTGACACCGCTTGCAGGCCCGATTCCGCCAAGAGCAGCACTGGTGTTCCAGATTCAGTTTCAATTCCCAGATCGCGTCACAGGAAGCCTTTCAGTTGGTGACTTTTTGAATTTGGACTAATTTGCAGTCCATGAGGTATGAAGAAGATATAGCAAGATGTACGAAATACAACACAGTCAAATTGCACAGGCAATCAAACCCAGTTGTAGAGACGCACCACTTCGATTGATTCATTTGATGCCTGTCATCACCAGGTTACTGAAAATTCATGGCGGCTCAAGCTGAGCTGCATTATGCTCCATGTTTCCTTGAGTTTCTGGTATGGGTTTGTCCGCAAATGATGTGCGCGCACAGATCCCTGAAACGACAATAACCAACTCAGTGGTACAAGTACTCCATTTACGGACAATCCCACATGTCTCACGTCTTTGATTTGTCAGATCTTTTTAGGTGCAGTTTCACTGGCACGACTGGCCTAGCAGGAAAAGAAACGGAGAATGGAGATCCAGAGGATTTACAGTATTGGCAGGCATTCTGACGATTGGTTGGTGGAGATCCATGGAGACCTTCCAAAACTGCAGAAATCTGCAGGATCTACATGAATCTACGAGAAATACTCACAGAACCATGGTACGTCTCACTTCGCGGTGCAACAACCGTTTTGAAGAATCTCACATAATCTCACGTATATACAGAATTGATTTGCAGAGCTTTTGAGTATTTGGGTATTTTGTATTGTTTTGTGCTTAGTCAAACTGCCACTGCTGCAAGCTCTTTTTTGTACACACATGGGCCATCATATGGTGCTCGGTACTTGATTTCTTGCGCGTGGCATAGAACCTGTTCGTAATTTTCAATTCAATGGCCACAGGGATCTTTGCACATCCTCCACTCGGTTTGAAGACATCGGCAACTCGTGTTGCTTCAAATTGCTCTATGCTGAAAAGGGGAGGACATAGGCAGTTCCATGCCTTCAAAATAGGCCCTGCGAAGGTGGTTTCATTCTCCTGTCAATCAACCAAGCGTAAGAACATGTCAGAACTGTGATAGATCCAGCAAAAGCCAGAGAGAGTGCAAGGCAACTCGTACCGCACAGCACCCAAACTCCTTGTAGCTGTGCCTCCTTGATGCAGACCACCTGCGCCAACAAAGATCCTAGGGGCCCTATCGATCTCTCTGGTTGAATTCCGCCCGATGAATTTTGACTTTGGTCTTCACCAAACATGCTAGATCCAGGCTGTGATGAGTCGGATAATCGTAGAATAGTCATGTACGGTGGGTCGGCCTACGTCAGCTCCCATTCACCCCCGAGAAACTGATCATGTCTCACATCGGAGCTCACCTGAAAATGGTCGAAAAGTGCCGAAGCGACCGACATCTTCAAAGTTTACGGCTGAAGTGCAACATCGTGCAACCATTCGTTCAAGTCATTCAGTCTTATTCACTGAAGGATACCATTCCTAACAAAGCAACCACTTTATGTGTAGACGTTAATTAGATGTGATTAGATGTGTCTAGATGTGTTCCGGCCCACGAGTTTTTATGACACTGTACGATGTTATACGACATTGTTGCGGGGACTTGAGTAAACGATTGTGCAAGCAAAACACATAAGATACATAGAATGGCAACATGAGGCAACCGTACCTACCCAGTGGAGTGCAAAGGACAAGGCCTCAGCGACGTCTCTATTTCATCTTTCACCAGCAAACAAATACAAACAACACCTACACAGCACTTCAGAGATGTCTTGAGGCATGCAGCGTTTAGGTAGATATCTCAAGCCATGGAAATGGCCTGCCTCGTTTCGCAGGTAAAGCAGGCAGAATCAGAGATGTTTTGCACAATAAATGGCATTTTCTGTAGGGGAACTGAACGCCAGAACATGCAATTTCTGGCAGACACTCTCGGATATTGGCCATTCTGGCAGAATTTTCACTTCAACAATCTCCATGCCATGCTACTCAGAGACTTTCATGACCATCACACTGCTCAAGAGCATGCTGAAGCTGCTAAAGCCAAACCATGCAAAACCTTCACGCGGTTCTCATCATGGAATGCAGTGCCTGTCATCTGCATGTGCTCGAAATATCCGAGAGAAAGCTGACATGCAGGTGTCAAATACGCGTTTTTTTCATCCTTCCTCATCATTTCTCATCTTTTCTTCTCATCTTTTTTTTCTCATCATTTTTTTCCTCATTTTTCCTTTCGGGCCAGGAATGGAAATTGGACCAAGGCCTCGAGGGCAGGCCTGGTGCGGTTTCGCGACGGCTTGACTACGGTTTTGCTCCGACTTTGGAAAATGAAAATCACAACGAATAACATATTTTCACAACATATGTTCAGAATTGTTCGGATATTTTCATACATGTTCATAGATTTTCAATGATTGTTCAGATATTTTCCATGCTTTGACCCCAATAGGAATTGGATGAAAGTGCTATCCACTGAGGATAAGGGGACTCTGGACACTTCTCAATACTAGAATCCGAGCACACTGAACGAAAGCGTCGCAAAAGTGTTCTGCTCTCTCGCAGCTTCTTGCACTGGCTCATGGCTGAGGAGGTCAAATTATCTGGCAACCAAACTCCTTCAACACAAGAGTTTCTGGTCGATCTCTTGCATAAGAAGAATGACACAATGACTTCAGCAGATCCCGAGTTTAATCTCAGACCATGACTCAATGTTGAGTTCAATTTGCTCCCCAAAGTGCTGCGCTAATCTGGAGAAAGTTCGAATTGCTTCAGATGATTCGAATATATTAAAATGATCCAAGTCAAGCTTTTCACACTTCATCATGCTTCATCTAGTTAAAGTCCAGAGCTATGAAATGAACCTCGTTGAACAATTCAAGGACCTGACACAACTGCCATGGGCACAAGCAATGCCACTCGTACACTCACGTTGGCCGAGGCTACACTTGCGTGTCGTGAGCTTGAAGAAACAGCTGCCAGACTTTATTCACAGCTCCACGATCCCCGAAAGCAAGATTCTTTGAAAAAGGCACGAGAGAATGCCTCTGCAGCTCGCAAGCAACATGAAAAGGTTGCCTCAGAGTTTCCAGCTGCACAGCGATCCAGGCATACTGCCCAGTCACGGCTGCAGTCAACCTTGGAGGAACTTAATGATACCCTTCTATCCATTGCACAGCAAGAGAAAGATCTGAAAGGTTTGCGCAGAACTCTTAAGAAGCTTCAAGAGGATCTCCGCGCTGCTCAACAGAAGACGCAGCAAATTCTTGAGAATAGCAGCATTTTGGAGAAAGAAGAGGCTGACTTGGTTCGGGAGCGCCAACGTGTGAAGAGCTGTGCTGACGCCATAAAAAGTGAAGAAGAGGCTCTTGCACAGGGAGTGGCGGATGAAAGGCAGAAACGAATGGAGTTGAAGGCAGCATGCCGTCAGCGGATAAACAAGATCGAACAGTCAAAGCTTGACCTCCAGGTGGATTTGGAAGAGCGCTTGAAGGAGTTGGATGTTTTGAGAAGTGCCCTTAAGAAGCAAGAAGATTCCACGGAAACGAGCCGTGCGAAGATGTTGCAGTGCAGAGCAGAGGCTGAGGCAGCAGAAACTGATGCTTCCTTAGCCCTTCAGGCGATGCAGCAGATTCACGAGGAATGGGGACAAGCTCAAAAGCAGCATGCCCAACTGGAAGATGCTTTGATGCAAATGAAGAAGGACTTACAAGCAGAGATAGAAAATGAATCACAAGCACTGCTTGACTGGAGACAAAAACACATGCAGCACTTGGATGCAAAGCTGGAGGCAAAACGTGCCCGTGAGTTTCATTTAAGGCACTCTGAACCAATGACAGTTCCGAGCCAACCTTGAATACACCCATAGTTTTTTAAAGATATGCTTACATTATCTTACATTTGCAGAAAATGCATGATCGTCGAGTGCTTCAAGATGGATGCTTGTGAGTGCAAGCACTGTCTGTCACCACTTGGGCAAGTTTTTTATCGACCTTGCCTTTCTCAACTAATTCGACCGTGATCAGTCAACGCCTTCGCCAAGCCAAGAAAAGGTGCAACATAATGAAGAAGAGGTGCTTCAAGATACTCAGGCAACCAACCTATTCAACCTTTTGAATCCTTCTAACATTTTCTAAAATCCTTTTAACCAATTCCATCTTTTGTTTTGTTTTGCAGCCAGGTTTACTATTTGAAGTCAAACTTCCCCTCTGCAGCCTGCGGCAGTTGCCCTCGACTTGGGCAGACATTATGAATGATTTTGTCCGGAGAGGTCCATAGTCAACTTTTAGGCAATCTGAAGGGGCAGCTCATCTTGACCAGATAGAATTAGTTATTCTATCTTTAATTCTAGTTTTCATACTTAAAAGGCTGATAATTAGTTTAGTTGACCTTAGTTGATAGATGTTGATAGTGATTTCACAATTGACAGACACAACAGATCACTGTCTGTACGAGGTCATGCGGCAGTTCCAAGATCCCTCTCAGCGTGCAAATCAGCCGCCTTTGCAGGGCTGGCCCTGAGCAAGAGTCTGAGCCTGCGATCTTTCGTACGCTGTGTGGTAGGCTGAGGCATGGATTCTCGAAACATCTACCGGCGAGGATGCCCTGATGCCAGTGTAGCGGCCAGCAGCGTTTAGATCCTACAAAGGACACTTCGACTATCGTAGTTCGTTTGTGCCTACACATGCTGCCTGCATTTCAGTGCTCGATCTGCGATCTGGAAGATATGTATGTCCTTGCGAACAGCTTGCAACTGCAACCACTTCATATCCTTGGCGTTTGCGGATTGCAGATTTGATCAGAAGCATTGAAACATCATGAAACATCAAAATTCTTTGTCATGAGCAACCCTTTAAGCAATCCGTCTTCTACGATTGACGTCCATTGACATCACTTTTTTTTCCTCTCTGTCTTGTGACTTTCCTTCCATCCAGAAATTGCCTCAGCTATCTTCATCCTACCAAAACAGCGCAAATCGTAACAGCGCTTCAGGAACAATTCTCCATAAACATAGTCGAGCAGACCTGTTGCATGTCCTCTGACAAAGACTACCAGAGCAGGGACTTTGGACTCCTCATTTCATCCAACTTCATCCAACATCATCCAACTTCAAGCAACTTCTTCCAACTGCATGCAACTTCCATTTTACTTTGAACAACTTTGAACTGTGTGTTGCAAGCGTAGAAGCTCCGACGGGAGAAGTGAGGTGTGCCATTTGTTTGTAAGCAGCAAGCTTGTTGCAAGTCACTCTTGCAGATGAGATATATAGATTGATATAGATGATAGATGTCCCTTGATTTGCAACTTCCTGACCAACCTGAAGCAGTCCATGCATCCCAGATTGCATCCCAGATTGCATCCCCGTGCCCGTGCTCTATTTCATTCTGCCTTGTGCCTCCGAAAAGACTTCAGGTCAGATTTGCAAGCGTTACCGATGGAGGCCAGCCCTTGAGTTCTCAAGTATGATTGTACTTAACTTAAGTTGCCGTGTCATCTCGTCGTTTGAAAAATGCCAGATGGCATCATATCTTTGCAGATACGTCTTCCATTGTTGAAAGCATCGACATGTTGAAATTGTTGGCGGCAGGCACCGAGTCCGAATCTTGCAGCAGGCCAGCCATAACCATTTACAAGAGATCACAAGATATGTACCCACGACCTCGTAGGTAAAGACGAACAGGGATTTCAACGGTTTTTATCCATCAGCTTTGGCTCAATTGGTATGGGAGAAAAAGCGTCTCCCGACGGTGGGGCCTTTAGCACATCCTGTAGGTGCTCGGTTTGTCTAAGCTTGTGGCGGGTCGCGGGGCTAGTGCGCTGCCTTCACTCCAACTTGGAGTTTGGCAGTCTAGCCACCCGCTTGCTTAGGCACTGTGCCAGTGAACTCCAGGACTTTCAGGACCAACTACGTGGAGGTGCTTCGTTGGCAGGCGAAGCAGTTCCACCCCTTTCTGAACCGGACCGGAAAGCCTTGCTGCAAGAGGAGAAGCAGCTACTGAAAACCAAAGAGGAGCCGGAAAGTCCAGGAGCCGCCACCGCCCCCGATAAGCCCGAGGAAAGAGAGGCAAGACACGATCCTCATCAAGGAGAAGCTGAAAAGACCGACATCGAGGAGGAAGACGAAAAGCCAAAGGAATCAAGTGTGAAGTCAAGATCAACCAAAGCCTCTGAGAAGAAGTCCAAGAAGGAAAAGCCAAGAGATCGAGGAGAAAGAGCAAAAAGGAGGAGACGATCGAAGTCTCCCGGGAAAGAGAAAGAGAGGAGTCGCCGCAAAGAAAGAGAGAGCGAGAAGGAGAAGAAAGCCCCTGCTGCACGTCAGCGTGAAAGGGAGGAAAGTTACTCCCGGGACCAGAGTCCGAGGAAAGCATCTCGCAAGGTGCCCATAGAGCCTGAGGCACCTCCACCACGGAAAAGAAAGGAGAGGTCACCAACTGAAGAGAGAGAAGAGGAGGTTGAAGAGGAAGAGGAGGAAGATCGACCGACCAGGGAGGATAAGAGGCCAGCCAGTCCTCCTCCCGGAACGTGGACCTTGAGGCCGCGTTCTCCCGACCATCCTCCCCCATCGAGGCGGTGGGACCATCAACAGTACCAGAGTTGGTGGGAGCCCCGTCAACAAAGGGAAAGAAAGGGTTGTCCGAAGATTGGACATCCAACAGCACGGACCCAGCAGCAGTCGCAAGAAGGATAGAGAGGAGAGGAAGCAGAAGTAGATGCGAGCTAGGAGACCCGCAGCTGCTGTGCCAAGGTTGCGGAGACCAGCAGGTAGAGCACCCCCTGGAAGAGCCAGGTCTCCCGTTGAGGTAGGGGAGGCCTACCAACGAGGTGATTGGATAGAAGCGAAGGACCTACCAGCTGGAGGATACAAACGTGGAGACTGGGTGATCAGCGAGAACGCCAAGTACTACCAAGGCGACGTCAAGGTGGCCTTCAAGGTGCAGAAGGAAGAACTTGGTGAAGATCGAGAGGTCGTCGGGGAGCTCACAGGAACTGACTCTGAAGCCCTTCTCCGATACGGGACGGGAGTCAGTCCCCCTCTCATCCGAGCTCACATCTGTGGCTCTGGGTGTGATCAGAAGAGAGAGAACGCCGACCTCATCCACGTCACTCGCCTTCGAAAAGTTCAGGACCCTTCAGAAGCAGGATGGATCGAGAATCTGTTGCCGCAGGTGGAGATGGAAGGTCTTCGTGCAGAACAAGAAGCAATGCGAAGGAAGAGAGAAGAGACAGGCAAGGAGAAGGATGCCAAGAGTTCTTCGAGCAGTCACAAAAAGAAGAAAAAGAAAAAGAAGAAAAAGAAGAAGGAAGGAAAGGAAGGGAAAGACAAGGCAGGGGAGGTGGAACCTCCCGGAAGCTCGAAGAAGTTAGGAGGAAGGGCAGTTGCCAAGAAGACGTTGGAAGCAGTGTATGGGGGGACGGGGATGGACCCCAGCCCATCCAAGCGACGCAAGTTGGCCAGGAAGGTCAAACGGAGCCTCAAGAAAGGGAAAGGAAGCTCCGACAGCAGCAGCAGCTCGGATTCCAGCAGCGAGGATACCATGGAGGACACCGAGAACCTGCTCTCCGACCAGAATCGCATCCTTCGCATCTCGCAACTTGCGCCAGGCCTACTTGCGAGTTTGACGATTCAGCAGATGAAGCCGTATGTGTCGCAGCTGATGTCGACCGGTTGGGAGGTAGACGAGAGGAGTTTACCCCCAATAATGGGGGTCTACAACAGAAGCTTCCTCACCCCCCGTTTGACGGGGGGGGTGAGCCGCGAGGCAACCACTCTTTGCTTCGCATCGGATCTGTTGATCCAAGGAAGAGTGTCAGAGGCACTCGACACGCTAATTCAGCGTGTAAAATCAATAGAAGCTTCGGCACAAGGCACTCCTTGGAAAAAAAGCCAAAAAATGGAAATAGTACCAACTCCCGAGCCCCACTTGGGGTCAAGAGGGGAGTATCAGAATGCCCGTCGAGAAAGCGAGTTGGAGAGCAAGGCGATGGGCAGAGCGGACAAAGGAAAAGGAAAAGGCAAAGACAAAGGAAAAGACAAAGGCAAAGAGAGGGGGAAACAGAAGACCAAGGAGGGCGAAGGAAAGAAGTGAAGAGGAAGAGCCAGGCCCCAGAGGTGGCCGAGGAAGATGAGGGAAGAAGAGGAAGAGCACTCCCGAGTAGTGGAGTGAAGGAGGGATCCAGAGCAGACAAAGGAGGAGAAGATTGGACGAACACGGAAGGTGCAGCGCAAAGACAAGAAGCAGGACCAAGGAGGGTGAAGAGAGCACTCCCGAGGGTGGGAGTGGGTGAAGATAAAGAAAGAAGCTGGAAGAAGGCTAGGGTCGAACTACAAGGAGGTCCACATCCAAAAGAAGACGCGGCGGTCCGTGCAGCTGAGTTCCTGGAGGAGCAGATGGAAGAGTTCAACAGGCAACGAAGAGCGACTGAGGAGGAAAGCGAAGAGTTGGTAGACCGAGGCGACAAAGAAGCAAAGAAGTTGAAGAGAAGAGGCAAAGAGTCAAAAGATTCCACGGCAAGGACGGCGGAGGAGGCATGCAGCCTCCCGGGTGGCAAAGGTTTTCAGGCTGGTGCAGCTGCCACTGCATTCAGCCACCGAGGGGTAGATTTCGGACAAGACGTCCCAGACACGCAAGACACCCTCAGCCCAGGCTTGGGTCGGGCTCACGGTGAAAAAGAAAGTGCTAGTGCCGGTACCTGCTGTGTGTTGGGGAACTTGTACAACTGGTTGGAAGAGGCTTCGGACGGCATGTATGAGTGGCTTCGTAGGACCATGCCCACGGGTAGGCTTTTTCCCCTACCCTCGTCCTTTAGTCTCCTTTCCAGTTTGTTCCCTAACCACTCCCTGTTATGTAGGAAAATACTTAGGTCTCTTGTCCTTAGTTTGAATTCCTTAAACGGGGAAGGTATGGGTTGCGAGGTTCAGGCTTCGGGTTTCCAAAAAACCGTTTTGAAAAATCTTATGGAGGACTGCGAACGTGTAAGCCAGTGGGATGTGAGTGAAGCTCCTCCTAGCTGGAATGACTTTTTTCATGTGCGTGGTATTGACTATAAAGGTGATGAAGTGTTGTGCGCACAAAGTATGCAGTGGGCTAATGTTGCCCCAGCCTTGCCTGCTGAAGTAGGAGGGGTTGCCTTGGAAGACGTGGTTGAACTTGGTTGCAAACACTACGTTTTAAACTTTGAAGAGTACCTACTTCCTGAGGAAGACCAGGTGCTGCCTAAAGCGCCTCGTGTAATGGTGCCACAAGAGCACTGGTTTGAGTTCTGTGATAACCTCTTAAAGAGGGGAGTGTTTGAGAGGGTTCATGAAAGTGATCTTCCTCTTGTACAGGACCAGCCATTACTTAATGGCCTTTTTGGCGTTTCAAAACACGAGTATGCAGGAGAATGGGAAGTGATGAGAATCATTATGAATTTGATTCCACTTAACGGAATATGTAGAAGCATAGAGGGAGATGTAGCCACTCTCCCGAGTTGGGCTGGTATGACACCGCTCAATCTCCAACCTCACGAAGATTTGATTATATCAAGTGAGGATGTTCGTTGCTTCTTTTATATATTCAAAGTGCCACCTGAGTGGCATCGCTTCTTAGCTTTCAATAGGCCACTTCCAGCTGAGCTCTCTGGTCCACGTGAAGGGAAGTGGTATCCCTGCAGCGCAGTGCTACCTATGGGGTTTAAGAACTCCGTTTCACTTGCACAACATGTGCACCGTTTTATAGTCAAGAATACCTTGACAAAGGGGATCTCGCATGGCGGTGAAACCGAGTTGCGAAAAGATCGCCCGTTTCCACGAGTCGATGAAATGCATCGCATTTATTTGGATAATTTCGACCATTTGGAAAAAACCAATGGTCCTTTGGCTGAGTCCCTAAAGGGGACTGTTTCACCTTTAGTTCTAGGCCTACGCGAAGAGTACTCCCGTCTTGGAGTGCCAAGGCATGCCAAGAAAAGTGTCTCCCGCAGTCTCCACGCAGAAGTGCAAGGAGCCATAGTAGATGGGAGAAGAGGAACTGCCTCTCCCAAAGTGGATAAGATTCTGAAGTACATTCACCTCGCCAAGCAATTGGTGGACAGCGGGCCAAGCACCCAGCGTCAAATGCAGGTAGTTGGGGGAGGCTTTGTGTACATAGCCATGTTCCGCCGTCCACTTTTAGGTGGACTGAATCATATTTGGCAGTTCATTGTTGACTGTGGAAATGCACCACCTGTAGTGCGGTTTGCTATCCCTCGAGTGGTCCAAGAGGAGATCATTCGATTCATTGGCCTGGTTCCTTTAGCTTTCATGGATTTCCGAAATGAAATCTCTCCCTTTGTCACAGCAAGTGATGCCTCTGAGTATGGCGGAGGAGTTACTGTGAGCCAGGGCTTGACTCCCACAGGAGCCGCAGCCAGTCACTGCCAAGTCAGAGGTGATATTGTGGAGCCTGCTGACCTGCCGACTGTGTTGACAATTGGTCTCTTTGATGGGATAGCAGCCCTACGCATGGCAGCAGATGCCCTTGGATGGTGTGTCGTCGGGCATGTTAGTGTAGAAAAGTCCAAAGAGGCTAATAGAGTAGTTGAAAGCAGGTTTGCTGGAAGCATTCATGTAAGTGATGTCACCTTGGTTGACAAGGCCATGGTGCGCACTTGGGCCCAGCAGTTTTCACAAGTTAGTCTCGTTGTGTTGTAGGAGGAGGCCCGCCCTGTCAGGGCGTGAGCGGGTTAAACGCCTCCCGCAAAGGCGCTCTCAGAGATGAGAGGAGCTGCCTCTTTACTCACGTGCCTCGAATTCGGGACCTGGTCCGTGAATGTTTTCCTTGGGCTCAAGTGAAGTCCTTGATGGAGAATGTGAGCTCCATGGACATAGAAGATCAGGACCACATGTCAGCTGCTTTTGGATGTGAGCCTATCTACCTTGATGCGGCTCATGTCTCGCTTGCACATAGACCCAGACTTTATTGGATAGATTGGGAGCTGCCTCCTGCTGAAGACTTCTCGTTAGGACGCACTCCCGTTGGACGTACTTCAGTGGAGCTGAAAGCCTCACTTGATCCTGTACAATATCTTCTTCCTGGATGGAGTCCAGTGTCTGAGCGAAAGTTTCCAACGTTCACTACCTCCCGGCCTCGAAGCAGTGGAGGATACAAACCAGCTGGAATCAAACAATGCCAGCATCATGAAATTCAACGGTGGGTCAATGATGCCCACCGCTTCCCGCCTTATCAATACCAAGATGTTCACTGTTTGAAGAACAGGCAGGGAACTTTGCGCATACCATCCATCGATGAGCGTGAAGTCATGATGGGTATGCCTCGCAACTTTACTATGAACTGCATGCCAAAAAAGGATCAGGGGAGCCAAGCTCACCTTGATTGCAGGCTTTCGTTGGTAGGCAATTCATGGAATGTCACCGTCGTGGCATGGTTGCTGTCTAAACTTGGATATGTTTTGGGAGTGAATCCTTTCTTCAGTGTCCAAGATATTGTCGATCGGACCGCTCCTGGCGCAAGTAGTCATCTGCAAACTTTTCTGCAGAGACCCGCTATGAAAACAATGCGCAAAAACAAAAATCTCCCTAGAGCAAAGCTCTTGGTAGAGAAACTTCTGACACTTGTAAGTATGAAAGGAGAAGACCTCCTACTTCAGAATGCTAGCGAAGATCTTGTGAAATATCACAGACTTCGTGCAAGCATTCCGTCGAACTTGTGGAAATGGAAGACTGTAGCTTCCTGGAAGTGGCGTGGCCACAGGGAGCATATCAATGCTCTCGAAATGAGAGCAGTTTTGACTGGCCTCCGTTGGCGCCTAGAACGTCAACAGAAGGTCAAGCAGAAATTCGTGCATCTTGTTGATTCACTGGTCACTTTGCATTCGTTGAGCCGTGGGCGGTCAAGTAGCCGCAAATTAAAAAGAACCGTGCTTCGTATTGGTGCTCTCCTCCTCGCAACTAAGAGTCAAGCGGTGTGGACGTACGTCCATACCAAACTCAACCCTGCAGACGCGCCGTCACGGCGGCTGCAGAAACGTAAGTGGACGTCATGCCCAAAAGACTCTTAGAAAAAGCAACAGAGGAGGAAAGAGCTCAACAAAGGAAGCAAATCGGTTCTCTCAAAAGCTTGACTGTACAGCCTGTGACTCGCGCAAGATATCAAGATGCTCGTGAAAACTTTTATAAGTGGCTTGAGTCAGAAAATCTGATTCTCGCTCAAACAGCTTTCCATTTAGACAATCAAGTGTCAGATTATTTAGAATTTCTTTGGGCCGCTGGCAAAGGCCGCACTGTAGGCTCAAATCTGCTTGCAGGCTTGCAAGACCTGCAACCTCACCTCAAAGGAAAATTAAAAGGGAGCTGGCGCCTCATGAAAACATGGGTGAGCCACGAAATACCCAACAGAGCACCACCTCTTTCGCTGGATGTCCTGCATCTTCTAGCTGGGTATGCTTTGTTTAAAGATGATGCACTTTTCGCATTATCAGTCCTGCTTGGCTTTCACGGACTCCTCCGCACCGGGGAGTTGCTGTCCATCCAAGCAAAGCATATTTCGGTGGCTAAGCCCAAAGGGCCAGCTATTGTGGCTTTAGGTTTCACGAAAACCGGCAAGCGACAAGGTGCTGCAGAAAGCATCACTGTCCACAATGAGGACGTTTGTCGAAGACTGTATCAATGGGTCTCGCATGTTTCGCCTCAGTCCTTTTTAACTGGCAGCGCCTACTCTTGGCGCAAGAAATTTAATGATTTCATTGCCAATTTGAAACTGGATGACTTGGCATATCGACCATATTCGCTTCGACGTGGCGGAGCCACCCATTATTTTCAAGTTGGAAACAGTTTTGACAAACTGTTGGTTTTGGGCAGATGGCAAAGTTCTGCTACAGCTCGTCTTTATGTGAATGAAGGCATGGCAGTCCTGACTGAAATGCAAGTAGCTTGGAGCCCGTATCTTCGCAACCTAAAAAGTCAGTACCTTAAGAGTCTCACCCAACCACTTCCAAAGCTTGACCGAACGAAGGTGAAAGCCCCTTCGCACAAAAGGGGACGTTGGAATAGAGCCAAAAAAGGGGTGTGTGACAGGGATTGTCAACTCCGAAAGAAGGGTTAGAAATCTCCAGTATTTAGGGTGTGGCCGGATACTGGAGAACCCTTAAGACACCTACCAAAGCTTCCCTTGGGTTTGGCCGGGGTCCTTTGGAGGATGTCAGTATTTTTAAGGAGGAAGGCTCTGGGGGATAGGTTTTTCTTTCGTATATTTTTTCGAATTATCTCTTTTAACTTGACCAACTAGGTCCTGCGAAGCCGATAAAAGAGTGTGTCCCTTTGAGTCTTTGTACCCACGACCTCGTAGGTAAAGACGAACAGGGATTTCAACGGTTTTTATCCATCAGCTTTGGCTCAATTGCCCAAAGCCCCCCCCCCCATAGAGCCAAAAAAGGGGTGTGTGACAGGGATTGTCAACTCCGAAAGAAGGGTTAGAAATCTCCAGTATTTAGGGTGTGGCCGGATACTGGAGCAACCTTAAGACACCTACCAAAGCTTCCCTTGGGTTTGGCCGGGGTCCTTTGGAGGATGTCAGTATTTTTAAGGGGGAAGGCTCTGGGGGATAGGTTTTTCTTTCGTATATTTTTTCGAATTATCTCTTTTAACTTGACCAACTAGGTCCTGCGAAGCCGATAAAAGAGTGTGTCCCTTTGAGTCTTTAGAAAAATATAGAAATATATATACATATAACATTTAAGATATAATATATAATGTATTAGAAGAAACATATAGAAATATATCTTGCAATATTTCTAGCCAAATCTGTTTGATTTTTCTGAGGAGTTTTCACTTCCTTTCCTGTGGATCCGAGGCTAAACCTCCACTGCCACCAGGAGGATCTGCTGCACAGAGCTCAAGACACGAGACCAAAAGGGGAAGCTCCGAGTCATTCTAAAGGCGAAGAGATGCGAATATCACATCGAATGGTATTCAGTACACATGAAATCACATGAATACCGTATTCATGTGTAATACTTTCATGTGTAATACAATATTTACAGTATTCATTTGTGATTTTTGTTCTTATTTGTACTTTCATTTTCTCCATTGTTTTTCATTTGTGTTTTCATTCTTTTTCATTTTTTTCATTTGGATCTTCATTTTTTCTTATTTCTGCGATGTTCCTTGTTTTTTCATGGTTTCCCATGGTTTTTTTCATTGATTTTCATGGTTTTCCTGGATTTCAGGTGCCACAAGCAAGGAACATGACAAGAAATGAAACACATGAAACAAAAACGCAAGACAATGAACGTCTCCTCGAGTTTTTTTTTGAAACCATCTTCAGGTTCAAAGTGAAACTATACAACTTTGAGTACAGATTTTCTTTTTTTTTCATTTGGATTTTCATTTCTTGTGGATTTTCCCTGATTTTTCATTGGTTTCCATTGTTTTTCATTGCTTTTCATGTTTCTCGTGGATTTCAGGATATTTCAGGTGCCACAGGCAAGGAACATGAAAAAAAGATCAACACATGAAAAACCCAAATGAAAAAACATGGTAATGAAAAACGACCTGAAAGCATCCAAATGAAAACATGATGAACAATCAACACCCAATTGAACATCAACATGAACAAATGAAAAAACAACAACAAATCAATGATTTACAGTCTATGGCTGCCCAAGATTCTCTTAAATTCATATAAGACAACATATGTATGTCAAAAAAAATATACATATACATATTTTATGTACGCAAAAATTAAACAGATCTAATTTGTACTTACTTGCTGTAACCTCTTGCAACACAATGCAATGCAACGGAAAACAAGGCAATCTAATGTACTGTACTGTCCAGTAATGTAGTGGAATGCACTTTGATGTGAAGCACTGTGATGTAATGTGAGGCCCTATTTAAGGTCATATAATGCCCTGTATTCTCATTTACTACACTCTAATACATTCCAATAAACTGTACTGTAGTGCACTTCAATGTATGCAATGCAATTTAATGCATTGTCATGTACTTTACTGCGATGTGATGTGACGTAATGCGATGATGTGTACTGGAAAGCCACATACTGCACTGCATTGAAATGGACTGTGCTGCAATGTAGTAACGCACTGTCATGTGGTGTAGAGAACTTTAATGCAAGGTTCTTTGCTGTGCATAGTGTAAGGTACCAGAATGTGTAATGTCATATGATGTAATGTAATGCTCATGTAAGTGAGACAAAATACAAACAAAGTTTGCCTCTTCGCATCTTCGCGCTTTGGTGCCTTAAAGTGAGTGCTGGTCTTGTGAGGCTGGGCAGAGGTTTGCACAAACTCCTTTACCGCCGACGCCCCCAGGGCCAGCAATGAACTCAGGGACAGGCTCTCCATTCCAACTGATTCCAACTTGTACATTTGAAGCTGCACTAAAGGATTGTTTTGATGAGTTGCTCTACCGAATTGTTCTGTTTGATCGCTGCACCATTCCATCTATATGCATAATATAATACAATATAGATACTACAATTACTGTAAATATCTACGGAATTGCCGTAAGTATCTACCGAATTGCTTGTATAGATTATAGATCGCACCGTTCTATGTACACATTTGGAACCTAGCAGTGCATATTGTCTTTGCACGTCTTTCTGTATACGTGGAGTGATTTGGCATTTCCACTTTTCGATTCCCTTTTACTGTAGCAGATGTAATTTTTCTCATGGTGTCTATATGAGCACAGAATTATTCATCGAATTTGTCTCCGAATATCCTTTTATCGAATACGTCAATGAGTGTTCAAGGCAATTTTATTTCCATAACTTGTACCTCGTTTTACACTTGGGCAGTATTCAGTATTGGCTCTGCGAGTTCCTTTTATTTTGAAATTTGGTCATCAGTCTCTGCAAAACAGAGCGTACTATAAATATCTAGGAGAGTGTCAATCAGTCTACGCGGCAACGCTCAGCTCCTCAACAAGCCGCATGGTGAAGTAATAAATCAGACTGTCGTCGCAAACTTCACCAAACTTGGAACCAAAGAAACGTGCTGAAACGGTGCAAACTTCAGTGTTCCACCGCCGAAGAGATATAAGAACCAAACGAGCAGAGTTCTAGAACAGTTAGAAGGTTTCAGTTCAAACAATCCAGAAGCACGCCCCCAGGTGTCAGCGAAATTGATGGTTGTGAGATGAGAAAGAAAACGTTATGGGTTCCACAGCATTAGAATTTGTTACAAAGCCAAACAATGCTAGTTAGAGAAGCTCGGAACTCGTTCCCAGGCTACCGACAGGACGCACAAGTGATGACTAGTTTTGTTCTGTTCCAAAGTTGCAGCGTCCCAGTGATGAATTCAGAAGGCTTGTACTTCTCAGGGTTTGCATTGGTAGCTTTCGTCTTTGCCAATTTGCAATTTGTATTCTACACTTTCATTTTTTTTGAGCCACGAAGGGGTCACAATACACCACAGAGGCATGTGGTTTAAGACAAATTCTTTCATCAAGTCTCATGGTTCCACTTCCCCACTTCCCCAAGACGCCCCTGGGTGGAACTCTCCTGTGACGAAACTCCGTCAGGGTCTTTTAAACAAATGCAACGTGAACCAATTCAGATTCAACAACGAATCAGATTCAGGCACCAAAGGTTAATGCACGAATGCAACCAATATCAATGTTGGAGTGTGTATGTGTTTGCCTATCAGACGTCGAAAATACACAAGACTTCAGATTATCAACCACCAGCTCTTTCAGATCAATAGTTTTGATTTAAACGGGGGGGAACCAAAGGAAACCATACTCAAAGGAAATTGAAATCAATTCACGGACCATGTTTTCCGAGTTCGTTTCTTTCCTCAAAAAGCAGGCGACAGAAGCACCATGCACTTGACTAGGATATCCGGACTGATGATGCCAAACGACATACCTGCACGAGTGATCAAGGGTGGCTTCACGTTTTGTTGTACATAATGAATTGTTGTTTCAACCTTTCAACATCTTTTGACGAAAACATCAGCGACGCCAATCCAACATCTCCAATCCGCTGACACCGATTCCTTAAAGGTTTGTGAGTCGTGTGTGTTTGGCACGCCAAAGTCCTGGCCAAACCATTGGTGTCCGTCAAGTGTGACGGCCAACCTTCCCTGAATGTGTGGGGCCCGGGGTTGGAGAAGTTACACTTGAAATCATTTGAATACAAGACAAAGAATAGAACAGAAACAATTGCTAATTTAGTTCGACGAGAGGTGCAAGACCGAAAATGAGTACGCTGCCAGCGTAAGACTTATTTCTTTTATTTGATTCTTGCAGTTTTCCCCGTTTTCCCCTGAGAATGGCAGCAAAAATGGCTGGTTTCGTGCGTTTTTGTAAAACGCAAAGGAGCTCTCACAGTGGGGGCTCGAAGCGCGAAAAACGATGCAAAGCGCTATGCCTTTCTGCCCCTTTTGCCACTGGTAGTTGCCCAAAGTTGTGGCAGAGCACCAAATGCATGCGGCGTGCAGTCATATTGCAATCTTGAGAAACAGGGGAGGGGTATTTTTCCCTTTTTGTTTTACCAATTCGCACCTTGTACAGGCTGTCCAGCTTGGGCTGTCCAGCTTTATGTCAACGTTGTTTCTTGCTCATCCTGAAGTTGTCTCTCGTAAATGTGCTTTGTAGAGTCGCATATAAGTTCTGATTATTGGTTGAATGATTCTTATCCTACTGTTTGCATGTTCATATTCGTGGTCTTTAAACTCATGTTGGATGCAAAACCGCGCTCACTTTTTTCTCATCAGAAGTGAGCAGTCCCTACATCATCTGTTTTTTTTGTCCTTTTCCGTGCGATCTACGAGCTTAATCATATGGGGACTCCTCAAACAATGCCATGCTGCAAACAACAAGTGCCTTTGCATCAGGACACCCACCCAGTAGTTTGGACAACGATTGCACTCCAGGACAAACTCTACTCCAATTCGCTTAGCACTTTGCATTTTGCGTTCGAAACCCTCACAAACAATTTGTGAAACTGGTGGAAACTGCCCTGGCCCTCCAGTCCAGAATCCAGCTTCAACTTCTCAATTCAACTCACGTCCAAAGGAAACCCAACTCACGGCACTGAGAGTGAAACCTGACTGTTGGTTTTGCTAGAACGCAGCGTCCTACAAAGATACATCATTACATAAACACTACGTCTAACTTGGGCGTTTGATTCCAAGGCAGATCAAGACATTGTGGATGATGGGCAAGCGCCCAGATTACCTCCAATGCCGCCGCTTCCGGGGATGGCCAGGGGCATAGCTCCAAAGCAGACTGCCCAAGCGGAACACGGCACTGTTTAGAATGATGTCCATGCAGTTGTTTTGCAGTCACAGATTCTCGCCTTACGGTTGTTTTGTTGTTTTTGATCGAAGGCTACTGACAATGGTGACGTGAATGGAATTCCTCCATTGCCATCAACAGCCCGGCAGGCAAGTCTCTTTCACCATCTGTTAAAGTTTGGAAAACGCATGGTGGTAGGGTGGGGGTGTCTATTGCCTGCCGTTTGGGGTTCATGGCTGCAGCAAACAGCCCTAACTTTTTGCCAAATTTCTTTTGGATGCTTCAGGTCAGTGAAGATGTTGGCTAAATATGCAGACACTTTTTTTTTCTTCGTTTTTTTTGTCGCAAACTCGTTTGTCAGCTACCAAGGAATTTCAAAATTACCATATCACACTTGTGAGCAGTGGGTTTGCTTCAAACTTGGGGTTGGACGTCCTTTTGATTGTTGACAGCGTGTTGCCTGGCTTACACCCTTTGTTTTACCGCGCTGATTGATAGTGTTTGAAGATTTGGTCCGTTGCATTGGTTCGAAGTGTACCAGAATCTCAAAGCACAATGAAACAAAATCAATGCTTTAGTGGCCGAGATCCCAAGTCTGAGTTTTGTCTAGTAATTTGATGGAAATTGTATTGTTTGCAGACAGGCAGCCCCTGAACTGCCGCCGATGCCGCCGCTTCCAGGGATGGCCAGGGGCATAGCTCCAAAGCAGACTGCCCAAGCGGAAGACGGCACTGTTTAGAATGATGTTCATGCAGTTGTTTTGCAGTCACAGATTCTCGCCTTACGGTTGTTTTGTTTCTTTTGATCGAAGGCTACTGACAATGGTGACGTGAATGGAATTCCTCCATTGCCATCAACAGCCCGGCAGGCAAGTCTCTTTCACCATCTGTTAAAGTTTGGAAAAGGTAAGGGTTGACGTGGTATTGACTGATATTGACTGCAACTGTTAATTCTTTTCTGCAGCAAAGAATCCCAACTTTCTGCAGTTGACACGAGCAGCTTCCGGATGGTTCTGGATGTAAACATGTGTAAACCAAATAAACTGATACTGAGTTACACAATTTGCGAGCAGTGGGACTGCTTCAATCTTGGAGTTGAACGTCCTTTTGATTGTTGACGGCCTATTGCCTGGCTGAGACAGACCCTCTCTCTTTTGTTCGGTTTCAACGCTGATTGAACGTGTGAGAAATCCAAGTTACACATAGTTACACAACTAATTGCAGTCAATGAATTCCTTGCCCACATTCCATTATTTTCCGTAATTTGTATTGTTTGTAGCCAGGAAGTACCTGAAGTGCCTCCGATGCCGCCACTTCCACAGATGGCCAGGGGCATAGCTCCATAGCAGACTGCCCAACATGACACGACACTGTTCATGACGACGTTCATGCACTTGTTTTGCAGTGTCAGATTCGCTGCTTGTGTTTTATGATAGAAGGCTACTGACACCTACAGTACTCGTACCTCTGTTTTGCAATGTTTTGCTATGTTCACTGATGGTATTTATAATATTCAGTCCGTCACGCTAGAACGAAGTGTGCAAAAAACGCACAATGAAACACAATCAATGCTTTAGTGGCCGAGATCCCAAGTCTGAGTTTTGTCTAGTAATTGGATGGAAATTGTATTGTTTGCAGACAGGCAGCACCTGAACTGCCGCCGATGCCGCCGCTTCCAGGGATGGCCAGGGGCATAGCTCCAAAGCAGACTGCCCAAGCGGAAGACGGCACTGTTAAGAATGATGTTCCAAGCGGAATACGGCACTTTTTAGAATGATGTTCATGCAGTTGTTTTGCAGACAGACTCTCGCCTTACGGTTGTTTTGTTGTTTTTGATCGAAGGCTACTGACAATGGTGACGTGAATGGAATTCCTCCATTGCCATCAACAGCCCGGCAGGCAAGTCTCTTTCACCATCTGTTAAAGTTTGGAAAAGGTAAGGGTTGACGTGGTATTGACTGATATTGACTGCAACTGTTAATTCTTTTCTGCAGCAAAGAACCCCAACTGTCTGCAGTTGACACGAGCAGCTTCCGGATGGTTCTGGATGTAAACATGTGTAAACCAAATAAACTGATACTGAGTTACACAATTTGCGAGCAGTGGGACTGCTTCAATCTTGGAGTTGAACGTCCTTTTGATTGTTGACGTCCTATTGCCTGGCTGAGACAGACCCTCTCTCTTTTGTTCGGTTTCAACGCTGATTGAACGTGTGAGAAATCCAAGTTACACATAGTTACACAACTAATCGCAGTCAATGAATTCCTTGCCCACATTCCATTATTTTCCGTAATTTGTATTGTTTGTAGCCAGGAAGTACCTGAAGTGCCTCCGATGCCGCCACTTCCACAGATGGCCAGGGGCATAGCTCCATAGCAGACTGCCCAACATGACACGACACTGTTCATGACGACGTTCATGCACTTGTTTTGCAGTGTCAGATTCACTGCTTATGTTTTATGATTGAAGGCTACTGACACCTACAGTACCTCTGTTTTGCATTGTTTTGCTATGTTCACTGATGGTATTTATAATATGCAGTCCGTCACGCTAGAACGAAGTGTGCAAAAAACGTACAATGAAACACAATCAATGCTTTAGTGGCCGAGATCCCAAGTCTGAGTTTTGTCTAGTAATTGGATGGAAATTGTATTGTTTGCAGACAGGCAGCACCTGAACTGCCGCCGATGCCGCCGCTTCCGGGGATGGCCAGGGGCATAGCTCCAAAGCAGACTGCCCAAGCGGAACACGGCACTGTTTAGAATGATGTTCATGCAGTTGTTTTGCAGTCACAGATTCTCGCCTTACGGTTGTTTTGTTTCTTTTGATCGAAGGCTACTGACAATGGTGACGTGAATGGAATTCCTCCATTGCCATCAACAGCCCGGCAGGCAAGTCTCTTTCACCATCTGTTAAAGTTTGGAAAAGGTAAGGGTTGACGTGGTATTGACTGATATTGACTGCAACTGTTAATTCTTTTCTGCAGCAAAGAACCCCAACTGTCTGCAGTTGACACGAGCAGCTTCCGGATGGTTCTGGATGTAAACATGTGTAAACCAAATAAACTGATACTGAGTTACACAATTTGCGAGCAGTGGGACTGCTTCAATCTTGGAGTTGAACGTCCTTTTGATTGTTGACGGCCTATTGCCTGGCTGAGACAGACCCTCTCTCTTTTGTTCAGTTTCAACGCTGATTGAATGTGTGAGAAATCCAAGTTACACATAGTTACACAACTAATCGCAGTCAATGAATTCCTTGCCCACATTCCATTATTTTCCGTAATTTGTATTGTTTGTAGCCAGGAAGTACCTGAAGTGCCTCCGATGCCGCCACTTCCACAGATGGCCAGGGGCATAGCTCCATAGCAGACTGCCCAACATAACACGACACTGTTCATGATGATGTTCATGCACTTGTTTTGCAGTGTCAGATTCACTGCTTATGTTTTATGATTGAAGGCTACTGACACCTACAGTACCTCTGTTTTGCATTGTTTTGCTATGTTCACTGATGGTATTTATAATATGCAGTCCGTCACGCTAGAACGAAGTGTGCAAAAAACGTACAATGAAACACAATCAATGCTTTAGTGGCCGAGATCCCAAGTCTGAGTTTTGTCTAGTAATTGGATGGAAATTGCATTGTTTGCAGACAGGCAGCACCTGAACTGCCGCCGATGCCGCCGCTTCCAGGGATGGCCAGGGGCATAGCTCCAAAGCAGACTGCCCAAGCGGAAGACGGCACTGTTAAGAATGATGTTCATGCAGTTGTTTTGCAGTCACAGATTCTCGCCTTACGGTTGTTTTGTTTTTGTTGTTTTTGATCGAAGGCTACTGACAATGGTGACGTGAATGGAATTCCTCCATTGCCATCAACAGCCCGGCAGGCAAGTCTCTTTCACCATCTGTTAAAGTTTGGAAAACGCATGGTGGTAGGGTGGGGGTGTCTATTGCCTGCCGTTTGGGGTTCATGGCTGCAGCAAACAGCCCTAACTTTTTGCCAAATTTCTTTTGGATGCTTCAGGTCAGTGAAGATGTTGGCTAAATATGCAGACACTTTTTTATTTTTTTGTCGCAAACTCGTTTGTCAGCTACCGATAGAATTTCTCAAAATTGCCATATCACATTTGTGAGCAGTGGGTTTGCTTCAAACTTGGGGTTTGGACGTCCTTTTGATTGTTGACAGCGTGTTGCCTGGCTAACACACCCTTTGTTTTACCATGCTGATTGATAGTGTTTGAAGATTTGGTGCGTTGCATTGGTTCGAAGTGTGCCAGAATCTCAAACGTACAATGAAACACAATCAATGCTTTAGTGGCCGAGATCCCAAGTCTGAGTTTTGTCTAGTAATTGGATGGAAATTGCATTGTTTGCAGACAGGCAGCACCTGAACTGCCGCCGATGCCGCCGCTTCCAGGGATGGCCAGGGGCATAGCTCCAAAGCAGACTGCCCAAGCGGAAGACGGCACTGTTAAGAATGATGTTCATGCAGTTGTTTTGCAGTCACAGATTCTCGCCTTACGGTTGTTTTGTTTTTGTTGTTTTTGATCGAAGGCTACTGACAATGGTGACGTGAATGGAATTCCTCCATTGCCATCAACAGCTTGGCAGGCAAGTCTCTTTCACCATCTGTTAAAGTTTGGAAACACACATGGTGGTAAGGGTGGGCGTGTTCCATTTGACTGCAGTTTTTGGTTTTGTTTGCAGCAAACAGACCTGGTTTGTTGTTTTTTGACAAAAAAAAGCTTTTAGTCAATGAACAGGTGAACTCATATATACTGATACAATCTGATATTTTTGATACTATTTTGATACTACTTTGCAAGCAATGGGACTGGTTCAAACTTGGAACGGGACATTCTTTTTGATTGTTGACGGTGTGTTGCCTGGCGCTCGTTTAGGATTTTCAAAATTCAGTCCGTCACTCTGGAACGAAGTGTACAAGAATCTTACATCCGCAATGAAAATCAATTCAAGACAATCAACACGTTCCTGCCCACATCCAATGTTTTTTTGGTTTGTGGTGAGGCAGTACCTGAACTACCGCCGATGCCGCCGCTTCCACAGATGGCCAGGGGCATAGCTCCAAAGCTGTCCAAACGGAACATGACACTGTTCATCATGATTTTTTGCAGATGTTTTTGCAGTCACAGATTCTCGCTGCTTACGGGTGTTTTGATGTGTTTTGTTGTTTTTTTCATCGAAGGCTACTGACAATGATGACGTGAATGGAATTCCTCCGTTGCCATCAACAGCCCGGCAGGCAGCACAGTTTATGCGGGTCGGTAGTTGTCGGGAAATTGCTACGGAGATGCCCAAAGACCCAGAGAGATAGTTGAGCAATGTTGAGCAGGACGTGTGAAGTGGAAGGGATAGAGAGGTGTTTTTGGGTACCACCAATCAACCAGGTGACGAAGCAATCGGGTGACGAAGGAACCGGGTGACTTTATGGTATCGATTTCTACCATTGTTTGAGTGTAGCTTTGTTCTGCGATATTTTTCAGCCTCTTGCATCACATTTCTAGTCAAAAAGTCAATGTGATTTTCTCGTGATGCAGAGTCTTCCGACCCTGTCTGAAACTTTTTCTCTCTGCAGCATAGCTCGCCTTCAATTTGCTCCATGACATGTCCGAACTTCTTGGCACCTTTCACAACACAAAACCTCTCGTTTGGCTTCCCTTGTCCCCCAAACTGTACACACACGTTCTCTTCTCTTCCCTTTCGCATGTTGGCGATTGTTGGCGTTCTTTCCATATTTATCCTTTCCCCTCCTTTTTCCGTACCACAACGCCTCTTTTTCAGTCTTTTTCAGATCCCGCTATATTTCCATGATCTTCTATGTACTTTGCTTGGGGACTGGCAAAGGCTGGTACACAGGCGAACGCGTCCTTTCCACCTTCGGATGTAGATAGTTTTCGAATGTTTATGTCCATCGGGGTCTTCTTTGAAGTCCATCACCGAAGATAAGCCGTCAAAGGCCAAAGAAGGTTACATTTTCACACCTTCGGTGTGATGTAAAACCTGTCAATACTCAAGAATGATTGTTATTCCTAGTTCTTGTCAGGAGAGCAACGGGCAGTCGCAAGCAGACAGCCACAACTCCACTCGCACATTTCGAAAAGACGCGGACGAACACGCGCATTCTTTGTGCAGGCACTCCCTTCGATGCCACCTCTTCCTGCCTTTGCCACTGGCGAGGCAGAGCGACCATGTTTCGCAATTCACAAGTTTCAACTTGGAAACTGGAAAATCTTCATATTTCAGAATCTTCAGAGATGTTGAAGCAAGATCAAGCAAGCACATCAGCACACTTTTTCTCTACTAGCGAAGAGGTTGAGTCACATCAGTTGGCAGAAGTGGCATCAGTCCTGCGTGCGCGCAGTGTTTTGTAATTGTTTTCCAATTATCTGACAATTTTGAATCAAGACATCGCTACCAAAATCATGCGTGCGCGCAGCCTTTCTCACAGATTCAGTAATATGATTCACTATTGGTTCACATATGCTGTGAACAAGCCTCGACACCAGTCTGGTGCTGTTTGATGTTAATTGGTTGATGTTGGTTAGTTTGGTGCTGCTGCTGCTCTTGTGCCTCCTCGATGCTGTTCCTCCTTGCTGCTGTTCCTGCTTGCTGCTGGTTTTCCTTGCTGCTGTTCTTCCTTGTTGCTGATTTTCTTGTTGCTGCTGTTCTCCCTTGCTGCTGCTGTTCCTTGCAGCAGCGGCTGCTGTCCTTTCATGTGATTTCAAGTGAAAATTCCCCCAGGATTGGGGGTTGCTGCTTCACGTGAAAATTCCTTTTTGGAAATGGCCTCGGTCGCCTGGTGAGACACGCTGAGACACGCTGTGCCATTGGGATTTGCTTAAGGTGATGGGACTTCTTTCCAGGTGATGGGACTTCTTTGCAAACTGGCGTGCCATGCGGGTGATGGGACTTCTTTTCGGGTGATGGGACTTAACCCCACCGCTAGTACATTTGCAGCAACGAACAGTGTGTGTTGCGGAAGATTGCGTGCGTGGGTCAACTTGTTTGTGCACAGCTTGCGGAGGAACTTTTGCCATCTCTTGCCGAGGCGTGCAATTGTGTATCCTTGCATGGAATTTACATATAGACACTGCATGTATTTTCAATCCTGAGTGCAAGAAAGAAGCAGACTGAGAAAAACAGACAGAATATGATTGACGCTTTTGTATGGTTTTGTGGGTTTGCAGTTGATCGCACAATCAAGAAGTAAGAAGTAATGGTTATTTCATGTCATCAGACTTTAATTTTGGCACAGTCTGAGAGTTTGACTTACCCCAGAGTGCCATTTGGTTAGCTGGGTAATTTCCCCCAGCCGTAAAAGCTAATCACACAGTTAGTCTAAAGTCAAGCAACAAAACAAGCATGCGAGAAGGCAAAGCAGGAAGTAGACAATTGAGCAGGCAAACAAACAAGCAAATGAGAAGGTCTGCAAAAAACAAGGCGGACAAACAAACAAACAAGCAAACAAACAAACAGACAGACAGACAAACAGACAGACAGAAAGACAGACAAACAGACAAACCAGGCAACAGGTGCACAAGCAAACAATACAAACTACGCCAGCAACTAGTTAACAGTCGCACAAATCAATCAGCCAAGTGGCCACCCAACAAACCCAAACTCACAGACGAACCAACAAACAAACATCCAAGACAAAGAACATGACGAAAATGGCGAACAAATACTTAAACCTGAAAGAGCAGGCAAAGCAAAGGCAAAGCATGGCAAAGCGGCAAAACGATGCTGAAACGTGCTGAAACCACAGCAAAGCACCCAGGCGCGAGCAGCACTACGGCCTCAAAACCTTCAGAGCTTTAGACTCTGTGGAATTTGAAATGTTTAGAAACTTAACCAAGTCTCTCTATGCACTCGATTGCACTGGTGCAAAAAGAGCCACACTCTTCCCACATGAATTCGCTGCAACGGACGACGCTGCCGTGCCACTATGGCGTAGTTGTAGGAATTTGTTGTGCAACGTCATGCCATTCCATGCAATTTCCATTGTGTACTAAATGCATTTGAATACAACATCAACAAATACAAATAAAGGCGTTTATGAAGTACTTTGACAAAGACACTCTCAAAGTCTTCTTGCAGCAGCTTTCCGTTTGGGACGGCTTTCATTTTTTTTCCAATTTTTGCCGTTGTGATGCCTGGCAAACTCCAGATACGCTTCCATCAGTTTCCATCCTCTCTAAGCCCCTTTTGTATCTTTTTGGATTTCCGTTGTTTTCTGCCCCTCACGCTTGAAGACCAAGCAGAAAAAAGGAAGATGTTCATCCAGCGCCTAATTCTTGAGGGAGCGCCTCGCTACATGTTTTGCCAGCCTGCTACTGTAGTAGCAGATTGTGATGCGTCCTAGCCCTCGAGTCTCCCCCACAACCCTGTCAACCCCTTCACCCTCGCGACTGTCCCCAAGCCAAGTCCCAACATTCGTATCCTGACTCATGAGTCAGGATCAAACGAAAAGCCGGTACAAGTGAGTGCAGCTGAGTGCAGCCCTGGATCAATGGAGTCTCTACCTTCCATACAGAACAGAAATCTCGGATCTCAATGGATCTCATCAAATCTCATCAAATCTCATCCTCCCGGAATCCATCGGAATCCATCGGAATCCGGCTTTCCTATGTAGCGCTCCTGGCCCACGATGCCTGCCGATGCCTGCCGGAATGCGCCAACCGCCTCAGGAGTTGGCACGCAAGGCTGGGCACGTCTAGGTTACAATCGAGGGTACGTGGTCCACGCAAGGGCCTAAAAATGGTGGCTACATGTGGCTACAGAACGGAACGAATCACTAGCAGCAAGCAATGCAAACCAGCGAAACAAATCAAAAAGAATGGAGAAGAAAGCGCAATTCAAACAAAATCAAACAACTGCCGGCCAGCCAACCAGCAAGCAATCAACCAGTGACCAAGCAAGCGACCAACTGACCGACCAACTGGTCAATCCATTGTTCAACCTTGTTTGCACCCACAAAGAAAGGGAGTCAATCAGGCTGACTGAGTAACTGGACACTCACAATGAGCGATTACGAGAGATTGCATGAGCACACTGTCTTTCTGAACACACGCGATGTACTGCGTGATTTTCGAGGGGTTTGAAGGATTTCTTGCTCAATGGACCTGAATCTTCATTGATCCTTTTTCTTGATCTTAATTCAGACCTTATACTTTATGATTTAAGATATATAATATATATATATATAGTTTGTTCATGTGTATTCTTTGTAATAGATATATTGATTTTATTTTGTTTTTTCAATACTTTTTGTATATTTTTTTTAGTGTGACAGGTAGCTGCCAGACCTGCTGGCTATCCGCGATCAGAGCTGGAGCAAAACTGGGAGGCCTCGAGATTTGGGGAGCCGAACGACCTGGAAAAGAGATGCAGATGCACAGCGTAGGATGAAAAAAACGTATAGAGCGATGGCCTTCGAAACAAGCTGTTTGGTGGTTGTAACCGTTTTAGGTTCAGCCTGTTTGGTTGGCTTGGCAACAAAAGAGCTAGACAGGTTGACATATCATGACGTCATATATGTACTGTAGTTTCAAGGTGCATTTGTGTGATTTCCTGCATGATTGGGTTCAAGATCAATATATTCCTGGAATAAGATCCATTTGGACAAACACACTTCCTTGCTACTATGAAACTGTTCACTCCCCTTTCTCTTGAACTTTGGATTGCATGATTGTTTGTTTGTAAACTGTCTCTCCCATTGTAGAGAGTGTATTTGGAAGAATTTTGGACCAAATTTGTCCAAAAGAAACTGGAAGTCTCCATATTATGATATTATTGAAGTAACCCTTGTGTTTTGTTTCTTTTGCGTCGTGTTGTCATGGTGCTTGTGGTTGGCTGTAATTCTTCTTCTTGTTCAAACATTGTTGCCGTTGGTCTTGTTGCCGTGGTGGTTGCAATTGTTGTCGTTGCTGTGGGTGCCGTCGTCGTTGCTGTTGTTGTTGTTGTTGTTGTTGTTGTTGTTGTAGTCGTAGTCGTAGTCATAGTATGTCATAGTCGTAGTAGCAGTATCAGTAGCATGTAGCATGTAGCACAATCCCAAAAAGCGATGCTATCCTCATCGCCTTACTGACATTGCTGGGCATGGGGTTTCGCGGGTGTGATGGTCGTTGCTGCTGTTCTTGTCGTCAATCAGTTGTGGTTACGTTTGTGTTTGATTTGTTTTCTGCTGGTGTTTCTTGTTCGTTTTTGCTGCTTGTTGTTCTAGTTCTTGTTCTTTTTGTTTTTGTTGTGGTGGTGGTGATAGTAGTGATGCCCGTGCCCTTATCAGTCAGCTCTGTCATCCTATTTTGTTGTCGTGTTTCTTGTTTGTGACTTGTGACTTGTGTTGTTGTTTGTGGTTGTTGTGGTGGTGGTGGTCGTTGTCGCCGTCGTCGTTGTTGCTGCTGCCGCTGCTGCTGTTGCCACTGTCGTTGTCATTGTCGATATGGGTTCTGATGGCGTTGCTTCATTTATCTGGTGGTGTCGTTATGGTGATGGTGGTGGTGGTGGTTCTTTAAGCTGCTGTACCGGACTCTATGGACTATACTTGTGGGATTCATGGGTATAGTCTACTTGTATTGAACTTGTATTGTTTCGTTTTTTGAACGGCAGTTGTCATGGTTTGTGGAATGGAAGGACAACCCGGACAGAGACCATGCCATCGACTACCTATCTGTGAGGCTCGGGCCTGGTTGAATTTTGCACAGGTTCAGACTGAGTCTTGTGAAGCTCTAGTTACTTTAGTTTGCGAGCAGGGCAAGCAGCTGTGATTTGATAAGAAGGGATTTGTTTTGAAGGAGTTTGGGGTCGACAGAATCAGATAGAACCAGACACATGTTTTCAAACAGCCAAATAGACGTCAAACTTCCAAGTTGCCAACAAATGGAGCGCGAAAAGGATCAGAAAGCCAGAAATCACACATGCATTGGCCACGTTGGGGTGTGCTGTGTTGTTTTTAAATGGCATTAGGAGGGTGAGATTCTCGCGAAATATCGCGAAATCGGGTCCGGAAGAGTTCGATTGATGCAACGGGGTTGTTCGATTTGATGGATGGTCTCTAGGAAGTTGGCCATGAACTTTAGAACTGTTGTTTCTTAGTTCCTCAACGATCATCCGGGTTTTCTAGGTAGCATTGAAAGGGAATAAAGTTTGAATAAACTTGCCATATGTGATAATTAGAGATGATTAGATAGATAGAATCAGATGAATGATAGATAAATAGATATGCTGCACAGGAGATTGCAGGAGGTTTGACAGATATTAGATTATTAGATGAGGTCGGATTGGATTACCGTAGATTATGTAGATCGGGTTCAATCATTTGACAAGGCAGAAAGTACAGCTTAGATCATAATAATATATCTAGATGGCCCTATAGTTAGAGATGTAGAGGGATTAACAGACTGATGATGTAGAGCCAAGCTGGATTAGATAGCTAGGTCAGATTTTCTAGATAGATATAAAGCACATGGATAGACATGCATACATATAGATAGGTAGATAGATAGATTAGATTGATGGATTAATGAGAAGCTAGGCCGGCAGAGCAAAGAATAAAGGGGTCAAGACATACCTACATACATGGAAGCACATTCATTTCTGCAAATGGTTGCCATCAGTCTGAAAGACATGTTGCATGCACAGCATCAGAAAGCCAATGAGAGAGGACCACCGTAACATCCTACTTGGCTTTTTTTTTGTGCCTTTTTTGTAAATGTTTCCATGTCTTTCCTGTAGTTTACTTACTATCATTTCCTTTTCTGTTTTTCCAAATAGTTTCGACTTTTTGAACCATTGAATCTTTCAGCCTGCTTTGCTTTTTGGCAGAAACTTCGGCCCTCAAGGGGGTGCTGGCAACAATAAGCATTTAAAGCAGCATGTGCTGAAAACCATGAGCCATGGGTTGTCACCAGGTTGCAATCCCCGGCTGAAATTCGTCACGATCTTAGAAAGTGCAGACTTGGATTTTGGAGAAGACATTATGTGTGGACGCTGTGACACTACCTAGCCCATCCTGGCCCTATTCGCCCGGATTCGCAGGCAATTTGGCAAAAGTCAAGGAGGAAAACTGCGACAAATTCCAGGCTTGATTGCAAGCCTTGTGGAGAATGTGAGCTTTGTACCGATTTTGAATGTCGGAAAATGTTTGCACTTGCCTTTGTGCAGGAAAATGGTCAAGTTCTTCACCCCTACGATTTTGAAGACACAGGGGAAATCTGGCGACCTGTGTGCGAATCTTGGTTGGATCTTCCCATCCTTTTATAAGCTCCATCACAGTCTTGCAAGGCCAGATGGACTCTATTGCAAGCGCATCTTTGGCAGTCCTGGGCAAGATACTTGGTTTGGCAAGTGCACCGGCGATGTTGTTGTGCCGTACATGAGATCACTGGAATCATTGGACCCTTCTTAGGTCATACAAACGAAGGGATAAGACTGGCTACATTGAACTTTCATGGCGCGGTGCTCAGTCAGAGTCCAATCATGTCTGAAGTCCAAAGTTACGTTTTGTACAAGAGTGTAGAGGTCTAAATTTCACCATTCTTGAAGTCTCTGTAGTCTCTGTGGTCAATATCCAAAAGTCATCCAAGTCACTGCAAGTCACGGTCCATTGACACTGTAGCAGCTGTAGCATGCAAAGATGCAGTTGCTGCACTTGCAGGCCTGCGGCCCATGTGTGGTTTTCTGGAAACGGCAGCTTGTCCAACCCACTGATGAGAGGGCTTTAGTATGCCTTACATGTAATGACAGTGATTGAACAAGATTGATCCGTGTGCATGTCTTGTCACAAGGGAAGTTGAATACAGTTCGAATTTTTGATGTCGTTCCATGTCAAAGATGCAGTGAGGCAAACTGGGTAAAGCTGCCCGCATGCTGGGCAGTTGGCCAAGAGCAAGATGAAGGGGCTAGAAAAGCATGGAAAAGCCACAATCATTTTTGCAAGATTATTTCAGTTTGATATTCACTATGTTCATATCATAGATATATGTATTATGATCATGCGTTCATCATAAATTCCCAGACATTTCAGGCTGCAAGGCTAGTTCGATCTCTTCCTTGCGACAGTGGCAGCCCAAGAAATACAGCTGGATGCGATTCCAAAGCAGCTGTTGCTGCAAGTTTCTCAGAGCTGTGTTTCGTTAGCTGGACTTCGAGGTGCACTGTGACTGTGTCTGTAGATTGTTTTCTCGCGTTCTCCTCGACTGTGTGGGAGTATTAGGTACACCAGCGATCTCTTCTTGGGGGAGTGGGTGGCTTCGCGCCTCGGGTGCTGACCTTGGACGTGCTCCGGGCTTTTGGAGAGTGGGCCTGGAAAAGGAAAATTCAGGGATATAAACATATATATGTATAATATATTTATGTATATATATATTTTTACTTAAAAAAATACATACATACACTGTATATAGATATAAATGTATATATATATATGTATATGTATTTAGACACTTATTGAAACTTATTGAACATGAACACGTTACAAAAGAACACAGTCAGATTGCAACGACTTGCCAAGTACCCTGAGGAACCTATTTCAATTTGACTTGCGAAGTCAGGCCTCTGCAAGAAGATCCACTTACGAAAGGTCCCAAGGCACTTGTTTCACTTTTGCTGGGCTGTTTTCTTGAAGGCGTCAGAATTAGAGTAGGCAACAGCACACCATCTATGCAGTTCTTTGACTTTCAATGCTGCTTGAATGCTGCAGTTTGCTTATTTGAACATCCTCAGGCTTTTAAACTTTTGTATTTTGACTTATTTTAACTTGTTTGTAATCCTTTTTTGTTTTTATGCTCTTTGTCCTGGCAGTCTCGCCGCGCAGGTTCCTGCGATCGGAAGTCCTGTGGCAGCAGCCAAAGTTTGGCAGCCTAGATCCTTTGCTCGCGGGTCATAGATTCCCAAAGCTCGGACTGCCAGGCTTCGACATGAAATTCAACATGAAATCTCGATGTATCTTAATTCAAGACACGATATTTCGCTTTCAAGGGGCATGAGGGAAAAACTTGGCCCACTGACAGTGAAATGCCGAACGCAGCTGCGTCGAACTAATCTACATACAGTTGTATGACTTTCGGTCCACGTTTGTCTTCAATCAATTGTATCATATTGTATCTACTCCCAAGCCCTGTTGCTGAGAGATTGTTGTGATTGAGGCACCGCGCTTGAGAAGCATTCCAGTTTCGAGAACTGACGAGGTACATTGCAGGGCTCATGGAGACTTGAAACGACTTCGATCAGTTGCAAAAAGGATCAAACAGGCTCATTTGAACATGGTGCGATATGGTGCGAGGGTGTGGGCATGCTGTGCTTCCTTCCCCCCATCTTTCTCGGCCTACAGCACCCTGCAGCCCTGCACTGCTCCAGGAAACGCAGAATTGCGTAGCGACACCGTGCACAGAGGACCTGCAAATCCAATCCAAGTAATTTTTCGGGATGTAGTGAATGTATGTGAATGTTACATACAGGAAAAAGTGGATATGTATAGATATTAGATATTATTTGATGATATACTGTATGAATGCGTAATAGACTGCAGGCATGTGGCATTTGATCCAGTTCCCAAAAGCCTGCGTCCTGTGCTTTTGCTAGATCTGCCGGGTATTTGGTACGTAGAGTAGACTGGCAAGTCCTGGTTGTTTGTACGTGCGTACGGGATCTGTGCATTTCAGTTTTCGATTTTCAATGATGTTCGATGCGGGCATGACGTTGAAACATATTGAAACCAGTTGTGCTGCAGGAAATTGTGTCTCTCTCCAGAGAAGACTACACAATGGGGAAGTTGCTAAAGGCCGCTCTGTTTTTTATTTCTTTGGGCCCTTGTCATTAGTGTAGACATGTGTAGACTGTCGATGGTCTTGATCACATCGGGACAGGCTGCGTGCAATGATCTGCCTGCCGATGCAGATCCTTGATTCAATTGATTCAACGGATTCAATTGATTCAATTAGTTATTCATTGTCATTTTTTGATATTTGTTTTGATTTGTTTTGCTTAGCTGTGAGCTGCGTGCATCCTCGTTTGCTCCGTGTATCCTCGATTGCTCCGTGTCGCGGCTCAGAAGGCCCGGCCCCCTATGCCGCTGCGAATACCAAGGCGGCAATTAGAGAAACTGCGCACAGAGCTGTGGCCCCAGCTTTTCTGATTCTTTCGACGATGTACTTCGGTGAATCACTGGAACAAAGTGAAAGCAAGATTGGGACACCTGGTTTGGCCCGCGACATTTTACGGAAGCTATATGTGCAAAGAAGTTACAGATGTCAGTTATGTTTTCCGATTTTTTCGCTTGAATGTAGAGCAGGAGCAGAATTGTGTCGAACAGTTTAGGTGCTTTCTGCAGCGCAATCCTCTGCGTACTCCAACATTGATGTTCAAGTACGGCCCTGACGATTCTGCGTACAGACCACATGCCTCCTGCGATTCTGCGTACAGACCACATGCCTCCTGATTGCCGATATATCTCAATACAAGTTGACCGTGACTCTACTGAGAGCCTATGAAAGCGAGGTTATCACAACAGCCATTTGCCTGGGCCGTGAGCTCCCCCGTTTAGCGTTTGATCCTGAGAGGAAAGAGAGATACAGAGGGACAAAGAAGAGAGAAAAAATGAGAAGAAGAGAGACACAGAGAAGAGAGACAAAGAGAGACAAAGAGAGAAGTGTAGGAAGAAACTGGACACCCAAACAGCCAGCCAAACAGCGAGCATCAGGCAGCAGTTGGAGAACATCCTACGAAGTTCTTCGGATGTCAAAGGTCAGGGCCGTAGCTGTGGATTCGTTGGCATTTCATAGCCTGTTTGGTGTACCTCACATGGTTACTTGCTTTTTCTAGCAAACAGACAGCCTTGCACATACACAATCAAACACACACACACACAGATCCACGCCGGCCAGCTCATCAAAGCTAGATGAATTGATTACATCGATTGTTGGACTTGGACACTTTCAACCGTTAGACACTGCGAGCATCCAGACATACAAGTTGTGGGCTTGTTTTCTTGCGCGCACAATCCAAGAGCAAATGATTGCTCAACAAACTTCCTTGCTGCTCAGGCAACAAGGTCTTGGTTTTCTGACACTCCGAAGTTTTTCTGGGTCTCCGCTATGAACACCTGACCAAAGCCATTTGTATTAGTTTTAGTTACCAAGCTTTGTAATCCTGACTGAAAGCTAATAGGCTAACTAATGGGTGTTAATATTGAGTGTGGCCCTCAAGGTGCCACAGGACGGAGAGATGAACATAGATAAGAAATGATAATAATATATAATAATACTTAGAGACATAGATTGATGGTTTCGCATGATTGCCCGATACTATGCTGTTCGAGTGGTTGGAGAGTCCATACTGCCACCATTATGTAAACAATATTGATGAGGATGATGAGGCTTGTTGGGAGTCGAAGATCCACAACAACTTTTTACATAGACATGTCATATCTGGGGCACCCTGATCCCTCGAAGAGCTTGTGAATGGCATAGCCATCCAAACCCTCAACCTGGAAGGATTATGGGGAAACTGTCAATGACCTGATTCTATGAATTAGATTCAATTAGCTAGTACAGCTAGTTTGGCGATTGAGATGAAGTGATGGATGATGGTTGAAGGTAATGATGATGGTGTTTTTTCTGTGTTGGTGTTTTTCCTTTGCCATTTTTTTCTCTTCCAGTGTTTTTTCTTTTCTGTTGCTTCTCTCTGTTGTTTTTCTCCGGTGTTTCTTCTTTTGGTGGTTTTCATCTGCTGATGTTTTCGCTCTGGTGTTTTTGCTTTGCAGGCGTTTTTCTCTGCTGGTGCTTTGGTGTTTTTGCTTTGTTGGCGTTTTTCTTTGCTGGTGTTTTTTTTCTCTGCCGTTTTTTTTCTTACTTGGCTGTTTACTTACTTGGCTGTTGCACTTACACTCATCGGTTTGTTAAATTTAGCTGGCTGTGAGACTCCCTTGGCCGTGACACTTACTTGATCGTGACACTTACTTGACTGTGACACCTACTTGGCTGTTGCCCTTACTTGGCTGTTACACTTGCTTGGCTGTGAAACTAATTTGGCGGTGGCAACCTATACACCTGGCTGTTACGCTTACTGTATGTCACTTATGTCGCTGTGGCATTTACTTGGCTGATACGTTTACATGACTGTGTCACTTGCTTGGGTGTTAGATGATGATGAAGATGGTGATGGTGATTGTGATGATGGTGATTACGAATGATGATGATGATGATGATGATGATGGTGGTGGTGGTGGTGGTGGTGATGGTGACGGTGATGGTGATGATGATGCTGCTGATGGTGGTGATGATGCTGCTGCTGCTGCTGATGATGATGATGATGATGATGATGATGATGATGATGAGGACGATGTGGTTCTGTTCCTTTTCGAACATCCAAAACGCCCCCAGACGGCAGTTTTTTGATTTTGACTTGCAAATGTGAATTCGGCCACAGTGCGGTTCCTCATATTTTGTTTTTGCGTTTTGACTTGTACGTGTGCATTTCGCCACAACACATTGTTTTTTTGCACATCTCATCTCCCAAAAGTGTCGAGAATGTGCGATGTTGACTTGCGAATGTATGTTTTGCCACAGTGCTGTGCAGTTTTTTCGCACGTTTTTATCTTGAAGCGTCCCTGGAAACCCTCAACATTTTACTTACAAACAAGCGTTTCGCGACAGTGAGGTGCAAATTTTGCAGATCCCGTTTCCAACTGACCTCCGCACCCGCCCGCTTGACAATCTTGCCTTTTCAAGCTTCCCGGTGCACAAAACGTTAAACAAAGATCACAGCATTTGGTGTTCACAGCATTTGGTGATTTTTCTTGCTTGTTACGCAGACATCTGTGATCTGATCTGATTGACACACTGACTGCTCTTACTTTCCGGAAGTCGGACGTTTGGCTTCCAAACTTCCACGGATGAAGATTTAAAACATATATGAATAATGATGCATGGATATAAATGTATATATCGGTATACTATACGAAGTTCAAGATTTGATCAAGTTTGCAGCCACCATTTGACATCTCCACAAGGAATGTGATTTGGATTGGTCTATTCTTGAGGGATACACATCCAAAACCGAGAGGGTAAACTCCTGAAGCTGGACCTGTCAGGAAGCCAGCAGGTTCCCGATCTCGTGCAGGTTCCTGCTTCTCCGCCTACACCAATCTTACACATGCTTGCAACTATGCTTGCACTAATCTGATTACATCATATTATATCTGATTATCTATGATTATCTTACATAATCTTACCCTACACATTTTTACACATTCTTCCACTGTATAATTGGTCAGGTCGGGATGCTGCAGTCTGGCGTCACTCCTCTGATAGTGACGTCAGCTTTGGTCACTGTTCGGTTCTGGTCCGAGGCCAAAGAACGCCTCCCACTGATGCAGAAATGCAACGAAGGCACAGGAGTTTCTGAAGTCAAAATACAGCAACTACTCCATTACTGTTTGCAAATGTAGTCAAAAATCAATGCCATCCTGCCCTGAGGTCAGTCCTCGTCTCCATTTCCATAGAAAGCCTCAAGAATCTGGGGCACAGCCGCCATGTTTCAAGTCACTGCATCGTTGGATGCGGCATTCCGAGCTTCCTTGGAAGTGGCAGGCTCTCTCACGACCAAGCAGCCGATTTGCTGATGGCAGGGTTGTCGCTGAGCGCTGAGAGGATGCTTTTCTGTATCATGGTCACGAGAATTTCGAATCTTTATGAAGCTTCAACTTCTGAAAACCATTGAGCAAAATGCAAAGAGCAGCAACCACTACATACCACTACTATTTTCACAATTCATGTGCCTATTCCTGCACTGGTTTGCTTCCTTTGTGCTCTCGTCAACTGGCTTTCAGACTTTCTTTTTGTCCCTTCAGTGGACTATCTGACAAGGCCAAACGCAAGAACAGATACTGCAGATGCTTGCGGCCATTTTCGACAGGCAGCTCAAAAGGAGGGGCTCCTTCGGTTCCTTCATCGCATTTTTATTGTCAAACCTTGCAGAATTTACAATGATATACAATGATGTTTTTTTGACATCTGAGAAGTTGCACTTTTGGCAATGATTTGAGATGATTTGATAACGTATGCTTTGTTCTTTTGCCCCTTGTCTATGCGTGCAACTCAAAGTGAATACGAAGTACGAGATCAACCAGGTAGAGATGCAATAGTGAGAGGATACAAGAGATAAGAATAGGTATAAGAATAGGTAAGAGGAGGACCTTGTGACCTTGTGACGGTGAAGGACTTCTACGACTTCTGGAGGTCTTTGGCAACGCCCAATTTCCGTTCGCAACACAGAGACCAGATCTCTGTGATCTCCACGAAGAACCCTTGCCCCGAGGAGGTGACCTTGAGGAAACGTTGGACGAAATTCTGCAAGCAGTGCGTGGCCAGGCGCATGAAGTGAGTTCCAAGGAGATCCAAATTCAAAGTCTATGCATTTTTGAAATTCTATGAATCAGATGATGTTGGATTCTACGAATTCTTATGCATTTGTCATCATTTGTCTATGCATTTGCTTATGCACATTGTAAGTCAATCTTAGAGTTCTTTGTATAGCCAGTACGGAGCAAACACCTGTCCGGGTACCAGAACTCCCATCGCAGGTTGCTCTTGTCGATTTTGACTAGGTCAAACTGGAAGATGCGACCACAGCTGCAGCATCATGCAAGATTTTGCTGAACCAATGCTTGGCTGGATGACTCAGAAACGCTCAGAATGAGATTTTATGAAGACTTGTGCAGTGCAAAAAGTTGAGATGTCTGGAGAACTCGCCAGAGACCACTGAGAAAGTTCCATTCTTTGAGCTACGACAGGGATGGAATCATGCAGAGAGTCCCTTCCCAAACCTTCCCAATCCCTGCAAATCCTTTACGACATCTTCGAGCTTTTTGCCTTCTTCTGGTGGATGTCACAGTCCCGTAATTCAGGCTGCTCTCGATGTGGCATCACATGCATTGACTCCTGAGTCTGTGCCTAAGTCACACGTCAACTTCTGAACTCTGGAAGGTGATGCTTGCACTCTATTTCTTTGATGTCTAATGCACTCAGTGCACCCACAATGTTTCTACACGTTTTCACATGTTTCTGCATTCTGTTTTGTAAAATGCCGTTCCCCGATCAGGATCACCGCAAGCTATTGCAAGTGGTTTTTGCATTTTGCAGTCAATGGATATGCATGGTTGAAAATCACATCGACATGGAAGCCTCAAAAGATGTCGCTTCTTCGTCAAAGGTTGCCTTAGCGTTGCAATGGGTAGGGTGCACGGACGGTTAATTTGAAGATGCGAGAGGGGCGTTGGGTCGAGACTGCCTCGATTGGTTCAACTTGTGGTGCTTTGGACACTTCCGCCCCTGGCTTGTTTGGGTTGTTTGGTAGACGCATTGGGAAAAGGATGAGAAAGATGGATAGGTGGGATGAGGTAGATAAGGGTGCATGTAATACATATCATACATGTGTATATCATTGTATATCTATATATATAATATATATATATATATAGAGAGAGATCGGAGTTGGAAAATTGATACGTAGCTAGACATATAGACGGGTAGGCAGAGAGAAGTAGAAAGATTAGATACAGGCCAACAGGCAGACAGACAGACCGCTACATATGGACATAGATGAATAGATAGGTGAGTAAGTAAGTGAATTACTGTCGATGGGTTGACAAAGAGAACGACAGATGGATAGACAGGCGGATACGTAGGAGGAAAAATAGATAGACTGATGGAAAGCCTGGAACCTATAGCTGGAGAGGTCAGACAATAGAGGGTGAAAAGACAGGTCCGGTACTGTAAATAGGTTAGACAGTTCAGCAGATAGGCGGAGGAGATGGACAGCTAGACATGTAGGCTGACAACTGGGACGGCTAGCTAGATCTGTGGATACAGATGAGAACATAGATTCTACAATATATCAATTTTAATATTTCTAACCATTGATAGATTCATAGACAAAGCAGTAGACAAACTGCATACAGCATCAGCGACTGCATCAGCTTGCTTGGGCAACATTTGGCACGTGTAGAGTGCCTGCTGCCACTCATAAACCACCACAGCAAGCTCCTATAGTGAAATCTTTTCCTCGTGCCTCTTTTCTTGACAAAACTTCCCCCTGCCATTACTAGTGCTACAAACTGATGAGGATGGCTTTCTGGGGTCATGATGGGCCATCGGCAACCTGCACACCCATCCAGATCCTCAAAATTGACCGACCTGGTGAACTCATTAGGTGCACTTTTCCTTTAAAGATGATTAAAGATGATTCCATTTGAATGCAATCAGTCAAATGCTTAACGACTGAACAAAGCAAAAAAAAATACACAACTCACCCAGACTGAGCCCCAGACTGAGCCCATCTCAACGAGGTCTGACAGGTCTTCTGCCCAAGTGGAGGACTCGGGAGGCATCACTCTCTCATGAGAAGACACATGTCGAAATTTCCCGCTTGTCAATCATGTGACTACTCTTGGCATCTCTTGGCCAAATGCTTCACAGAGTCATCACATGCCATCATATGTCAGCATGTTTTCGTCGCCGAAGATTTGGAAGGTACATTGAGATTGCGGAGGTACACGGCCAGAAAAAAGGAACTGTTCTGGCCACTGCCTCAGTGTTTTTGCTCGTGGAGACCCGGAAGTTTGGATATCCAGGATCCGAAATGTGTGCATGAAGCATTGACAATGATCAACTATCGCATTGATTGTTGCGCGATGTTGTGCGTATTATGTTGGATTGAAAAAATGAAATGAATTGAATGCTCTCGAGTGCAATTGCATGGATATCATGGATGCTTTTGAAATCTCGAGAAACTTGTTTGCAAATAAAGGTATGACCCTGCGATGGCGCCGGCAGTCTTCCACCTGCAGGAGAGAAATTACAGAACTAAACGACATTTGAGTGACTTAAGTTATCTCAAGTTTGAGGCGCGAGTTGTCAGGATGTTGAGCGGTTGGGAGAAAGCAGCATTCCTGAAGAGCTCAGAGGCCATTCTGAATCTTCAGTCAGCTCCCCGGACCTTGTGAGCATCTTCGAGCATGTTTGAATGCTGTCAATGAATCATGATGGGCTTTCAAAATCTTTCAAATCATTTGAAACTCAAACTCGAAACTGTTTGAAAAAACATGTCGCTTCAGGTATCGATGCAAGCTGAAGAGTGTGCTGAACTTGAAGTGTCGGAGGCAGTGGGGAAGGTGGCAGGATGATGTAATCTTGCATTCTTGTGTTTTTAGTCTCTTTAGAATCGTTTATAATTTACATTGGAAATTAAGTCCTTTATAATCCTGTATCTAGTTTGTCTATGTGGTTTTGCGCGCGGGTGCGGTGTCGTTTGGCCATGTGTCCATCCTCTTGCTTGGCTCTTGTCCTGGTTTTGTCCTTTGTTGGGAACTTGTTGACTATTACTAGCTATGTCTTGTTGGCTATGCCTACGCCATTCGCAAACCCGCGCCCGTTGTTTCCCTTAGTTGACCATGTTTTGTTGCTGTATGTTTTCATTTGTATCCCTTGGTCATCTTTGTGGTCCAGTTCTTGATCGACGTTAGTCTTTGTCACAGTTGGCTGGCTGCATGATTCCATATCCCACCTGGCATACGAGGAAGGGTGTTCGAAATGCTTGTATGTGGGTTTGTCCATGCCTTTCAACAGACTGTGGTAACCCCCGTGCATTCGGCCACTTCTCAAAGGTTTCCTTAATGATGAAGATTGTCGTTTCGGGATGATTGAGGGCACCAGCATTTGTGAATTGCTGGATGCACTTTCCTAACTTTTCGTTGTCTTGCCTTTCCTCTTGTAAATAGAATTGTTTTGTTGTAATTGCATGTATTTGTTTTATTGCTTTTGTAAGTATATTTGCCTTGTTTGTTGTGCTTGTTTTCCCACCTAGTTTGCCAAGTTGTCGGTCTCGCCGTTGTGGGAACATTGGTGTGGCCTCGTGGCCCTCTCCCCTCTGCCTTTTTAAATCTGGTTCGTTGTCGTCGACATGGCAATGCAATGTCCCTTTGATGCTAAGTCTTCGGTTGATAGCGATTATTTACCATGGATTGTTAAGGTTGTCTATTAGATCAATAGGTTTGTTATGGGTTGTTGGCAGATGTTGGCGGCCAAAATGTTTTGACCATGCTGCTGTGGGATTTTATGGGTAGCTCCTATTCATCGAGGCGTCCTCAGCATCCTCACGGCGGAGTCTTACCCGACCTTTCACGGGGAAGCCAGACACGCGCTTTGCTCGTGCTGTATACTATCGGCCAGTACCTGAGGGTTCAGCATGGTTCAGCCTCAAAGATCCCAAATACTGTCACTGTTTGGAATTGTGGACATGTCAACGTTTGGAAGCCTTTGAAAGTGCTGTGTGGGTGCCTGGTAAGTACGTGAAGTCAAGCCTATAAAATCTATAAAGAACGTGTAACATGTAAAGAGTAACTATCATACATGATATATGAATATGTCCTCATATCATATATAACATATAATAGATATATACATGTATGTATGATGTATCATACAAAAGGAAAGAGCTGCCAAACATCCAAGAAATCAGAGTAGCATGCTCGTGGCGCAGTCAGAAATTTGTGCGGACACGGTCAGAAAAGTCTACACAACTGCGAGTTGTTGTGCACATTGGCATCTCGTTGCCTGTCATGGATGTTGGGATGTGTTGTGGTGACTAGGGCTAGAACCTTCATTGCGAAGGCATCATCTTGCAAAGATGCTTGAGTGTTGTCTTTGGAGGAAACTACCATCCTGGATTGTTGAAATCGTGCGGAAACTGCCAATTTGCTCCAGAAACTCTGTCAAAACTCTCCCGTAAGCATCGCGAAAGAGGAGTACATACTGTCTTGGAAGCATTCGTATTTCCCGTCTAAAAGCCCAGAATGAGTGTTCTTTCTCGCATTGGTTTCCTGATATCTTTTGAACTATCTCGACCGGGTTGGAACGGGTGCAAAAAGATAGTGAAAGATAGTGAAATATATGAAACAAATTTAACATTGAAACATACTGAAACACTATGACATTTGTGATTCTCTGTATGTCAAACAATTGCAATGGGATCTTGCACCAATGTTGACTGTGGCTGCACTTGTCGGGTCTTTGCGTCCGCACAATACAGACATTCACATGCAGTGATTGTATCTATATAACCACAATTGAATACAGTTGATAGTAACATATAGTAACAACAATAGTAGTATACCGCATATAATTCATGAACTACACCATACATGATCTAACACATGCAGAATTAAATGTATAAAGTACTGTACATCGAAATACAACTTGTAGCATTGGATATATTATAGTGTCATATAGTGTTAAAGTTCAACAATATATATAACTATATATATGCACAATTATATATATACTATGCGTGCATACATCTATCACCTACCATCTACAATCTAATTCATCTTTGAGATCTTTCTTTCTTTTTTCTTCCTCTCCTTCAGAAACTGGGTTTACTTTAAAGTCTTCTCGTAGGCGGATTCGTCTCGGACCATCGTGAACATATTTATTGGAAACAAGTTTACCGCCCACGAGTCGATCACGAAAGCAGAAACATTCGCGTTTGAGGCGAAACAAGGAGAGGGCCCCAAAGAGATGGCATTTGCCAATGCAGGCCCGACGTTGTGGGCGCTGCCGGATGCTGCTGGATTGTGGTGATTCCGTTGCACCTGCAACTCGCAAAGCTTGTGGTTTAACTCAACTTTTTGCTGAGCCACTCCAGGATTCCGCTCGGCCTGGTTGTGCTGGTGGCATCCGACCACTCAGCAGGGGTGAGGCAGGCAACATATTCCCAGGTCAAATCACAATCGCTTATGAGAAATGAGAAAGTCTGTGGTTTGCAAAGCAGTATGTTTCCTGCTTGGGGTCCTTTCTGCCTCGGCAGCAAATTTCAATCCAGCAGCGATTTGAATGCAAAGTTCAACCCCCTTTTTTCTCAGTTCAGAAATCCTGAAGATCTCTGGAGTCAGAAGAACGACGTTTCAAAAAAATGCAAACTGAACGTCTCAAAGCTGCTGGCGCGATCGATAGAGAACTCCAAACTGCATCAAACACATGACATCATGGTTTGCAGCTAACTACGTTGGTTACACATGCCATCAGATTCAGATTGAATTGTCATGTTTGCATGTTTGTAAAGTCTTTTGTGTGTTGCAATGAGATGCGAATCCCACGAAGCTGCACAGGTCATAGAATCCAACCCAACGCTGTGGGCTCGCTTTGCTGCGACACGACCCAGGCAGGAGCACAAAAAGAAGAAAGAGATAGAAAGAAAATGAAAGAAAGAGGGCTTGAGGAGAAAACATGTTTGGTTCGGATTAAGGAAAAATTGTAACGCCCACCCATGCATGACTAAAACTAAACATGGCTATTTAGCACCGGGCAACAGTATACCTTCACATGCCTTTGCTACTGAAGGGGGTTGAACGAAGCAGAAAAATGATGCCACAACAAGTTAGAAGCACTAATGTACTGATGTATATATGAATCATGCATGTTCTGGACGGAATACATTGATCGTTTGTTGCGTTTCGTTCAAACAAGGTCTTTGCATGTCTTTTTTCTCTCTCTCGATTTGCTGCAACTTAACTTGCTTCCCAGTAGGATCCGATTGGAGGTGACACCGCACATGACGTGACAACGTTTTGTGAAGGCCGAGTGCCACTCCTGCACCAATCCCAGCCAATATGGAGGCTGAAGGACTACACCTCTGGGAACTCTGTGGTGTTGTCGTTATGCACTGGTTTAGACAACGTAAGATGAATTAATCGATACATATCGATACGAAATGAAGCAGCATCTTGAAACTAGATCAATATGATCAGTTGGCATTTGAATGACGCTTTCGCATGGCCTGGCTTGGGTTTTCGAGTGAGGTTGTTTTTTGTGATTCTCTTTCTATGATCGGAGAGCCAAAACATGCCCAGCGGAGTTTGTGTGCTTGAGGCATTTGCGTTCTGCCAAGCAACTAAGCACTGACAATCTTAGGGAAGGAAACAAGGAATCATACAAGTGATGCGACAGGTTCACACATTTTCCAGCTTCCCGCCACAACGAACTACTGGTAGTTACAGTTCATGCAAGATGAACTTCAAAGCCCAATGAAAACTGGCATACAACTTGCAAATTAAGCCACGTGAAAAAACGTTTCAAACACGTGAATAGCGGTTCGCTCATCCAGACTGAAATCTCTTTCCATCTGACCCCACACACTGCCACGCGTCCTCCAAGATTTTTCTTTCCGTTCAGGTCAGTCCTCGTTTGCTCGCAGTTGCCTTGCACAGTGCTGTTGACCTTTGCAAACGCACAACCCGCCAGGGGGAACCCCACTCCATTGACCCTCCCCGTCCACTCACTTCAACTCACTTCTATTGCAACACTTCGGCATCTATTCTCTGCACAAAGGCACTGATTTCTTGCGTGGCCCACCAACTGTTCCGACACGCTTGGTGCACCACAGTTTCAACTTACCCGAACCAACACTCCCAGCCTGCATGTGACCAAAGGCACAGAAAGATCGACACGGGCCTTCCTTTGCAGACTCTTGCAATGCTTTCCAATATTTTCCAATGCCTTTTCTTGCCTTTTCCTTTGTTCTTCCTCTTTTCCAAACGTTAACGAGGAAGTCGCCTGGGTGTTTGGAAAGTTTCAGATTTCACCCGTTTTGAGTTTGAAGCACTAGGAAGCCTCTATGTGGGTTCGGGCGCTGCAGCACTTCGGCAGGTGCTGTAACCACGTCCCATGAAACTTTGGATCTTTGTGGTGTGTTCGACTGCAAATTTGTCACAAGACGGTCAGTGTCGCTATGGTCGCTGTCCGTCGCTTTAGAGTCAGGGGTAGGTGACTGGGTGGTAGTGGTAGTAAAGGTAGTAGTTGTGGTGGTGGTGGCGGTAG
>VSDK01002745.1:98269-127481 GCA_009767595.1 Symbiodinium kawagutii | reverse complement strand
CCAGCCCGCAGCCGCAGCAGCAGCAGCAGTAGGAGTAGGAGTAGGAGTCGCAGTGGCAGTGGCAGTGGCAGCTGTTTTACTTGCGTCCTTGTGTTGTTTACTTGATTTTCTGTACTGTACTTGGTTGTTGCTGTTTTTAAGTTGTCGTGGTGCAGTGGTGGAAGTGGTGACGGCGGATTGTTTGTTTGCAATTGCTTGTAATTATTGTAATTGTTTGTAATCATTGTTATTGTAATTGTAATTGTAATTGTTTGTTTTTTTGTTTGTGTGTGTGTTGTGCGCCCGTGTGTTTGAGCAGCCGAAACTGAAGTACTGGTAGCTGCATCACTGCTTGAACGAACGACGTTCTGATTGCAGGTGCTTTGCGATGTTGAACCGGCTGCAACCCTCCAAAGTTTGGTATGGGATATCAGCAGGCACGACTGCGGGGTGTCATGACTTGCTTAGCCTCGGTGACCCTCCACCGTGATCGCGAAGACCAAAGGATGAGCTTCGCATAGCTTCGCTCACTGTGCAAGGCTTGACGATGCGCAGAAAGCTTCCGAGATCTCTCCAGGGGCAAGGTCAGGAGCAAGCCTTGCTGCAGCGACGTGACCTACAGAATTCAACAAACAAAGCTAGCAACAGATAGCCACAGGATGCAACAGGCAACGGAATGCTTCACGGCGCACTGCGGCAGGTTGAATTTGCAACTGGCAAGTGCAGAGATTTTTGTCTGCAAACAAGACTCATGACTACTCTCGCTCTCAGTCCTCGGACTTTCAAACAAAGTATGCGAAGTTGAGCCTGAGAGTGAAAAGAGTGAAAAGAAGGGAAAGAATGAAGTGGAAATGAGTTGAACTGACTGCCTTCCGAACGCTCTCAGGAAGCTGGAAAAAAGGTTCAGTGCCAGCGCCATAACCAGAAGCAAAGAACTTTTGGAGAGGCATGGGTGGCATGGCCTGTAGCAGCACTGTAGCACATCGTCAAAATTTGAAGATGTTTGAATGCCATAGTGATCTGTTGACTATTGTGAACCCGCCTCTCAATGTGGTACTCCTGGTTTTCTGGATTTGTTCTTCGAAAACAGTTTTTTGAGCAATTGGGATTGAATCTTCGGCTATTGATGTTGGAATTTAGCTCAACCTACTTTTCCTGTCTTGGGGTCAGGCTTCAGAAGTATCTACAGTACTAACACAATCTAGTAAGTAACAATAAGTAGCAACTGAGACACGTTCGGTCGTACAGTGAAGCAGCAAGTAGTCAGCAGCAGTGGTAGGTAGAAGGTGGACATTAGGTGCAGTAGAAAGCCGCCGGTACAATCAGAGCATGTAATTGCAGGTAGCTGACTGTAGGGTACGGTAGGTACTTCAAGGGGTTGTAGGGAGGAAGTACGGGTTGGTGGGAGAGAGCAGTAGAGAGGTTCAGGTAGATTTAGGTAGATTCAGGAAGTAGGTCGTGGGTAGAACTTAGTTGTAGGTAACAGCTAGTTGCAGGCAGCAAGTATCAGTAAGTACTGGGTAGTGCGTACTGTAGTGGTATTGATGGCTGTGACAACTAGTCATTGGGCCAACTCCATGGAACATTGCTGAGACCGTGTAAACTCTGACGATGGATTGGATTCTTTTGCAATTACAGCCTTTCGTAGAAAGGTAGCCACGATGACGCCATATTAGATTTGAATTCACAAGATTGGAAGTACTTGCTTGTTACACTCCAAAATTTGAATCCTGGATTTGCCGTTAAACATCAGGCTTGAATTTCGACCACCTGACGATCTATTTATTGTCGTTTTCTCTACAATAGAAGGATTTTCGGACAAAATCTATTATTGTTTTCTTGAAATCTTCAACATTGAAGGGCACCGCACCAATCAACCGTCAAAATTAAAGCAGATCGACAAGTAAGTACACTGTGGTTGCATGTCGGTGTTTTTCAAAGGCAGGAACCACGTTTTCCGTGTACGAAAAGGTAAGTCATTGCAAAACGTCCCAGTACTGCTGGGGAGCTGGTGCCAATGGCAAGGGTGGTAGATAGGGTGGTGATGGTGGTGGCGGCAGCACATCGACTACAATGGCTGCGGTGGCATGTAGCGGTACTGGTTGTGGTAGTATGCTTGTTACACATGACTTCACTAGTTGCAGAGGTATTGGTTGATGAGGGCACAAGGTGGAGCGTTCGTAGAAGGACCACAGTGAGGGGCAAAACCAGCAACGGCTTTAAAGAATCTGAAGAATGCCTGGCACAGGCATGGCAGCGCAACATGTTCGTATCGCCATTTCAAGAATTGAAATATGCTTGCACACCATTGCAAGTACTTTTATGTTTCTCTGTGTAACGGTGTGATTTCAAGGCATCTATGGGAGATACATATAGATGCAGATTGGGTGGAAAAGCTGCGGAGGATGAGACTAAACACCCAGCTTCCAGGCTTTCAGGTGGCCAGGCTAAAGTGCAGGAGACATGCAGTGAGTGTTTTTGAAGTGAAATTCGTTCGATTGTGTTTGCCAGAAAGTAAGCTGGGTCTCCGCGGTATAACAGTCACTGAGTCTTCACTGGTTCGCAAGGCGCGATTTGATGGAGTCAGCTTGGATCTCAATGCTGGATTTGTTCAGAGTTTGGATATGGCACAATGGATGCATGAAGGAGATTGAAGATCTTTTGAAGGAGGAACGGACCCAGATTGCTCTGTCTTCCTTCGAGGTTGTCGCGAAGCATCAGCTCCCTGAGTGGTGTGTCCTGACATCCTTTCCAGTGGCTCAGCTCCAGAGCGCAGTTTAGACGCGCTATGCCAAAATTGAAAAACGACAAAAAGAAAAAGACAAAAAAAAATTAAAACTTTTTTGTTCAATCCCTCCATAGTGCTCAGTGACATGGCATCACTTTGGAAAATTCCTTGAGCACAGTCACCCTAGAATGATCATAGATATCATAGACAGATTCCTTCTAAGGGTAGGACTTCTTAGAGGGGGCAGGTATTTCTTTGGAGAGGGGATTATATAGTGTTTGATGTTTTTGATAGTATACAAATGAAATCAAATGAATACAAATGATATAAAGTGATCATATTGGGATTGTCGGGGCAATTGTCGTTTGATAACCCAATTTCGATGCTGTTTCGAGGTCTTGCCACCGGATTTGAGAACTCGGAGTTCGCATGCTCCTGAAGAACACCCAGATGACCTGAACACCATGTACAAGGCCATGTTTTTAACGTTTCCCAGGCCACGCTGTGCGGCAGGAAGAGCTTTCATGATGTCACGTTCCATTTTGAGAACAAATGCAATGATTCACAGGACTACATTGTTTCATATATCATATTGTTAAGTTGTTTTGGCATGTTTGTACAAGACGGTTTTGGCACTTTTTTGCAGTTGTGTACGTAATTGATCGTAATTGTACGCATATGCAGCGCTCGAGTTAGGGGTCATTGGTCATTTGTGACCCTAGGATACCCTAGGCCCAAACGCTGTTTCCGGGTTTTGTGCTCTAAAGCGACCGCTCTTTAGGGTCGCAATGGGTCGCAGATGAGCATTCTGTGTTGCAAGTGCCACCAGGGCTATACAAAGTTGACGTGTCCCCCTGTATCGTTTGTGACTCTAAAGCTTTGTGACATATAGTTTTAAAAGGAGCCTAGCGCGAAACGAGACTTTTGGCATGTCACAGACATTGTGCATGTAGAGTAGTGTTCTTCGCACCAGTCTCGAATGACAATGTGGCTGGTCGGTCAGCTTTTCAGTGTGGTCCCTTGGCCCGCGCATTGGGAAAAAACAAGTTTCGAACGAAAGGAGTTTCCAACATAACATTGATCCTTTTTGGCGTCTAGGAATCCGTGGCAGGTGCAAGAAATTGTATATGTCTTACACAAACGATCACAAACATGCAACTGTCGTCGATTTTGAGACCTTGCAAAAACGTTGGCAAGCTCACACAAAATCATCGTGTCCAAAAAGAAATGAAAAGAGTGACTTTTTCGTGGTAAGTGTAGCACTTCGTGATCTTAAGCTTTCTTTTGTAGAGCTCGAAACGCTCGTTTCGTGAGAGAGTGGTCATTCTTGCATTTGCTATGTCGAGACCATTTTATTTGGCGTGACTGACAGGTCTAGAGATCTTGCGGAGAGAGCTCTACCTATAGAGACCTAGCAAAGGGGATCTTGTATAGAGTAGAGATTTCTTTATGTGTAGAGATCTTCTAAAAAGAGTTCTCCTGCAGTGATTGTGCAGCGTTGGCACGAACGCCCACCCACCCAAAACCCACCCACCCAAACCGACCTCTCCCTGTGAAGGTTGTGTTCGCACATGCAGGTTTGCATGTCATTTGCATGTTGTTTAGGTCGCAGATGACTTTTCTTTAGGGTCGTAGTTGGCGCTGCTTTTAGGGTCGCAGATGACGCTTTGTTAGCATCGCAGATGACACGTGACCCCAAGATAGAGAGCACAAACTTGGAGGTGGGATTGAAGCATGTCAGGATGTGCTTGTAGCGGGCCGGGATTTGGAGATTTGCATCGCTGAAAGTGGGAATCTCAAAATGAGTCACGACGGGGTTCAGTTGCACAGTGTAGTGAAGTGTTTTAGATCACTTGAAGCATACACTTGTGAAATCTTGTGGGCTTGGCCAAGGACAACCTGCAGGGGTTCTACGCTATCGGAAGTCAATGCTGCAAGTTGCACCAGCACTCAGGATTCTCATTGGCATCAAAGATATGCAAGTTCTATGAGGTTGCAAATAATATGCGGGAGTAAAAGATAATAAAAGTGTGTCCAAAGCACCAACCAGACAAAGCGTTTTGCAGATTTGGCCAGTAGCAGCTTCTTGAGGCTGTTGATTCTGTGATTGACAACGGCGGGAGCCCCTGGCATTCAGAAGTTTCTGGCATTGCTGTGACGAAGAAAGGAGAACGTAGTGCTTCAATAAGAATTGTGTGTTGCTTTGGCTGCTTTGCGTTTGTCTTCTGAGGTCGCGTAAATAAGCCGAAGGAGAAGAGCACTGGAGATCCATTTGAGTCAGTCGCAAAGCGTCTAAAAGGAAAGCAAGGTGCCGAATAGTTGAAGTCCGTGCCTTTTGTGTTTGATTTACATTATATAGAGCATTACAATCGTCTTTGATTATTTTACACTTCATTATAGTGTATTATAGTAGTTCATAGATTTTTATAGTATGTACACTAAAATTACTTCATTGTTGCATATTATTTGATGTACATAAACTTGTTGGACGTAGAGCAGGCCGCATGCGGAGCAATATGCTGGGGAAGCGTGTCAACTACTCCGCGCGGACCGTTTCTCCCTCAGATGTCCAAAGAACGAGTTGCAAAGTGTGGTAGATGTTGCAGATGTCATGAGGACAGAAAACCAGGACAACAGAAAGGAACAGAAAAAACAGAATACAAAGTGCAGATAAGATCAGACAAGTGCAGAAGATGTGCTCCTTTGATTGGACTATCCTTGACCTCGGTACCAACAAGGGGTGGACTTCAAGAAGAGTAGCATCCTGTGAAGCGTTCACAAAACGCACCCACTACGGGGCGGAAGTTTCGATGGAGGTTCCTGAGGATTTGCTAGAAAAGATGCTTACTCTGGCCGCTCGCCATTCGCAGAGAAAAATATCTGGGTTGTTTGTCGCGCTGTTCGACCATCTTTCATAATCTTTCTATCTAATCTAATTAATCTATTGATTCATCTGCCGAGGCAGTATTCTGTCTACCTGTACCTGCCTACATTTGCGTATATCTGCTTATTTTGATCCGTCCATCCGTCCATCCGTCCGTCCGTCCATCCCTCCATCCCTCCATCCCTCCATCCCTCCATCCCTCCATCCGTCCCTCCATCCCTCCATCCGTCCATCCATCCGTCCATCCATCCAACCATCCATCCGTCCATCCATCCGTCCACCCATCCATCCGTCCCTCCATCCGTCCCGCCATACATCTATCCATCCATCCATCCATCCGTCCATCCATCCATCCGTCGATCCATCCATCCATCCATCCATCCATCCATCCATCCATCCATCCATCCATCGATGCATCCATCCTTCCATCGATATATCATCTACCTACCTGTCTACCTATCTATGACATATTCGCTAAAGATCTTGCGAAAGTTCATTCTGTAGTGTTATCACAGACCCAATACGTTTCAATGCCATTCCTTTCTCCTGGGCATAAAAATCTAGGGTAATCTATGGCAATGCAAGGCCTGACCAAAGCTGCCGCACACAGTAGCCAGAGTTGGAAGCTTTTTTGTTCCTCGGCACTTTTTCTAGAAAGATCAGAGTCATTTCGCGAAAGTTTCGCTAAAGTTTCGCGAAAATCATCGCGAAAGATCAGGCTCTTTGTGTGAAGAGCCTCCTAGATGAGATGGGCATGTTGGCCAGATCTTATATTGAAGTTAGCCACGATTATATTGAAAGCCTTTTTTGATTTTTTTTGTACCGTCTAAGACAGCGGGCTTTTGGGCCCGCGAAAGTTCAACATGGAGTTAGCTAAAGTTTCGCTAAAGAAAATTATGTTTTTGCTAAGATGGCCGTTTCCGGAACAAGGAATTTAGGACAACACCCATGTATGTATGTATGTATGTATGGATGGATGGATGGATGGATGGATGGATCTATCTATCTATCTATCTATCTATCTATCTATCTATCTATCTATCTATCTATCAGTTGCTGTTTTCTTCCTTCCTTTGCTCTCCGGCTCTCCTGCTGTTCAAGTATATACGAATGATTTTCCACAACTGTTTTTGCTATCTTATATTATGATATATGATATATATATATAGATATTATATCATATACATATATAGTTGGTTGACATGTCTACAAGTTCACGATAGTTGACGTACATCAATTGATGAACCTTCCAGGCTTTTGAATCAGCAGGCTTGGCAGGTCCATTTATGTTGCACTCGGGCACACGAAAAGACATGCGCTTCTGCATTTCACAGATCTACTGTACATTTGGAAACACATGGGAACCATTGGGAACCCATGTGTTTCTTTCCCCGTCCAGTTTCATTTTTTCAAATGTACACGGGTGTTTCAAAATGTTTAGTTGCACGAAAACTTGAAGAACCCCAATCCACTAGACAAACCACCTATTGACAACATGGATTCAAATGGGCTAAGTAGAACCAGCACACAGCACTTGATACACTTGCTGACTTGAGGTCATTGTAGTTGATCCTGAATGTCAGTTGGACGAGTGCGCTTCCAAGTAGTGTGGGACGAAGGGAAGTGTCACACAGGCGCGAATGTTCTGTAGTTGCACAGAATCTTTGCATGCACTTGTACCATGACAGGCCGTTTTTGGATTGCTGTACGATTATTATTTGGTGTTGTAGTTGTACAGTAATTTGTTTTTTTGCTAGTGTTCAAGCTTATATACTTCCTATGCCTCAGACGATGTCATCCAAGCAGTGCTTCGAGTAGCACATCGCAAAGTCTATTGATGGTTGTTCATGGTATGGTAAATGCCTCAATGCTGACTTTGATCGAAATAAATTAACAATATAGAACCACATGCATAAAGTAGAAACCCGCACACGCACACACACTATTCTTTCCTTTGTTAATGCTGATTGGCATAAACTGCTTGCTTAGATACAGAAACTTATTTTGAGGCAGGCACTGGGATGCACTGGATGCATAAGTCATTGGACGTATATGGATGCATTATGATTAATTCTGATGCATTGATTTTTTTTGGGGTTCAACAGCAGAAGTGTGAGCATCGCCCAGGTGTGGCCTTCCGTTTGAAATTGCGAAGGAACCGCAGACAAGTGCGCATCGATGCACATCGATAGTATGGTCGATACCATGGATGCCATATGATGCCATATGGATACCCTTGAAGAAGGGGCCTTGCAAGTCGTGTCAGAGTTAGACATGGAGACACAGCCAGAAAGAACAGCCAGACATGACTATACCACCACATCTATGCGTCCTTTTCCTACAAATTTGATTCCTACTTGTAGAACCTTGATCCAGCTAAGAGTCAAAATCTGGTGTGAAATGACGACATGGATCAGCATAGGATTTGCCAACAGAAAGGCACAGACAGTCCCATGTATGGCTTCTCATTCATTGTTGACTGGCGATTTCGAGACCAACTGGAAGTGCCCCATATTCAGCTTTTCCATGCCAAGCAACAGTGCCGTTCAATCATTGACATGGATATTATGCTCGTTGGACTGGTGGTAGTATGAACATCACTTTGGCTCAGCACAATCCAACCTCTTCAATATCATTTAAATCTTTGCTTTTGCTTTGAGACTCTTTGAGAGTTTTAAGACTGCATTTTACTGAAAGCAACCTTTGACTGAATCGGACTTCTTTTGGAGCACTCCTGACCCCGCACCTCTGCAAAATCCTGCATTCGGCAATGACCTTGTGCCGAGTGATCTCGACCCTGTATCCTTTGGATCAGCATATTTGAGAAATCTCATATTGAATTGATTTGAATTGTAGTTTCTTGGCTTTGCTGGGACAGTGTCATGCCTACTTTTGGGCCTGCAGCAAACTGGGGAGAGTATATGGGAGGTCCCATTGTTGTACTTCAAGGAACAAATCATGGGTTCCCACCAAACCACCGTGAAAGCATTATCGGAAACGTTCAATTTCTGTCAATTTCTACACCTGGATATCAAATGATCTGGCCATTTAGATCATTCAGTTTCGTGAAATTGATGGACTGTTCGGCAGGATATTTATCGACCATTGCTCGAGCGAGAAATTCAGCTTGAGCGGGAAATTCGGCTTGGGTCGAGTTTCTATGACATTCGCCCCGGCAGCCCTGGTTGTGTGCTCAATGGAAAGGGACCGAGGAAACCAAAGATTTACCACTGGTAGTCACTTGCGGTCACTTACAGTCACTGACAGTCACTTACAGTGCATTTCACACTTCACCACTTTTAGATACTTTTTAGAATCTCTTATTGTAGATTTTCATTGCAATGAGGATTTTCCTCTACCGGAATCAAGCTGTTCATTTGGGTTGTGAAATTTGAGCCTTTGAGGTCTGCTGGCTTGGTTCGAAGAACAGCCAAAGGCAATTGCAGACTGCCATTCTACAATGCACTGTATATAGTCATGACTCATGACAATCAGCTGGAAGGTAGCTTGGGAGAGAGTGCGTGCCATGGCGACTCCATGGTGCGTGTTCATAAGTCATAGTCCAATTCTTACGGCTTGACACTTCTGCAGGAAGTCCAAATGCGACTTTTGGAGAAAGCAATGGGCGACAGGCGCGAATGGCCTACCACCACAGTTCAAACATGTTAAAACCGCAAAAGTTCGGGATTCTATAAGACTCTGCATGACTCCCATGCAAACTTTGATGTGCAAATTTAAATGTGCAAACACAAACGCATTCTCAAGAGTGAATAGGAGTACAGAAAGCAGCAGGTTTGACAGAAACTTCCTGAGGCGTAGCGCAGCTATAAGCCGGTCACAAGTCGAAGGAAGTTTGGAAGTCGAACATCCGAGTTCCGGAAAGTCGAAGCAATCAGCAGGTCAGATCAGAGAGAAGATCAAAGATGTGTGTGCGTGGGTGGGAAGTGCGCGAAATGCCTGTTTTATTTTGAGTTTGTGTGCTCCTGGATGCTCGACAAGGATGGAAAAGGGAGGCTCGTGAAGCGGGCGGGTGCGGAGGTCACCTCGCTGTGGCGAATCGTACAATTGCGTGTTCGACATTTATGTCGGGAGTAGCATTGGAACAATCACCGATGATGGCCACCCAACCAGCGAGATCTAGGAAAAGTGCACAGTGCCGTGGTGAAAAACAGATTCGAAAGTCAAGCTCATTAAAAAGCTGAGGGTTCTGACGCGCATTTTGGATCATTTGGAAGATGAGATCAAACGTGTGTTTGCGGGTCAAAATCATCAAAAACTGCAGATTTTCCGCAATTTCGAACGTTCGAGGAGGACCAGAGTCAGATCATTCATGATCATTCATCATCATCATCATCATCATCACCACCACCACCACCACCATCATCATCATCATCATCATCGTCATCATCATCATCATCATCCTCATCATCATCATCACCATCATCATCAACATCATCATCCTCATCATCATCGTCATCCTCATCCTCATCCTCTTCATCATGATCATCATCATCATCATCCTCATCCTCCTCATCATCATCATCATCATCGTCTTCATCATCCTCATCATCATCCTCATCATCATCATCACCATCATCATCAACATCATCATCCTCATCATCATCGTCATCCTCATCCTCATCCTCTTCATCATGATCATCATCATCATCATCCTCATCCTCCTCATCATCATCATCATCATCGTCTTCATCATCCTCATCATCATCCTCATCATCATCATCACCATCATCATCAACATCATCATCCTCATCATCATCGTCATCCTCATCCTCATCCTCTTCATCATGATCATCATCATCATCATCCTCATCCTCCTCATCATCATCATCATCATCGTCTTCATCATCCTCATCATCATCCTCATCATCATCATCACCATCATCATCAACATCATCATCCTCATCATCATCGTCATCCTCATCCTCATCCTCTTCATCATGATCATCATCATCATCATCCTCATCCTCCTCATCATCATCATCATCATCGTCTTCATCATCCTCATCATCATCCTCATCATCATCATCACCATCATCATCAACATCATCATCCTCATCATCATCGTCATCCTCATCCTCATCCTCTTCATCATGATCATCATCATCATCATCCTCATCCTCCTCATCATCATCATCATCATCGTCTTCATCATCCTCATCATCATCCTCATCATCATCATCACCATCATCATCAACATCATCATCCTCATCATCATCGTCATCCTCATCCTCATCCTCTTCATCATGATCATCATCATCATCATCCTCATCCTCCTCATCATCATCATCATCATCGTCTTCATCATCCTCATCATCATCCTCATCATCATCATCACCATCATCATCAACATCATCATCCTCATCATCATCGTCATCCTCATCCTCATCCTCATCATCAACATCATCATCATCATCATCATCATCATCGTCTTCATCATCCTCATCATCATCCTCATCATCATCATCATCATCATCATCATCATCCTCATCCTCCTCATCATCATCATCATCATCGTCATCCTCATCATTGTCATCTTCGTCATCGTCATCGTCATCATCATCATCATCATCATCCTCATCATCATCATCATCGTCATCATCGTCATCGTCATCGTCATCATCATCGTCATCATCATCATCGTCATCCTCATCCTCATCCTCTTCATCATCATCATCATCATCATCATCATCATCATCATCATCATCGTTATCATCGTCATCATCGTCATCATCATAATTATCATCATCATCATCATCATCATCATCCCCATCATCATCATCATCATCATCATCGTCGTCATCGTCATCGTCATCGTCATCGTCATCATCGTCGTCGTCATCGTCATCATCATCATCATCATCATCATCATCCTCATCATCAACATCATCATCATCATCATCATCACCATCATCATCATCATCATCAACATCATCAACATCATCATCATCGTCATCCTCATCCGCATCCTCATCATCAACATCCTCATCCTCATCATCATCATCATCATCATCATCATCATCATCATCATCATCATCATCATCATCGTCATCCTCATCATTGTCATCATCGTCATCGTCATCGTCATCATCATCATCATCGTCGTCGTCGTCATCATCATCATCATCATCATCATCATCATCACCCACGCCATCAGTTCATCTCAAACCTTTTTTTCCTCCCTATTTGTGCCTCTCTGGAAACTTCTGCCTCGTGCGCTTACTCCAGCCGATGATGAAACGCGACTGGCCTCGCTTTGCACTTTGGCGAGAGGGATTAGCTCAAACTCTGCCACCAATCCAAATCCAGGCCATTGCTTCTGTAAAGGCCTCAGAAGGGTCAGCTGTGTTTTGCATTTGTGGCTCTCTTTGCCAAAATGTGCATGCCTTCGCTGATCTTGTGCAACAAACTCAGAGCTCCTCCAATCCAAGTCTGCGTTTTGTCGAGAAGATGAATGACGATTACCTGTACCATGAATTGTTGCCGTTGTCAGGAGGAGGTTGCGATGGATGTCATGGAAAGGAGGTTATGCGTCGTTCCCGTTCCAGGTGACCATGGAAAGAGCAAGAAAGAGCAATGCAGCATTGAATGGAGACAAATAATTGAAAGGAGAACAGAAGGACTGAAGCACAGAGGGAGAGGTTCCGGAGGTTGCGGTAGTTCCGCGGAGAGCAGGTTACAGAAGGTCGGGGAAGCTATGGGTTGCAATGCTTATGGGGAGCTATGGGAGGATATGGGAGGCTTCGGTGGAGGACTTTTGAAGTGGAGATCAGAGGTTACGTGCACAGTGATTACAGGGAGGTTCTATGAGGTTCTGGCAAGGGAGGCCTTCCATGAAAGACATAGACATAGCCTGCACCTTCCAAAAAGAGCCGGAAACGGAGTGAAGCAACCGAAATTACACAGCTTCTTTTGACATATTCTTTGTTTCCTTTTTCTCATTTTTATCATCCTTCTTTTTCTTAGTTTCCTTCTCCAAAGTTGTTTCCTTTCTGTTGGAGGGTACGTTGCTGTTGGAGGGCACATTACCGCAACGGGGAAGGGGGTGGGGAACCTACGGCGACTCAGGCTGAGGCACCGTATGCGGAGGGTGAATTTATGTAAATTTGAGGTCAAAGGAAATGATTTGATGAATTTTTGACATTTCAATTTTGATGGTTCAGTTTTGTACATGTCAAAAAAGCGTAAGAAACGTCGCGACAAACTTTATGAGCTGCTACTCAGTCAGTAACATGTTGTTCAAAACGGAGTGAACAAATGTGAAGTTTTGTGCAAACACGTTACAATTCCCCTTCAATTCATAATGATGCAATTAAATCCCAATGGCGTCACATCTTTGAGATCAAACAAAGCGGGCTACTCCTTGAGTGGTGCACCATCTCAAACGGATGTTTGCATATGTTTCATGCCCGATATTACTCGGTGAGGATGACCGCAAGACCTGATAGCCAGACGGTTCAAACCGTTGTCAAGGAATCGAGCTCCAACGCTGCATCGCCTGAGTCTCCAGGCTTTTGGTTCAAACTGAGCATCTCTAGAAGTGTAAAATTGTGTCATTGGGATAGATTGTGCGTGTATTTATAGATTATTGTATCCATCAACGGAGGTGGCTCAACCATCTGGAAAACGATCAGTGTTTGGGGGTAGGTGTATGACTTTGTTGTGGTCATGGGGCTGCTGGAGTTGGAAAATGACGGAGCATGATGCAGAACTGATATGAACTGATTATGAATTAGAAACAATGTATGTTTATTTGCTTTCTAATTTGAATTAAGTATAAATTGTTCATAATTCAACACTTGGACAATGATGGAGTTGCTTGGGGTTTGGCCAGGCTTTCCGACCAAAGCTGATCGAGGGCAAGGTGGTTGAAAGCTGCAAGTCATCGATGTCAAGACGGTGATGTTCAAACTTCGACATGCCGTGTGACCACGTTCAAATCTTTCATAGTTTGTCATAATTCTTCATAATATCATTATATCCCTGTGTATCTTTGAGTCCTAGTCATTTCATTCAGGTCCTTCATCTCAAAGTCTTTGAGTGAAGTTTCGACCAGGCTTTGAAGATCCCGCCTTTGGTTTGTTCTCCATTCAACGCTGACTTCGATGGCACATCGCTCAGAGCATCCATATAGCCAAGAGCTCGCGTCCAGAAAGGAGAGTCCAGCCCTGCAGTCTTCACCTTGTCATCACAAAACCAGTCTGTAAGCTTCGATGCTCAACAAGCTTCTTTTTAGTTGCGATCTCCCATGCTTCTTGCATCTTCTTGCTTGTGTTGCACCTGCCACTCTTTGCATTCAAATGTGTTCAAAGAATGGGTTGCAGTTGCCGCTCAGGTGACACAATGACCATACACTTGACTCTAAGTGGAAAACTTGGCTGCCAATGTTGTAATCTGTTGTCATGCTTTGCCAATGCTTTGCTAAACAGTGGTTTTTCTCATGTTCTCTCTTTCGAGAATTGCTCAGTGAAGCCTCGAGCATGTTCTTGAATGATGTCCTCCGGGGACGGGTAGACATCATCTCTGGCATACAATGTCCAGACCCCTACTGCCGAGAGACTGTTGCAGAATACACCGTGGCAAATTCAGATGTTTCTAGGGGTGTGCGCGCATGTTTCAGGTGGGCTGTGATACTGAAAACAATTGAAAACAGAGACAGTAGGCATTCAAATGCATTCAATGCATTCAACCTGGATAGCGATCTGAAAAGCCAATACATGCTACTGATCATTCATTGTCATGGCCACCGAATGCTACTGAGCTTGCTGAGGCGAAGAGGCTCAGCAAGAAGCAAAAGATTTGATGATGCCCAGCAGGTGAACTTCCCGCATAAGAGTAGCATGATGTGTCACATTCATTTTGCATCCCTGCGGAGTAGTACCACTACTACCTTCATCCTGCCACACAGCGCATATCAGCTTATGCTGCATCATGAAATCAAGTGATTTGATCTGATTTGATCTGTGTAGTGTAGCCATGGTTGATCTGAACACTTTTGAAAGTCGAGGAATTTGAGCTCGCCAGCATCGGGCGACCCTGTGATTGGGCCGACTCAAGACATGGTGTTGGGGCCCGTCTTCCGAGTTTAATTTGCATCAACTATGTGGCTGAAACTGTGATGTTTCATGGATTTGCTGATTTGCGTCATTCTTTTGTGGGTATGTCCACTGTGGCCTTATGTTGTTGCTTTCAGTGCCAGGTTGTACTTCATGACTTCACCTTCTTCAGAATCTTCGCCACCCGAGGCAGGGGAAAGCCTCACAGAAGTTAGGAGCAAAGAAACCAAAGAGCCTGCTGCAGGTTTTCTTACTTCCATGCGTTTCCATGTTGTTGTATACGATCAAAGAGTGAACTCATGTCATCCTCTCCCACAGATGATGGAAGCTTGAGCAAAGTGGTGGGCTTTTGTTCTCCGCTTCTCAGCTTATGGAGATTTCTGCCAGATATTCAGACATACCTTTGACATCCCTTCTGCCATTGTGTAGTCTATTTGAACATGGATTATTCGCGCAGAGATTCAAATCTAGTTGGAAATACGTACATGTTACAACATGTGTTTGACCCACGTTCTTGCAAATATACGTGGGCAGTGTGAAGAACCGAACAGTAGAGTACTTCAACAGAAGATGCATTAGGCATGTGTTAGGTGTATCCTTTGTAGAGCTGATGAATTTTCAAATGACATCGGGCATTCATCCTGTCAACAGCAAGGCCCCAGATAATCTTTTGAAAGATCGCTTGAATGCAAGTAATCCTTTTTGATCTCTTTGTCCAACCTTGATACCAGACACTCAAGGTCTTGAGCTCAGTCTTGCTGATACCTATCCGAAGTCCATTGTGACATTGATTGTGCCATTTGTTGTTGCCAATAGGTTATGTTTGTGCAGAATTTCTTTCTGGCATACATAGATCGTTCTGTTGATTATTATGAAGTGTACTCCTCTATTTTGATACGTCTCAAGTCTCAAGTGTCATGAAATGTACTGTATTCTGTTGGTGTGTGACTGATAATATAGTCCCGTTGATATACTGTACATTTATGTATATTTAATTAGCCACTATTCTAGTGTGGATTGTGGAATACTAAGATACTAAGATGTACTAAGGTAGAAATGTACTATGCTCTATATTCAGCACGTATTCCAATGTTCACTTTGATATTTGCTGTGACCTTTTTCTGACAGGTTTCGTTACTTGTTGTACTTGTAGCAGGTATTCTGACAGTAATTCTGAAATTCTCACCTATATTTATTGAAGCTTCTATTGTGTGTTTATTCGGGGTGCATACATGGCCGCATGCTTGAGAAACGAATTCACCTTGCTTGTTCCCAGTCTTCGGTGGATTTGCTTGCTCTTTGCACATTGAGAGCATGGGATGTTTGAGATGTGCAAAAGCAATGTGCGCAGGTTTGTCACACCATTGAGGAACTTGCTTCCGTTGCATTCAAATGTGCAGCCGGAGAAGTGCTGGAGCCTTTCACTGCTACCTTTGAGAAAGGTCTTGGAGAGCTTTGTTCGATTTCTCGTAATTTGCAAACGTTTTATGTGTTTTTTGTTTGCGATGGAGTCTTTGAGTCCTTGCCGTCGCTGTAGTTTTTGATTGGATCGATGCGAACTCAGGCGGCACACTCAAGAGCTGCTTGTGACGCGGGCGATATTGATGGAATTGGCTCCACAGGACAGCAGCAAACTCACAGGAAGCAAAATCAGCCGGGGCGAAGAATGGCATAGCCAAACAGCCACAATCCAAGATTCTTGGGCAAATTTCTCCTGAGAGATCTGATCTCGATGAGTTTATCGTTGGTTTCGGCAAAGACTTTCTGAAAATTGACTGAGAACAATGCATGTACATGTTCCAACACAATTTAGAGTCAAGTTGCAGTTTGCCTTTCAGTTCACATTTGTGGTCGATTCGCAACAGTTCCCAAAGTACATGAACCGGATTGTGTATCTTGGCCAGCTTGAAGTGAATGTCCACATGGGTCATTCAGGAATTTCAATCCTTAAAACTATGTGTAAAAGTTTGTTGAGTGGACGCCAATGTCCATTCTTTGGATGCATGTGTTCATTGTAGATTGTGTCAATGAACCTGAGCCGAGTGTTTTCGAAATGTGCACGATTGACAACGCATTTGATGTTAAAGCTCATTGAAAGTAGTCGAAGAAGAATGTTTTCTGCATTCTCTGAAGTGAGGTATGTGTAAGGTATACTAAGTTTGCATCCGGAATTGTTGAGTCCGTCAAAGCAAACCACGAATCCACCATCGAAGCTGCTTTGACAGTGACAGGACGAGACAGTTGCTGGCATCCCAGAAGACGAGATCAGGACAATTCCTGTACGCGGTAAAAACGTTGTGTGGAAACAGAGAGGTTTTAATGCACTCTTGCACATAGATAGTGCTGGTACGTGTATACCGGAGGTGCACCATCAAGTCGGTTTACTGGAGACTGATGTTGATCAAGTCTTCAGTTGACCTTTCTATTTTTTCTTGATGAGATACACTTCTCGAGACTGTACCGCAAATATTTGCAGGACAACTGCTGGCCGAATGCTCTTCTTCTTGATGATGTCTGAGCCCCCGAGCATTTGACAAGGAAAATAATATGAGAAGGGCAGATTTTGAATACACAAATCGTGTATTTGAAAATGTGAATGTGATACAATGTGTATTTGATGTGATATTTTGCAATGCATAAAGTTTTGCAGCGTCGGTTGCCGAGGCACCGTGGCTTCAATCCGCCGATGCGCCACTTGGATCCACTTGGCACATGCAGCACTGGAAATCTCTGGGTGAAACCCTACAAAGGTCCACATTCGAGAGAAATCACAGCAGATGTACGCATGTCTTATACAATTCGAGCAAATCAACAGAATCCGGAACCGTAAGGATTGAATGGCTGAGCTGTCTTGCATGCTCAGGTCAGCATCCAGATTTGCTTGATGATCTGGACTGAAACACGTGGTAGCAACCTACAGCAACAGAGCATCACTCCTGGTTTGCATCTCGGTGCACCTCTCGACTCTTTCTGTCCTTCATTCGACAATGCGCTTTGGATTTTGTGACTCAGCTTGTCCTTTCTTAGCTTTTTCACACAGGACGGAGTGCCTCTTGCGGGTTGAAGCCATGGGCACGAGGCCAAATTTGTGGTGCTTTTGTGTTTTTGGTATCCTTTGGTACCACGTGTGACTCATGTGTCGCCTGTGTCATCTTTCTCCATGGTATGTGCACCTGCGCACCGCATGTGTTTCGTCATGTTGCCTTCCGTCTCCACATCTTCGCATTGTTTCCATCAATGTACTCGTAGCTGCATTTTCTGTAGCTTCTACATGCTTCTACTTTGTTGAGATTTCTGTCAACAGGACCGGCAACATCCGGAAGCGAAAAAGTTGAAGATGCTTACAAGCTGCGTTTTGAGGGTTGCATGCGACTTGGTGCTGTGGTGATACTTCATTGCAATATGCATGGTCAGCAGCTCGAGTTGCAGATGTGTGCCTGGTGTAATCGAGCATTTCTCTTTCGTGTTCTATGGACAGGAGACAATGCCGCTTCATGCATACAAGTATTTGTACACGCACACACACCCAAGTAAGTTAAACCCAAGTGTAAACAAGTACTATCAAGTACTTTACACAATTGCAACATTGAATCTTCAGTTCTACACACCGGGAATCAGTAGTTCATGGCGAAGGAAGATCATGGTTTCCGGCGCTGGACTTCTGAAGATCAAGTCTGACGTTGTCGAGCGTTCATCCAGACGTAAGCTTCAGATTCTTTTCCATTGCAAATGTTGGCATTTGTGGATACTGTAATCCCAATCAGTTGAACTTGTTGAAGAGTAATTTGAAAGCAAAATGCTGAGTCTATCCGATTGCATAATATGCTCTCAACATTTCTCCGTGCAGTCTTGCTTTGGGTATTTTTAATTCGGCCCTTGGGTATGGCTACAGAATGCTACAGACTAAATCTGTGTTTGTGGCCAATGTCGGCATTGAGCGTCATGGAGCGAGAAAGGCGTCTCTGAACGAGTGGGAACTAGCAGTATCTAGGATTTGAATTGGAATGAGGGCTTTGGTAGTTTGACTCCAATTTGATTTCATATCTTCATATCTATTCAGCCAGAATGTTACGCAGATGCTGAAAGTGAGTGTCTAGCAGCGGCATCTCGGGAAATTCTTTCTGTTGTCATTCCACAGCTGGTTCAGTGAAACAACATGTTAGGCACTTGAGCGGCTCACGGGGCCTTCCAGGACGGAGGGTTTGGGTCAAAGCTTGGGAGAATTTGAAACCACACTGAAGAGTTTGAAAGTGAATAGTGGATAATAGTAATATTAAATTAGCATATATTTATGGGGAAGTTGCTGGAGCAGAACAGTTCGAAGTCAGCAGCTGGAGTGGTAGCTGGCAGCTGCTGAGGCCTGTTTTTGATTCAACATTGGCAATTTTCAAGCAACCAAATAGTGAAACGTAGTGGTGAAACTATAATTTCAGTCAAAGTAGCGCCAGTATTTCCCAGTGAGTTTAGTCGCAAAGTTCAAAATAACTAGTGGTTCAATCTTTCAACACCTGCTTCAATGCCCTTGTTAGAGGCTCAAGGTAACGTTCGCAGAATTGAAGAATAAATGAGTGATCATTGTACGTCCATAAACGCCATGTCATTTCTTTCTAAAGCAACCGCTTGCTTCTTTCTGAGCAAGAACATGCAAAAACTCTCGTTCAATAGACTCACCATGTTCTTAATTTTTTTGCGAAACCATGAGATCGAAAGATATGAAATCATTTGATCTACCCTTTTCATCTTGTTTCGAAGGTACGAAATGGTACGAAGTTGGGCGACCATTTGATCACCGAAGCTCAAAGTTGTAGACATTGAAAAACAAGGTCCTTCGACATTGGCAACTTGGTCCTGTGTCCTGTAGCCTTGGCTTGTCATGGCCTCACCGTCCTCGGGGTCATTTGGAGGCCAGTGGCAGTGGCAGCGGTTGATTTTTCCCGGGTTTCTTGGGTAGAATTTTGCAATATTTTACATTTTAAGTTGTTTTAACTCGATGGAATCAAACTGGAGGGTGTAAAGTAGATCCATTTCATTGTGCATACAAGTCAACTGATGGTTCTTCTCATTTTGGTCATCGTATGTTTTCGAGTTGCAATCCTTGTGAAAATCCAGGCGGCCTTTACTCTCCAATTGGCACGAGCATGTTTGAAAAGGTGTGCAAAGCGCTTTTGACATTGCACATTTGTTCCTGGAGTAGTCACATGGGCAATTATGCAGCAACTCTTGTGAACCTATTTTGACTCTGCTGGGGGAAGGAGAATGAAAGAGAATTCTTTACTGACATACCAAGAACGCAATGATACATTGAGAAAGAATGAAAGAAAGAAAGAAAAATGAAAGAATGAAAGTTCTTCCTTCCTTTAAGCATTGCAAGTACTGCAAGATGAGAATGCGAAAAGGTCGCTGCTCCTTTGGCAAGCGAGCTGCTGGCCACCTTGGAGCAGGACGTCTCAGCATGTCTCAACATGTCTCAACATGTCTTAACACTAAGAATGACACTCTGAATGATCTGAATGTCATTCTGAATGTCGTTCTGAATGTCATTCTGAATCAGTGATAAGTCCATATATATCAGAGATACTGTAGATTTCGTATCAGAGAGAAGATAAGCGGAGTCCGCAGTTCCTCACCAGGAGCATACCCGGGAGATTGCGCTTTTGTATGAGGAACAGGCCTCTTGTCACTGTTTCCTTGGGCTGCGACCAATGTAGTCATAAGATATGGACATTGGAACTTCATCCATCAATATCCATCATCATCCCCCTTGCTGTTTTTTCTACGGATGAAATGGTGTGGGTCAGATACTTAAGATCAGCATTTGTAAGGGAAAACGGTTGGGGAGCAAGTCGAGGTGCTCCAGTTTACAGAGCATGTTCTGTCAGATTGAAAGTTTTGTCGTTGGTCTAGTCTTCACTGATCACTTCCCTTTGATTTCATACCGATTCATAGCCCTTGGATTTGTACCGGTCTGTTACCAAAGATACGTGAGGCATGTACTGTACAGTTTGAAATTTGAGTCGGCTTTCTGTTTGTGTCTCCCTCTCCCTCTCTCTCTCTCTCTGAGTGCATTTTGCAAAGCGCACGGTGTGAACTGGCTGTACGAACTAGCCTCCACGCTCGCACTCCGTAGTACCTTGGAGTAGTGATATCTCTCCCAGCTTTTGAGGCACAGCACTTCAACGCTGTGCCAGGTACGCTTGCGTGAGGAACTTCGCCGAGTAGTTGATCTTATGCAGCGAGAGGTCCCTGACTCAGGAGATGGATGCTGTATGATGCTGTAGAGTTTGACAGCAGATTTCGCGTTGAAGGTATTACCTCGAGAGCGGCAGCTCCACGACATGTTCGAAAACCTAAATTCCGCGTTCCATTCGTGAAGCTCTCAGCTCTCAGCTACAAAGTGCAGGGTTCGCAGTAGATCCCGAAAATCAGTTTAGAGATGTTTAGAGTCAATCGTCATGCAAGGTGCTTCCTGGCACCGTTTTCTTGACTGCAAGAGCAACATGAAACCCCTGCCAGGTCTGCAGAGAATATGCGCAGACAGCAAGAGGCGGCAAGTCAACTTCACCGGGACAATCTGTGCCCTGTTGGAAAGCACACAAATCCATACAAAACCGAACACCAACAAGGCTACAGGCTAAGTAATTATTCAGAAAACTCGGCTCATTTTTGTAGAGCACTTGTATTGTTAAGATGTGTTTAGTATCGTTTCAGCAGAGAATCAAATGCTGACCAGAGCGCAGTCAAGCTTTTCGAACGCCAGGACTTTCATGCAAGAGCTACGCCTAGAACTTAGACAGATGGATAACCAGCCTTGGGTGCAGCTTTGTGGTTTGATGACAAGCATTCCAAGATATTCCAAGCATATCAAAACAGCACCCACCCAAATCAACCAAGAACGCCTAAAGAACGCATTCTGTGGCCTGTGGTCTCTAATTTTTTGAAGAATGCAAATGGGTGCCTTTCACAACTTTCGTTTAAAACGAATCTGCGCAAAAGGACCGCTGCCAAGGCAAGTGACGCAACGGCACGACAATTCTCGGCGTGAGATGCTGGACCCCTTGCAGGCGATCTTACTAACGCTTCTCTTTGGTGGGTAGAGTTATGTAGGGAATGTTAGTAGAGTGACGTGTTCTCGGAATCTACGGATGTTCAGAAAAGTTCAGAAATTGTATATAAGTCACAGCAGAACACTTTGCAGCGGGGAAGAGAGTGGAACACATCTATGCCTGAAGGAGGCAGAGCGAGAGTTGGCCAGGCCGTGGCGAAACAGCATTCAACGTGTTTGAGCATGTCATGCACTTTCTGTTTTTTTCTTTACTTTGTTGTACATCTCTTAAAACACAGAATGACACTGTTTGCTGTTTTCTGCACAGCCTCAATCCATCTCATTCAATGATTTGCTGAGAAGATGAGAGAAGGAATGTGTGAGGTGCAATGAGTATGCTTTCTCATCCTTCCCTGGTACTGTACCCACTGTACCCCTGCAAACGGACCAGGATCGATTTGATATTGCAGAAGCCTTTGGTCACCTCAGTCAACCTGCCGCAAGAAACTCAAACAGACAAGAGCGCAAATTCGAACGTAGTTTTGGAAAGAGTAATTTGAAGATCTTTGAAGATGACTCAAGACTTTGATATAAAAATGGTTTAAACATGTTTCAACACGTTCCTGCTTTCCATAAGGCAGGTCCCTTTCAACTTCTCCTCGAGTGTCAATTCCTTTGTCTATCCTCCTTTCCCATCCGTTCTTTGCATCATCTCTGCATTTTCATCCTTGTTGTTGGTGTCGTTGTTGTTCTCATCGTCCTCATTCCTCCTCTGCGGCGGCTGCTGATGCTGTCAAGGATAGAAATGACTCACTTTGGGGTTTAAGATGACGATGCCGGCGACTCCGATGAGAATTATGATCAAATATGGTCAATATCGAATGATTATCGTATTCACGTTTATCATCGCATGCCATCATTATCGTCGTCGTCGTCGTCGTCGTCGTCGTCATCATCATCATCATCATCATCATCATCGTTGTCGTCGTCCTCCTCCTCCTCCTCGCCGTCGATGTTGTCAATTGATGTCAATTGATGTCAAGTGTGTGTTTTCTCATGATGGCATTCATCATGATTCATCGTCGTATGCTTCCCAGATGTCATTCAAGACCAGACGCTTGGTGAAACAAGAGCAATCCAGCCCCAGACTGACTTGGCTTACCCATGCTTACCCTACTTACCCTATCCTTGAGTGTTGTAGATCTGCAACTACCTGGAGAATCCGTCCACACAAGGTCGGAGATGCTGCATGCGCATCCCTCAAGAGTCACCAGCTGGAATGCTGTGAAGGCCGCTGCCCTTGGCGAATCACAGGCATCTCATGACAGCGAGAAGGAACCAGCACTACTGGTGACACTTTGACGATGGATTCATATGGATTCTGCTTTTACTTTGGACAATGCCTTTTGGAAAGATCAGAATTCAAAGGAGTCCAAAGTAAAAGCAGATATAAATGTATATATGTATATATATATTTCAAAGGAGTCGATCTTTTCAAGTGCCAAGATCAGTGCGATATTCGGTTGCAAGGCAGCTCCACGAGTACCTGCTGAAAATTGTCCTAACTGCGCCTCAGCAAAGTCATAGACAGAGTAGACAGAGACAGAGGATAGAGCCGTTGAAGTGTACAAAGTGTAGACAGAGTGTACAACTTGACAGAGGACAGAGCAGTTGAAGATAGTTGAAGTGTACAAAGTGTACAACTTCAGACCGTAGTAGGATGGGATATGATGGGATCACAATTCCAAAAGCATTACATTGGAATGACAAGAAAGATAAGGAAGGCCTTAAGACATCCATTTTCGCATGTTCTTTTTTCCAAATTGCACTTCTTGCAGCAGTTTACATCTTGGAGGTGGCAACGAGTACAGCGGGGACTCGCTCTTTTGCCGAAAATGTGGGCTCAAACGGGAGGCTCCAGCTGTATTTCATTCTTTCATACTCAAACTCGAACATTTCCCAATACATTCTAACTTGCTTTGAAGAATTTGTTTTTCAATGTTTTTCAGAGTTTGTTGACAAGTTCATTTGAATTGAAGTTTCTTGGCTGCTTTTAGAGGTTGATTGCTTTGTGGTGTTGACTCCGGCTTTTGCCAGGCAGTTGACAAGTCCGTAGTCTCAGCGATGAGGCAAGTCCTCCCAGAACCTGGTGATTTTTCGCAGGGCAGTGGCTCCTCTTTCAGTTTCATCTTGTTTCTTTCTTACCATTACCACAAGCAAATGGCGCATCTTTCACGTTCGCCCCCCCCATGGTTTGTGTGCTTGAGATTGCTCAAACAGTGCACCCATGTTGTGCTCCCTCTCTCTCTCTTTTTTCTATTCTAGGCTTATCTTTTTTTGTTTTTCTACACAGAAACTGTTAAACTACTTATCTTAAACTCTATCTTTCCCCTTGTTATGGACCCGAAGCTTTGCGCGCTTGAACAAAGGGATTCCTGTTAATGTTAATGAATACTTATAAGCATGTGGCGTATTTGTGGTGTTGCACATGGCCGCGCAAATGACAGAAACTCCATAGCGATGATATCCATTGGCTGTTTGTCCTCGTCGAAACAGAGATGATTTGTTTGCCCGTGCAAATGCTCATATGTCACCATTCTTGGAGTCGTCAAGATATATTGCATACCGCACATGTACCGCAATTGTACATTCAAACTATTACTGGTACAAGGAATCCAAAGGTGTGATGACCAATCCAAATTCGAGAAGAGTTGACAACGTTCTCCGTCACTTGATCGGGCATGGCATGCTTAAATCATCTTCAATTGATCTTACTAAGCCTGCCCGTGAACAGACCTTGAAAATATGTTTCGAAGCAGCACTGATCCCACGGCTTGCCAAATTTTCACATTTGTAGCTCACATCTCAATGTCTCTACTGAACTGCGGCCGTTTCTGGCCCCTAGGAATTTTGCATCTTCGGAGACAAAACTCTGCAAGTTGCATTGCCCGGCTTTGAATTCGGTGAAGTGCCGCCTTGGAAATTCATGGAAATTCTTTGTCCTTTTTGTCGCAATTGTGCGAATGGTGCGATGTTTATCGATGTTTTACTTCCCCGACACCAGAATTGTGCTGCCTCGAGTGCATTTTTCGCAGTTTCTTCCAGTGTTCCTTTCGCTTCGGTGAGATTTGGTGAGATCCCCAGCAGCGGGATCTATTGCAGGGCCGCACCTGGTGTGCCTGGACCGTTCCCAGAACCCAGTTACCCCAGAGCCCTGTGCTCCCCCAAGTTTCCTCAATGTGCACAGCTCCCGGGAACTTCGGAAAATGTTTCAACTCCAGAACAGCGTAATCAGATGCAACCTCACAGAGTCCCGGATCGCCCCAGAAGGTAAAGGATCGCTGAGACCCCAAACCGGACCCTTATGTTTTGTTCCAGCAGAGCATTTCACCCTCGCATGGTCGCCGATTTAGACAAAGTTGATGCAGGCATGTCATGCTAATACAGCATACTGACACGGCATTCCCCCCTCCTATTCTAGACATGCATATAATATCGTATAATTAGAAACTACATGAAACTCACATAGTAATATGATATGATGTAATATATCATATCAATAATATATGAATAAATGAGCATTTGAAATCGTATGCACAGGTATTTGTTGTGAAGAGCTTCGCAACTGCAATTTTTCTCGGGGCGTTTCAAGGTTCGACAAACATGATGAACATGTTGAACTCATTTGAACTCCCTGACTCCGGTAGGTGAACAGGTCCAGGCCGGATCTTCAGTGCACTTGAGAGCTCGACAGGTTGATTCGATGGGTTCAGTACTTCTGACGTGACGCAATCCGATCTCGGCTCAATGATGCCTTGTACCCGCCAGCGAGCCAAAGAGAGAGAGAGAGAGAGACTCATGTGTTGCACTACAGCATACTACAGCTGTAAACTATTGCAAGTCTACAGTACTGTATGCCAGCAATAGCCAAATAATTGCCCACATCAGAATTCTAGATACTATTTGACTATGCAAGTCTTACATAGTCTCACAGCTTTCTTACCTTGATGTTGTATGCTGAACTCATCAGATTTCATCGCATGCATTCGATGACTCGAGAATCTTCAACCAGCACAATCAATGCATGCACTTTTGTGTCAGAGAGGTTGAAGCATTACCTTGCACCCAGGTTTTCAAGTTGAAGATGCACGGTGCACAGTGCGCATACTGCATACTCAGCATTCTCATGACTACACGAGCTCAGCAGGAGCCTGGGAACACATGGAGAACAACAAGAAAACAAGAAGAAGAAATCAAATATCAAATTTGATGTTTGGATATGTTTAAATAAATTTATGTGAGAATATTTCACGTTGCTTCGTAGTCACTGATGTCCAGTGATGTCCAGCGAGTGTTGCCCGAGCTCCAATGGCATCCAACAGGAGCATAACAATTGTCGTTCACTGTAGAGGAAAAGCACAACAGAAATAACTTATTGAAGCATGCTGTTCCATGTCATTCCAGATGTGGCCAAACACGAAAAAGTGCCGCTTCAACAACCCTGCATTATCTGCATCGCTGCATGTCGGAGGAAGAGGAAAAAAACTGATGAGAACGAGCTGGGCAAGGTGGTGACTGAGATAATGTGCTTCGCCGTTTTGCGGCGCAATGAGATGCACTTGGCCCATTTGTGCACTCAGATGTTTGTATAATGTTAAGAGACAGGCAAAATGTGACATGTTTTTTGTGATTCTTTGTGTACAATTGAGCAGGCTGAGTGCACATCAGATCAATCATCCATCGAGGAGAGCGAAAGCTGTTGCGTTGCTCGATGTCTCACTAATTATTTCAAACTAGCATAAACTTGCCACTTACCATACATGAATCATAAGATCAGGAGATGTATCTAAATAGATTCGTATTGCCATATCAAATGAATAGCGAAAGCTAGTGATAGCTGAGCAATGCTGAGTAGCTTCAGCAGGGAAGGTAGGGGAGTGCCCGGACCATTGCAGTGATTATTCACCCTAGTCCCGGGGTTTCTTTGCTCAACCAGTCCAAACCCCAGTTGTTTGCCGTGGCTGTAGACTTCTACCCGGGCTTCGTCCCAGCTCCCTTTGGCTTCCGTTCACCTTCCCTTGAGGTCTCAAGTCTGGAATTTTGATCAACGATGCTACCAACGATGCTATGATGTTGCTCCAATTTGTATCTTTTCACCAATTGCAGGACGAGTGTTGCGCCTACGACGCTGTCGTGGCCGATGAAGTGATTTTCGAGGAGACTGATCGGTTGATTGCAGGTGTTCTGGTAGATGTACTCCCAAATCAGCTGCAACCAGCTGCTTACCCAAGGGTTGCAACTTGCAACTGATCTATTTGCCTAGCATCACCAAGTCAAATCTGAAGCCACGTGGATTTCAAGGGCGGATTTGATGATGAACAGTTGTTGATAGTCGTTTCCAAATATTCAGTGAAGGTAAGATATTTACCATGATTTGCAGGAGAAAACAACGTTTCAAGATTTGTTGATCTTCCGCAGCAACAAGTATGGCGACCACCTCAGCGCTGACTTGACTATTTATTAGAGAGCTGACCTTTTTTCTAGCTTCGAGACATGAAGATAAGATATTGTGAGATCATTGAGACAGTGTAAGTCTGTCAAAGCACCCGCTGTTTTTTTTGCTGTTCGAAGATTTCAAGCAGTTTTTAATTATATAGATGGTTTTGAAAAATATTGATGAGTCGATGAGTCAATACCTTCAATTCTGGAGAATTGCTTTGGGACTCCTACGAGTGAGTCCGAGGTATTTGTCTCTGCCTTGATGGAGTTCTTCAGTCAACGGATCTTTGGCCGAAGATGAAGTGCAGCGTGTATGCAGTGTGTATGCCACCGACAAAATGCATATGGTCCTGATGGTTGTTCATTTTAGGGAAATCTCACGATTACAACATTATAAAATATAAACATCTATGAATCGCATCATTAAACATGATTAATCGTGATCATTACTTAATTAGATCTATATGTAACTGTTGGTGTTTTGATATCATTCACACACTGGCAATCTATGGGCTCGATTGACTAAAGTCGCTGAGGGACTACCTGCCTTGTCAGCCACTGCGCACTTTGATGCACTTTGTATATGGGGGCACTGTGAAACGCACTGAAACACCCTCGTGGATGGTTTTCCACTGATATTTGCCATGCACGACCATGGACATGGAGTCACCACATACCTAAGGAAAACGACGAGCATATCTATCACGAGCGCTTGGTCCATGTGCCACTGCTACTTTGCCCGAAGCCCTGTCGAGCAACTCGGCGACGGAATTGTTCTGATGAAATGTTCAATGCTCCGCCCCGCAGTTTCTGTCAGCAAATGTTTCTTATTCAAATTCAACACATTTTGTATTTTTCCCCGTGAGGTAAGGGTTGTTAAATTTGTCAGAGCATGCCAGAGCACTTTCCCCTCCTGTCCCCCTGCTCCTTTTCCCTCCTTGTTCTTCTCAGCAAGCCCCCCAACCGCAAGCTCCCGATCGCAGCGGGCCTTACTCCCGATCACAGTGGGCCCTCCCGGGCCTCAGCCCCAAGCTCCTGATCGCAGGGGGCCCTCCCGGACCCCAACCCCAAGCTCCCGATTGCAGTGAGCCCTACTGGACCTCAGATTTCCAGAACATGTGTCAGGTAGACTGATGCATCACTCTTAGATAGAATGCCATCTAGAAAGCTTGTCCTTGTCAGGTGCCATGTCAGAGGATATGTTAGATAGAACGCCAGAACATATGGCAGATAGAGTGCCAGAAAAAAATGTCAGAAGACATGCCAGGTAGGACGACAGAAGATACGCCAGAAAGAACATCAGAAGACATGTCAAGTAGAACACCAGAAGATATACTGTACCAGATAGAATGTCAGAAGATATGTTAGATAGAACGCCAGACAATTCGACAGAAAACATGCCAGGAAGAACGTCAGAATCTAATATGCCGAATACAGTAAAATGTATGTTAGATAGCACAACAGAAAATTTGACAGATAACATGCCTGAAAGAACGTCAGAAGATGTGCCAGATAGATAACATGCCAGATAGAACGTCAGAAGATGTGTCAGATATAATGCATGCTAGATAGAATGTTAGAAGATATCAGGTAGAATTAGAACGCCAGAAGATATCCCATATATATGGTCCAGTGTTCCTTGGCCCCCCTCCCCCCCCCCAGGCATGGGTCATGGGTCCCCCCTCCCCCCCTGTCCCTGTGGTGTGGTAGTTGGGTGGGTGGGTGGGTGGGTGGGGAAGTGGGATGGTATTCTATCAGTTGTATATGGCTATTCTGGAAGCAAATAGCAATACACCCCCCCCCTGTGGTGTTGTGGTGGGGTCGGGTCAGTGAGGTAGTAGCATATAAGTAATGAATTGTTATTAAATCACCAAGATTTGGAACATATAAATAACATGTAAAGACTATAGATGTTTATGGGTAGTAAAAAAGTAGTATTTGGGGAGTATAAGTAATTATTGTATAAATATCAAACAGTTTGATACAATTAGTATGTAAATGAAAAA
>VSDK01002745.1:73626-95320 GCA_009767595.1 Symbiodinium kawagutii | reverse complement strand
GAGTGTCAGAATATATGAGACTATTTGCCAGAAAATATGGCAGACTAGTACTAGTATGTGATGGTGGGGATCACTCGAAGTCAAGTTTCTTTCTTGTGTGCAATGGAAAAACACATCTTCACCACGTCACTGGCTGTTTTTTTCAAAACGTCACCCTTTGCATTCCGACCCTTTGCAACTCACCATTCCAACCGCCTCCAAGGATGGATTCACAAGTATTTTGCACGATCAACAAACACCCCATGGAAAATTTGGGCCCATCGGGGCTGAGATATCAAGAGACATAGGCTTACACAGCTGTGTGATTGCAACATATTGCAACAGCTAGTTTGAGGATTGCGGAACGCTGACTGACTTGAACTTGGAACCAGTTCAGGCTTGCTGTGTGGAACAGCGCAAGCAGATCGATCTCTCTCTGTCTCTCTCGGGGATGAGATCCCTCTCTAAAAAAGTATCCCTACATATATATATATATATATATATATATGAAACATAGTAATATACAATATAATACATGATTTACATTTTTTTTGTGCCTTCGTACTGCAAAAAACGCATTCCGCTTGAGGTCCTGATATGCGGCGGCGGCAATGGAGGTGCTGCCCGAGAAGTTCTTAAGCACACCAGCGTCTAGCCCTCAGTCGACTCAGTTCAAACAAAGAATTATAGGGAGCGTATGTATCTATAGATTTATGTATACATTTAAATATGATATATATTTATATATATATAATATAGATATGCATATATATATATACATATAAATATAACTATACTATATGTATCTAAATTTGGAATTTTGGAGCGTTATCAAGTTATTTGTCAAGCATGTCTGAATTGCACTGAAGGTGAGGGAAGTGTTCATTGTAGAGATTGATCCAGCAGTTCCAAATGCGGCAAAGAGGCGATGATGTTGCGCAGCATGTGATGTGTGAAGGGGCACAATAAGAATGTATATACTGTATACTTGACATTGTTGGACACGAGCAGTTTTCACAATAAAAGGTTATTTGGTCCTACTGTTTGGTGTATTCTGTGATTATTTCGATGTCCGTTTGAGATGTGACGTTTCGTGATTTTCTTTATGTTTTGTATGTTTTATATGTAGAGCATAATCATATGTTTATGATTCATGTCAGTTGGTTCTTATCCCAAAGAAATAGATTGGTGTGACAACAGAATCAGCAAGCAGATCGGCAGCCTGGAAACTGCTGTCGAAGTCCAAACTTGGCAGGTTCTTACCAGCGCAGGCTGATGCCTTGTCCAGTTCCCGCGTGACTACTATCTTTGTAGCTTGGATGGAGCTGCGCAGGAGCTGTCAACGAAGAAGGAGTTTTCAAAGCGTAGGTGTATACTTATACATCTCAGTTCTAGGTACAAAGGTGAATTTGAATGAATTTGTATAGGGAATTAGCGCATGTTGAATCATATTGACATACCATGATGCGCCTATTCAAAGCCAGTTCTTCGGTGGCCAGGTTCCGGGACTGTATCTCCAAGAAACGGCAATGTAACATGATGTAACTCACACAATTGAACCCATTTGAACCCCAATCACTAAAGCGGGACGACTGAAGCATGCTCCAAGCATGATTCGTAGAATATTGTATCAGAAAGCGCAATCAGCTTGAAATAAAGCAGCTTGCAAATGAGATCATCTTCGAAGTGAGATCAAGTCCAAGTGCGATCATTTTTTCAGCAGCACCCGATTGCAAAAACGAGAGCCACCGGCTCGCAAGAGATGTCAAATGCATTCAAACGCAGATCAACATCGATCAAGTCTGCAGGATCAGGTAGGTACATTCCAGGGAAAGTTCCAACTCCCCAAAGATGATGATGCAAGATGATGCAAGATGATTTAAGATGCTGTTGTTGATTTGTTTTTGAAAGCCTTGCACAAACAGAGGGTGTTCAGCACACTACGATCAACAAGCGAAGCTCCACGAGAATTCGGGAATCTCAATGATCTCCATTCCGACCTCCAAAAGTAGACATAGGAAACAAGATAAAACGAATCACTTTGGGTTCCCACATTTCTGGACGCAGCATGACATGCCGTGACATGCCCACCTTAGCATAGGACTGGTTTGACTCCATGGAAGATGAGAAATCCGCCTGGAATTGTCCAGCAGCTCACGGGCTGGAAGCTGGACGCACACCTCATCCTGGCCGTTTGTGTGACATTTGCGAGAGCACGATGCGCCCTGGCAGTGATCGTTTTGCATGTAAGCAATGTGACTTCGACGTTTGCAAGAAGTGTATGGAAGGGCCCAAAACCAATCAGAGCTTGAGCGAGAACAAGATGCTTGACAAAGTCTTCAAGTACGTGGAGCAAGCTCAAAGCTATGCGGACGAAACGAAACAGGCCCGAGCTCTGGAAGTGTTGCCAGAAAGCCTTGCAAAAGCTCCAGATAATGACCAGATTCCGACGTGCCTTGCTGATCTTTTAAGGTGGTTCAAAGCAGATTTTTTCAAGTGGACAGACAGCCCATTCTGTGAGACCTGCTCGGTCAAGGCTTCTAAAAGCGAAGGTTTGGTGCAGCCCTTTGAAGAGGAGCTCCGCTATGGAGCACATCGAGTGGAATCCTGGCGATGCACAGGCTGTGAATCTTTGCTTCGCTTCCCACGCTACAGTGATCCGGCAAAGCTTTTGGAGACTCGTCATGGCAGATGCGGTGAATGGGCAAATTGCTTCACCCTTTTACTTTCTTCCCTCAAAATAAAGGTCAGACTGGTCGTGGATTGGACAGACCATGTTTGGACTGAAGTATGGTTCAACAATGGCTGGCATCACTGTGACCCTTGTGAAGGATGTTTTGACGCACCGCTCATGTATGAGTCTGGCTGGGGCAAAAAACTGTCATATGTCGTTGCCTTCAGTCCGCAGGAAGTTGTAGATGTCTCTGCGCGTTACACGAGAAACTGGCCGGAGCTTTTGACCCGTAGGAAGTTGAGTGAAAGTGAGTTTGCAGAGATCATAAGAACTCAAGACTCGCTTGCGCGTTCAAAATCAGGTCTAGGGTTGCCTGAATGGCGGCAAGAGGAGGAAACTGAACTTATCTCCTGTCATGCCGCAAAGCATGAGTTGTCACAAGCAGAGCTATGCGGTCGCACTTCTGGTTCACTTGAATGGAGGGCGGAGCGGGGTGAATGCGGACCATGTCATCCGGTTGTGCAAGATGTTGACTCTTTGTTCATTACAGGCGAGACCTTGGCTGCCAATGACAAGGTCAAGGTTGTGCAGGCTCAATTGCTATGTGGAGCAAGCATTCAACAGATGGGATATGCTCAGTGCTTTGATTTGCGCCCCATGCTTGCGGCAGTCGAACTTCCAAGTGAAGACGTGCCAGATGCCTTCCTATCAGACCAAGGCTTTACTGTTGAAGCTTGGGTTTTCGTCCGACCTGAGGATTTGCATCAGGAAGCTTTCCGCAATCCATTGATTTCACGCCACGGTACAGCATCTGGTTGGGAACTTCGGCTTTGTCAAAATGGCGGAGCCATTTTCCTTGTCACCATTGGTGGTGTGCACATCGAACTTACTGCTGCGGGAGCTCCTTGGTCACCGCGATGGACTCACGTAGCTGCTTCGTTTGACGGGCGTATGCTTCGCATTTACATTTCCAAAGAACTCATGAGAGAGCTTTGTGTTCCCGATGGGCAGAGATCACCTTTCCATGGCCCACTTTGTTTAGGCCGTAACCCTGCTTGGGGTGATAGAAGTTCTTGCATTTGCTTGCACTCTGCCAGGGTAAGTGCCAAAGTTTCGGAAAGTTTCCTGCCAAGCCCAAAGCCCGACGGATCAAGCTTCTTGTGAAATCTTGTGAAGTTGCGTGCTGCTTTCTGCATAGAGCCTGAGCGCGGTGACCTTCGAGAAATTTGGAGACCTTGACCAAGGTGAAGGTGGTGAGGTGCACAAGGACAGGACGAGGGCATAGAGGAAGTCTGTCAATGTGACCATGTGTGAATTGGTGTTTGGAGCGAGAAAAAAGTGTGTGCAACGCTGGAATCAATTCTCTCACTTGTTGCATTGTTCTATAGCTTCTATATGATTGTATAGTATCTATAGCCTCACGAAGCTTTGTCAAGCCCAGGCAGATGCAGGCAACTTTGACAAATGGCCCGAGGCCGTTTGAAGGGAATGTGTGTGTGTGACAATATGGATAGTGCAAGTTCTTTCCAAAGAGTGAGGTAAGATGAGGTAGGCATAGGTAAGACTCAAAATTGGCATTTTGACTTTTTGGCGGCAAATACAAATTGAAGACAGGGCTGCTTCGATGCTATAATCGTGGACAGCACGGACATGGGAACTACTGGTGGAAGGACTGCCAGATACCAAATGACCAGACGCTTCATACTGTATCTTTCAGTGGACATTGACTGGAGAGATTTCTAGAGGGGCAGAGATACGCAGGGATAGGCCAGGATCGGGTTAGAAGATGTTAAGAGAGCTATGCAGAGGGAAGCTCCAGGAGTGACCACCTGTGGAGCCAGACCTTCTTCGAGGGCTGCAACTCGAATGCGGTTTCAGTTATATAATTACCTCAGTCACTTCAGTTCTTGTTATTCTTGTCATCTCACGAGTCCCCCGATGGTCCCGTTGACATTGGCACAAGACATGCAGAACATCGCAGAAACACATACAAAGACCATGGAAGATTTGATAAGATTTGCAAAGTTTCTTCAAGACAGTCATTTCTTATCGAGGCATGTCGTCACTACTGTCAGGTCTCAGTCGTTTGAAACCAGAGGGACAGCTATCGACTCAACTTGGTGCTTGTGCAGTGCTTCTTAGCTGCGTCAAGGCAGTTTGTTATGTTTGTTTGAAATCTTGGAATACAACGGAATATATTCGATTGATTGCAAAGGTGTGACAGTATGTCACAGTGCTACATGAGTTCGCTGTTGCTAAGTATCTGAGTAAAGAGAAAAAACACGAACGCGCATGTTTGCCACCGGGGGAACTCGATGGAACTCCGACTAAGGGGTGCCAGACATATTGCCTTCAGCCAAACTGCAAGCATGGGGCTCTCCGCGTTGCATGCAGTGCCCTGGCAGCGTGTAGACTCTAAGATCTCTGAACAAGTGTGCGCATCTTTGGGGTTGATATTGGAAGTATGATGAAGATTTATGAAATATTTCTAAATTATGCCTGCAATGTCAGAATGTCTTGCGCATATATTGTAATATCACGTGTATTCATGCCACAGCAATCTACAGCATGCATTTGTAGACAATGTTCTCTAGTGGATTACATTGGCTACTTGAGCTTGGTCGTACGTGGAATATATTTTCTTCAAGCGTTTCCGGATGCTTGAACTATAGAATCACTGTTCAGCCAGGCTTGTTGAAACTGCTTTGCAAACTAATGAAATCAGGCTGGCTTCGGCTCAGTAAGACCTTATGTGGCCGCCGGTAGCTTAGCATTACGCATCCACGGCTAGTTTGACCATTTCATGCCGCAGCTAATTCCACAAACAGTGGAAGCTAGACAAGCTCGCTCATGACACTTGTTCCATCACGTAGCAAGCTAGAACAATGTAGCTCCAGTGATAGCAACGCCAGCACATATAACAGTCCCCGATACAGTTGCAAAATCACATCATCATATGCTGTTTTCTTTTTTCATGGCCGGCTGAGGAAATTGAATCATACGGTGGGTTTGCCATCTTTTGCCTGGCTTCCAAAGAGCGGTGCCAAGCTAAGATTAGCCGGTTAAACCAGGAATAGTGTTGCAAAATGTACCGACCAAGCAAGCAAGTCGAAGGTGTTCCGAGATAATGTCAGTGAATGTGGTGCATGTCAGTGACCACGTCTTGAACGTTTGAGATATTTTTGGAGTGGCAATCTTGGCATACGCAAACTGACCAGCGAAGAGCTAGCCCTTCGGGACAGTGACTTGAACAAAACATGTCATGTCAGGGCTCCAGAGGAGAAGCAGATTCGCTGTCACGAAAGAGGCCCAGATATGCCCAGATTCATTGTTTAGTGAAGTTTAACGTCCCGCCTACACTCCTACGGAGCAACAACGAATCATGCCAGTGGAAGCAAAATGAAATATGAAGTGAACTCCATCTCGAAATCTAGGATTTTTTGAGACCCCTCCTTTTTCTTGGAGAAAGTTGTCAGGGGCTTTTGTGGGTTTCTTTGCTGCCGCTGCTGATGCTGATGATTGATGATCGATGATCGATGGTTGATGATCGATGAGCAAAGAATCAAAGACCGATGAAGAAGAAGAAGATGATGATGATGATGATGAAGAAGAAGAAGAAGATGATGATGATGATGACCGATGATGATCGATTATCACGACTGATGATGATGATGATGATGGTGATGATCATGATGATCATGATGATGATGGTGATGATGATGATGGATGATGGATGATGGATGATGGATGACGGATGACGGATGATGGATGATGGATGATGGATGATGGATGATGGATGATGATGATGATGATGATGATGATGATGATGCTGGTGGTGGTGATGATGATGATGATGATGTTGATGATGATGATGATGATGATGATGATGATGATGATGATGATGATGATGATGATGACAGATGATAGATGATAGATGATAGATGACAGATGATAGATGATAGATGATGATAGATGATAGATGATAGATGATGATAGATGATAGATGATGACCGACGACGACGATGATGTTGATGATGATGACCGATGATGATGATGATGATGATGATGATGATGATGATGATGATGATGGTGGTGGTGGTGGTGGTGATGATGATGATGATGTTGATGATGATGATGATGATGATGATGATGACCGATGATGATGATGATGATGATGATGATGATGATGACCGATGATGATGATGATGATGATGATGGTGGTGGTGGTGGTGGTGGTGATGATGATGATGATGTTGATCATGATGATGATGATGATGATGATGATGATGATTATGGTGGTGGTGGTGATGATGATGATGTTGATCATGATGATGATGATGATGATGATGATGATGATGATGATGATGATGATGACCGATGATGATGATGATGATGATGATGATGATGATGATGATGATGATGATGACCGATGATGATCGATTATCACGACTGATGATGATGATGATGATGATGATGGTGATGATCATGATGATCATGATGATGATGGTGATGATGATGATGATGATGGATGATGGATGATGGATGACGGATGATGATGATGATGATGATGATGATGATGATGATGATGATGATGATGATGATGATGACGACGATGGCGATGGCGATGACGATGACGATGTTGATGATGTTGATGATGATGATGATTTTGATGGTTGATGGTTCATGGCTGATGATTTGATGGTTGGTGATTGATGCTGATGAATGATTTGGTGAGAATGTTGCTCTATCCCTCGAGTTCTTGACGATTTCGACTTCCCAATGTGCTTCCCGCCACAGCGTTGTCAATTTTTTATACATTTTGAGTTCAAAAGACGTCGCAAAAGTGTCAGTTTTATGAAAACCAAAGCACTGCGGGCACAGTCCCCAAGCTGTGTGGTGAGTCCTTAACTTGTTGTAGGCGAGTGTCGGGGGATCTACTTGTATTAGTGACATGACAAGGTATAATATGGATTAATGTGGTATATACGATTATATACATGTGTGTGTATGTAAGATACGATCAATACTGGTAAACTTAACCCACACAATATGAACCCATGTGTTTTCAGACTGGTCTCTTGTCTTCTAGGTTCTTCGACTTTTGAAGGCCTCGCAAATTTCAAGGTTGGGTGAAGCTTTGATCTCTGTTTCTATGTTTGTATGGCTCAGAATGACTGGAGATATCGACACAGTGGCATAGCCTTCTTTTTGTGAGACCAGCTGTGCTACAGGAATTCAACTGGAGAGCAAGAGCAAGCGAACGGGGCCTGCCAGGTGCGCATACGGAAAGCCAAAGTTTGTCAAAGTTTGTGAGTGCTGATCAGTGCTGCGTAACTTGTGGGATGTTGAGGGTTTGAAGCTGACAGCAACCAGGAATCCAAAGTCAAGGATTGCGTTCGTTTGATGAAATTGACTATGAATGCTCAGGATGCACAACTGTCAGCTTTGAGGATGTGGCAGCTTGTTTTACACTTCCAGCGAAGAGCTTACAAACTTTGTGTTGAATTTGACCAAACTTGCTGTAGTCCGTGCTTTTCACGACATACTAGTAGCCCTTCTCATCTCTTTTCCTACGTTGATCCGTACTATCATATCCTATGATCATGCATTGCAATCATGCATCATTGGCATGATTGGTTTGTGTTCTCTTTATGATGGACCTTTGCGCCTACGGACTGCGGCGCCTGCGGCAATCATTCCTCACAGAACTTTCTGCTCCCTTGAATGCTTTCGCGTAATCGCAACCTTCATTGACGTGCGAAAAGGTTTACATTGCATCATTGCATGTGCGACTCCTTGCATCTCGTCTCGCACCGCGAAAGCTCGCGAAAGCTTTCGCGAAAGCATTTTTTTCGCGAAGCTCTGTGTTGTTCTGACTTCGCGAAAGCAACAGTCACCAAAATCGTACAAAATCACAAAAGGAGGGTTTCGCGAAAGCCCGCGAAAGCAAATCAACATCCAAACGTTTCGCGAAAGCAAACACCTGAGCCGCGAAAGCTCCGCGCAAGCTTTTGCGTAAGCAATGAATGATTTCCATTGCGTGGAAAAAGGAATTTAGAACACAGCTCATTCGTTCCGTTCATAGTTTTCACCGCATTCAATGCCCTGGATTTGTCACAAGAGTCTTCAAATCCACTTCCAAGTTGGCCAAGGCTTTCATGGTGCAAGAGTTTGAAGACAGTTTGAACTCGGCGGACAAAAAAGGGAACCGGTGCAAGAGCTGCTGCTTCGCGTCAATTGTGTTTGAAGTATTTTGAAGTTGAAGTATTGATGTTTTCTCAAAGATGCAAGTTGACAGTTGGCGTTTCCAGCCTTTTGATAAGATTGATAAGTTTGCCTGGAACTGAGGCCAAACTTACAGCTTAAAGTGACACATCTAGGAACGAGTTGTTTGTACACATTTTGCAAGGAAGTGTCAAGTGGATTCAAGTGGGCCAAAGGATGCCACAGATTTGAAGCTGTGTGGAAGTTCTGTCAAAAGGAAATTCTATCAAAAGGATACCAACTGAATGTGCATGACGTAGTGGTAGCTGATGTACTTATGAAACGAATGAGACCGTAGTATCTCAGGGTTGACTTCCGCTTGTCACTATTTATTTGTTTGTGTCATTTCAGAAGGGTTCCCCTTCGATTGCGTATGTTCTATATACTTTGTGTATATTTATGTAGTTGTGTCGATTAAAAGAAAACTAAGGAGATCTGAAATCTTTGGAATTTCCTTGCAGAACAAATTTCCACGGGTCCCTGAAAACCGGACCAATTCGATGAAGGTCAGATCGATTGAAGGCAACCATTTTGTGGCAGACCTGATGTATTGCTTGCAGATGCTATGTACGCAGTACAATCCAAAATAAGAGTGAAACTCAAATAGGGTATGGCTTAGCAATAGTTACCTCTTGTAAGCCACCAGGTTTACCTTTGCATCTACCTTGGAGCGGGCTGTTGCATGACCAAAGATTGTCATGCATGTGTGACTGCACAAAGCAAAAAGAGGGATGCATATGCATGCATGAGTGAACATATATGCATGCACTAGTGAACATGAGTTAACATTAGCATTGTAATTTCAAGTTCTCGAGCCTCTCTCAGGACTGCTCTCCTGCCTTTGCGAGGCTAGTCTGCTCCTGTAGGAGTTTGCCATGACCCAAGGGATCTAATAGACAGTTCATACTGAATGGTTCCATCATCTTCCATCAAGATTGAAAGATTGCGAAGGATTAGATCCGGACATTCTTTGACTTTTACCCACACTTTTTTTGCATGTTTTTGCCATTGAGTGGCGCTGGTTGTTTTCCAATGTTCTACATAGTATTCTTAGAGGCTTGTACAATATCACGTTTCGTATTTGATGAGGTCTTTCTTGTTCTGGAGGTCTCTACGTCCTGAGACACGAATGTGTCTTTGTGTCCTGCAAAGACAGGTCGACTGCTTGGCATCACCTTGTTGCGGAGTTGGTCATTCTGGTCCCGTGACCAGTTGGTCTTGTCGGTGTTTCTATTACGTTTCAAGTCTAAGAAGGTGTTGTGAATATCATGTCAGTCTGTTCAAGACTTGAACGCTAGTTCGATCGGTGTTCTACTGACTTGATCGGTGTTTCCAATGATCAGTCTGTTCACGCCTCTTTCTTTCTCATGTGCTGCCATGTGCTTTTCTAATCTTTTCTAGCCTTGTTTAGGTAGCTTTGCAGTGGGTGTCGCATGTTCTCGGTGTAAGCAATAGAAGTCAGCAAAGTGATTGATTAGCTTGATTTGTCATTGCTGGGTCCTTATGTTAAGTCGTTCTTCCTCATAGTCGTCCTTTTGCAGTGCGCCCATGCGAAAGTGGGTCTCTGAATGACATCATTTTAAGGATCATCACGTCATTTTTCATGGTGTGCGCGGGGTTTCCTGGTCTTGTCCATGTCTTTCCAGCATGATCATTGCATTGGGGGATATTGGGGGAAAGGTTTGATGAACTTAACTGTCAGGCATTGTGGTGTGTCCATGTGTTTTTATTCTCCTCAGCACTGATGTCTATTCTTAGTTTGGTCGAGATCTTTTCATTCTCGGGTCTTGACTTTGGTAAGGTCTTGAGATGTCTTGAGGTTAGAAAGGTTTTATCACTTACAACTTATATCTGAAATGGGAAGGCCAGATGTGGGTTCCAGTAGGCAGGCCTCTCGCGAAACGTCGCGCACGCCACCCCAAGATCGCCTACAATTTTGGTTGTCACTTTGGATGTCATGCAGACGTGAGGTTGAACATAGTATATATACCATTTGCGACTGCCTTCTGAATGTAACACTATGCATCTTTGGCCAGACTGGTCATTGGAGTTTTGAATGCGTCGAGTAGATTCGAGTAATTAGTGGGTGTGCCAGTGGGACTTGCTTGCTCCAAAGCAGATCAAATCACGGTTTTCATTGTAGCGCGCGCATAGAATCCTTTAAAATAAAACATGTTCCTGAAACAATGCTGCGAATGCTGTGCCCATTGGAATTTGCAGCAAACCAACGAGATCAAATTAGGACAAACACCGTGATGTTTACATCAGCATGCCCAACAAATTGGTTGAAATGGCAGCCAAAAAGTTGTAGTTGGCATTCGGATTTCGTGCGCCCATTAGGCGACTTCTTGTGCATGGAGCGTTTTTTTCCTAATTTTTTCTCATCACGTGTGCCCATGCGGAAGGGTGACTTTACACAGACAAGGGTGACTTGCCGCAGGCACCCAGCAGCAGTCTTAACAGGTTTCTTGTTGTGATAGTTTGGCTACTGGCCACTTGCTATGGGGCGTCCAGCTGCACTGCATGGAAAAAAATCAAGGTGACCTTTCAACAGGCAGTGCAGAACTCATCACATTTAGTCTTGCTCCTTTTGCTCCAAGAGTTTGATCGTAGATTTTGGACGGTCCGCGCCCTCCACAATTTTTGTACAGTTTTGGTTGGGCTTTGCTTTTGAAAGACCCTAGCCTTTTTCTGGCGGGCTCACAGCAGCCCCCAATTTCGATTCTGGCTTATACTTCGTTGGTTCCGAAAGCCAGCTGAAAGCAGCGCGGAGATTTGGCCTTGAAAAGTGCAACCTGGAAGACAGCGCGCAGATTCGTTCGCCGATTTGCCCAAGAATGCGTGTAGCAGCCAAACATGCACCACGGATGCCAACAGCGCTCTACCCTTGACATCCCTTGTTATATTTTGCTGTTCTTTTCGTTTGCTCTTGGCTCAAAACGCATGGACCAAGTTGCAAACGACTGAACACGGTCCGCACAACAAACAGAGTTGCATCCCAAATTTAGGGTGGTTTAGTATTTCCAGCTTGGGCACAACAAGAAGATGGATGCATCACAATGATTACTCGACAACTTCATTCTTGAAAGATTCATATGTATATATATATATAATATATATATATTATATGTAATTATATGTACAGACTAATTATACCTGCAATCGAATCACTGGATAAGACGCGCTTGGAGCATTCCCCGAGTCGCATCATGACGTACAGGGAGGAGGAGACCTTCGCAGAGACGTTGGAAAGCACCCGCTTGGTCCAGCCGTGTCAATTTGGCCAAAGTCTCCATGTTGACTTTGGAAAAAGTGCCAGATCTCCAACCTCGGGTGAGAGCCACATTGAGGGCTTGTCTGATTGGCGCCAATGTTTGTTGCAGTGTTTGGGTCCACTCTTTGGTTGGCTCGGTTTCAGCTTTCTTGATGGTTGGTGGCCGGAAAAACATTTTAGCGCTGCAGAATGGAGGTTGTATCATGCTCAGCAAAGCCACACCAAGCATGTCGAGAATATCATGCAGGCCATGCAAGGGAAACACGTGAAAAAAGAAGAACTTCGATCTGCAGTGCTTGCTTTCGGAAGAGATCAAAGTGAAACGACCAAAGTGACCGAACTGACTGCTGCCGAGCTGAAAGCAATGTTCTATTTCGCTGAGTGCCAAAAAGACGGTCACATGTTCCTTGCTTTCCTTCAGACAAACCTTGGTTTGGAGGCGCGAAGTGGTAGTCATTGCTTGAAGTGTTCTCATGTATCCAATGAACTAAAATTGAATGAATGGCCAACTTGTCCGACGATCACAGAATGCAAGCAGCGATGACCAACCTGTGTCAGGATGATTCAAAACAAGCAAACACCATAATGTTAGAATGCACCAGAAAACATCAGAATATCAATTATTTTGTCTTTCATTTTGCTTTTTGCTACGACGAAATCAATCAAACTGGTCACCAGACTGGTCTACTTGGATTTGATTTGATATGTCAATATATCTATATATATATAGTATATTTATATTATATATATAATCATATGTATATATAATATAATACATGATTATATATGTCAATGTGCAATCGCTTGTCAGATGTCCCAGGATGGTGTGGATTGGAGCGTTTCAGTGGAACACATTTTGGAAGCTTTTGGCCGTTGGCCCCGAGAGTCTGCAGGTGCAGGAACTCATCACATGTGATCGCATTTTCCGTGGGGATGACAGCCAGCACTGCTCCCTTTCGACGGCAAGGCATTTGACACCCACCCTGTTTGCACGACTGCATCTACCCTGCGTTTGCACGTCTTGCTCGAAAAATCCTTTCCAGGAGTTAAGGCGCGCTACTTCAAATTCAGCACGAGACTGACTTGGCACCTTTGGCGACAAATCTTCGCAGGACATGGAGAAACGGAACGAAGGCTTCATCGTGCCCGAGAGCTTGTTTGTGGCAGTAATTTTCTGTGAGATTTGGGATCGACATGCCCATGACATGCCCATCTCAGACTAGTGGTGATACAGCCTCACTTGGAAAATCAACGCGGCAGAATGGGAAAAATACGTCTGATTGCAGAAGCTGCTGAATACAAAGCAATGTTAGCACCATTTGCCACCATCTAGCACAATATCAAAGGTTGTGATTCAAAAACATGCGATTTGGCTCAATGTATAGAATTCAAATTGCAATAGAACAGCTGGAGATCAAGTCAGCTGATCTTAGATGATTCCAGCGACTTCTACTTGACGCCAGGAATAAGGAGAGATAAGGAGAGTAGTTTGTCACTCCCCGTGGCTTGCAACTGATTCTTTTGAAGCCAAACGCAGCACAGCAACACAACGCACCACAAGGCCATAGACATCCACAGCGTAGAATGCTTTCGCTGCTTGCAGCATCCAGCCCGTTTGCTTGTGGTCTTCTCAGGCTGGATTTCAGAATCAATATCAAAGATTGTCAGAGTACATGTCGAACCACATCTTGTCAGCAAAAAGGTTAAATGTCATGGCAGAGTTTACATGTGTATATAGTATATAATTATTTGAATATATTTACTTGTGTATATATGCATATTTATAACATGTCGGAAATCTTCAGAGATAGTGCCAGACAATTGTCAGATTTTTCCAGCTATGACAGTCGGAGAATATGCATGAATACGCCAGATAAGGAGTCAGAAACAATCCTCAAAAACAACATGTCGAACTACAAAGAGATTGAGTCAAAGAGGATGTCAGGAAGAAACTCAGAAGATCAAGCATTGCAATACCTGCCAGACGACATGCTATTTTTTTAGACTAGATGTGAGAATACTGTACCGATGCGAGCCTTGTTGGGTAGTTCATCAGAATGTCAAAATGGCATTGGACCCTGTGCTTCTATGTAGCTGGTCAAGAAAAACTTGACAAAATGTTTGAACAGATATCCAGGAACATGTGAAGGGATACATGTTGTCTGGAAGTTGGGACTGTGTGTCACTTGAGCAGTCAGAATGAATGTTGACATGTCCAAATGACGGCTCACAGTGGGGATCACGTGAACGGGCAAAATTGCAGTTGGCTCATGTGCCTGACGAACAGAGGGTGAAGATGCAGATGCCGAGTCATTGGAAGGGTTGGCGCCGCAATAACTTTAGCTGTTTTCTTTGCAGGTCACCGCATCCAGCTGGGAGTGCGATCTCCAAGCTTGTGGCACACGGCACGAGAAGGTGCTCGATTGACACGCCATGGAATGAGACCGCATTCACACGCAGCACAAGCCAACCAACCCAGGATTTGCGAAAGCAGCCTTTGGCGAGATGTGTTGACTATTCTGAATGCGATTTCTGTGAACAGATGCGCCAGCTGCTTGCTTGTTGATCGTTGATAGTTGATTTCAATGATTTGCATAGATTTGCCAGTTGGCCCACGTAATTGCACAAGGGAACGTCAGATAGAACCGTTCCAATCTGTGACGGAGGGTAATTCTTTGATGATGTGCACTGATGTGTACTGTGGTCATGGTGGACTGCATCATGTACGCCTAGCGCAAAGTGATGCCCATGTGTGACTGTGACAATGTTGCTGTACCTGATTAAATAACCTTATCGAAGAGTCGATACTGAACTACCAATTGTAGTCGTTAGGTACCAAAAGAGTTCAATGTAGTGATATGAGGACCTCCACTCTCTTTTTCTTTCAGATGCCTTTTGGTAAATGTTTGTTTGCTCTCAAACATTTACTGAAGACTGCAAAAGCAGGCAAAAGATGACTGGAGGGACAACCTTTCGAAATCCGCACAACCTGCCAGTGAAGGACGATCAAATTTGGGAGCGATGCAGAATGTGATGACTCGTGATGGCTGCTTCTGTCATTTTGCATTCTTTGATTTAGTCATCTACTTGAGGTATCTTGTTGTTTTTGAGCTTTTTTTGAGGATGTTCATGGGTTCATGGTGCATTGATGGGCTTTGATGATGTTGTATTTGTCAAAGCTTTGGGCCCCTTGGAAGGACTGTGTCGTATGCGGGCGGCCTTTCACGTGGAGGAAAAAGCCTGGAACCCAAGATACAGATGTTCAAAAGGATTCAGAAGGTCTTTGCAATGAGTGGAGATTGAAATATATTGAAACTATTGCATCTTCATCTACAAGGATGGTTTCATCCAGATTTGCTCTGGGTGGTTTTCTTTCAAGAGATATGAGTTTAGCGTATCTAGAAGGCGCTCCAGGTCACTGCGAAGGACAACCACGACATATTGTAACCGCAAAAACCACAAGACCGAAGAGTGAATCACAAAACAGCTACAAACCCATGAGGAAACCAAAGCGGTGCAACAAGAAGGAGAGGACAGTAATGGGAGATAATGACAGCAAGATACAGCAAGTATGTCTTCACAGGCAGGGGCATTGTTTTGGGTGGAGACACCTCCCACCCCCTCCCTCCCCGTGCTCTATCGAAGACAAAAAGTTGTGATACAAACACAATTTTGAGGCTCAGAAAGTGATTGCAAGAGAAGTGCTAGACAGCAAGCTTGCTCTGAAAGACGCAATGCGCGGGGGTGGAAGGGAAGCAAGGAAGGGTGAAACAACGTGAAACAGCAAAGCAAGGCTTCGTGTTTGTAGTGACACCCGGTAGAAAAAAGCCGGGCACCAAGGAACCTTGGCCCTGCAGGTGTTTCCAACTGTGAACTGTGAAACTTTAAAGCAGTGACACATCGGACAACTGCTTCGACAAGGCTGAAAACAGTCCCAAGAGTTTTGATTGTTTGTAGGTTGGGGACAGCAACATCCGGCCAACCCAAAGGACTATTTACCTTTGACCAATTAACCTCGTGGTCTGATTCCCACATGCAGACAAGGCTTCTCCGAAGGGTCCACAGCAACAATGTCGGAAACAGCGTCGAGATGCGTCGAGCATACTGTCGGATTGGAACTGGAGTCTGCATATGATACTTGTGGGTGTCAATGGAGCCTCTTGAAAATATTGTGAATCTAGCAACAACGCAAGTACAGCGGAAAGACTATACACGGATATGCATATCATATCATTCTGATTATATAACTAACTAGGTATATGTATATTTATAATATATATATATATGGTCTATAGTCTATAGTGTGTTTTTTGGGACGGGCTTGGCGAAGGGCCTTTCACAAAGGAACAGCTTTTCAAACCGGTTTTTTCGCGTACTTCCCTTGCAAGTTTCCCTTTTTCTTTTGCTGTGGGTCGCACCGGTTTGCATGTTTTTGCTTGGCGGTGCATTGCTTCGCATTGCGTTGACTCGCATGTCCCTTTCAGCATGCTTTTCTTGCATAGCTTTACTTTGCAACTTGATGAATGAATTCCCGCGGTTGTTTTTACAAATTGCTTGAGAGAGGTTTTGCCAACCTGCTCGGCAACTTACTGGTCCAAAGGTACTCTTGGGCCAAGCTGTAGGATACATTGTATAAGACTTGCCGTTCAAGCATGTCCGTGCGGTAAAGGCCTGTTGGTGCAAAAGCATGTTGGTGTAAAAGGTAGTCGGTGTAAAAATATGGTGGTGTAAAAACTTGGTGGGGTGAAATCATGTCGGTGTAAAAGCGTTGATGAGTATGGTGGGGTGAAAGCTTGCTGGTGTGAAAGCGTGTCGGGGTAAAAACACTTGTTGGCGTAAAAACATGTTGGTGAACGCGTTGGTGTAAAAGCTTGTTGGTGTAAAAATATGGTGGTGTAAAAATCTGGTTGGTGTAGGAATTCTGCTGCGGAAAAAAATGTTGGCAGAAGAGCGTGCGGGTGTTAAAAGCATGGCAGCAATGATGGAGAAGTCATTCGTGCAAAACATGCCAACATATGATGAACATGCATGTAAAACACAGGCCAAAATATTACAGAAATGCATGTAAAACACAGCCAAATATGGTGGAAAATCTGCGTTTTCGGGTGCAAATGCCAATGGCCTCGCTCATCCTTGTGCACGGGCAAGGACGACAAAGAAAATAGCGTGGTGGGAGTTGGGTCTTTGACCTTTCCAAGTGAGGCATGGGAAAAAGAAAAGAGGAAGAGGAAAGCATGAGACATGACCGAAGCAAAGCAAACACAAGAATATGAAAGTAAATAAGATGAGGAGAGGGGGAGGGTTCCCAGACGATTGAAAATCCGTCGGAAGGGAACAGTCTACAGCTCAACATTAATAGGCAACACATTCCATCAGACACGCCGGCAAGGCCGGCGGATTGACGAATTGACAGATTGGAATTCTTTCAAAAGTTTTTGTTGAAATATATTATAATATATTGGTCTAAAGTGTGGAAATGTGTGGAAGATTTATCTTGTTTTGATTTACTACTCGTAAAAAAAAGGCATAACATGGCATAACAAAGGCATTTTTTGCACACCCAGGGCCTTGGGCACTTGTGCAATCCCAATGGCACGCGCCTAACGCCTCTCTGTGACTCTCCTGAGGTGGGAACGGTGTTGGGACGAGGCAAGAACTTTTGCACATGCTGAGAGCATCTAAGAGATTCTAAGAGATCTGTTAAGTGTGAAATCCTTCAAGCTCTCCTTCCCTATCCTATCCTTCCCTCCTTCATTTGCCTCATTTGCCACCTGGCAGCTTGCCGCGAGCAGGTCACGACGTGCAGCAATCGTTGCAGAACTGAACGCACACGCCCTACGTGACACTAAGAAGTTTCACAGTTGTGCATTCGATTTCGTGAAGCACAAGGTCGGTACCGCACCAAACCTAAAGATGGCGCAGCCCTGGCAGGTTCGTTAATTTGTCGTTGCAAGAAGAGCGTATGGAAATGTATGGAATCACAATGATTTTCTTATAGCGATTCAACTGTTGTTCGGAGAAACATGGAGAAACTTAATCCAGTCCCATGCATGACTCTGCACACTGTATCAGTGGTTTGAATCGCTTGACCTCAACGTCGATCCAATATTGCCCGGATGTTGAAGAAGAATCTAGAAGTGTTGTTGAGGACTCTCTGCCGCAACTGCGGTGGCTGCAGCAACTTCAGCTGGAGCCTGTTGGGTTGTTCATGGTTTTGCATTCAATCCAAAGTCCGTCAACAGTATGAGTAAAAATGCCATTCTCATACCCAAGATTCAGGTGGTAGGTTTCCTTGGAGACAAAACCCAGGATGTGAATTCAATTGATTTGCTCGAATCGAGGCTGGAAAAAAAGTGACAAAGTCAGAAGAAGTTGATCAGGCATGAACGAGGGATTAGAGACATTGCGGCCAGCCATCCTGCTAAGCGAAAGTTGACTGTTTCCTGAAGCTTTCCAAAAGCATGCCAGGACCTCGACAACCCGGAGAGAGGGATCCACGAAGGCAGGGCTTGAATCAAACAACGGGTCCTGCACTGGCTGACAGTTTTGTAAAGATGTTTTCCGAATGGAGAAAAGGACGGTTCTGTGTTGAGAGTGACAACGTGACAGTTGAAAACGGGCCGTTCGTGCCAAATATCCTCCAAGAATGGAAGTTGCCAAGCTCAAACCGATCTTTTTCAATGGTTGCATTTGATCGGACAATTGACGTTGGCAAATTAGAAATAGCTTTTTGATGCAAGGGGCGCAGTAAGCTTGAAAGTTGGCCTTGCAAGTGAGACATCCTGCATCAAGGGAAGCTGGTTTAGTCTATTGTTGACCCATTTCGGTTGCAGCACACAGATCCCTTCTGCAAGCTGATTGGTTCTCTTGATCTCTCTTGAAGCCTATTTTGATTGCAGTTCACAAACTATTTCTTGGGGCTATACAATTGAGCCGCTCATTCTTGAACGATCTGTGTACATTTACATACTTGCATTTGATTGCCTTATTGTACCTTTGCATTGAATTATGTATTGGTTAAAAGGTCGATTTTTTGAGTTATCTACACTCAATCTATGTTTCTCTTTAGTCGTTCTATTGTGAAACGGTTTGTAATGGTTTGTACATGTGTTACTGTAAATATGTTTGTTGAGTGCTGCCTATTTGCTGAGCGAATTGTTTGTTGACTGAATTGTTGTTTAAACATTCAGATGTATTCTCGCCGAGTAGTGAATCGTGCTTTCTCCCTCTTACATCTATCTAATATGTACATATATACACATACATATTTGTTTGTTTGTTTGTTTGTTTGTTTGTTTGTTTGTTTGTTTGTTTGTTTGTCGGATCTTTGATCTTTGATTTCGTTCGTTCACTTGTCTATCACAGCAATGTTCAAAGCGCTCCGCGCAGCCCCCAGGGAAGAATGCAAGCACCTGCGCACATGTGAAGATGTGAAGATTCTGTGAAGATTCCAAGGTCTTAGCACTTGATTGAAAATGTTTGAACGTTGATGCAGGAATGGATAGGTGGAACGGTTGGGAATGTTGGGATGCAAAAGGCATCAAAAGCTGAAAGTGGAGGAAATGATGGTACTGGGGGAAGTTCATGCACACGGAAGACGCGAAACAGGTCTGCAAACGGGCAACATACGCATCACACAGCACCTCCTTTGGAAAGCCTTGAGGGTGCGCTTTCTGACTCATGTGCAAGAGATAGTTGCTCTCTCCGACCTATCAAAACAACAGAAATCCATCAAAGTCTCTACTGACTTTCACATTGTTTGCCAACAAGTTGACTTTCAAATGCAGGATGTTGAATTTGGCCCTGTATTGACAAAGGTTCGGAGGTAGACTGCCAGAATAGGTTCCAACAGAAGGTCTGAGAGTGCACAGAAAAGTATCCACACGAGCACATGCAACATCCATCAACATGCCCTGATATGGTCAAGTCCTGCCGCTCCAGCTCCTTTCTATGTTTGGGCTTCAAGCCTCCTGTTCTTTCTGGTGTTCTTCTATATAAGGGCCCATCCCAAAATGTACAAAGGGCGAAATGGCTCTGGTGAGGCCCAACTTGACCCCAGCTAGGCTTTTGCAGGGTTTACGATTAAGGAGGTAAAACGGAAATGGCTGAATTTTGTTACAACTCCTCAAACCACGTTTTTGAGCGCCAAATACCGGGTTTCACCCAACTCCAGCTCTGGTGCTGCATCCTCCAAAGCATTGTAAAGGGGCGACAAGATTGCACTTCTTGGTGACCACTGTTGCGAATGCTTGTTTTGGCCAGATTAAAGGCCATTCTTCATCATTCTTCCAAATAAGCCAAAGATTCCTCCATTTGGATTCCGCGATGCTTGTGGTTCGACAACCGGATCAGCCAGGGGACGCATGTGACATTTGCCCATTCTTTTCGCAACTTTAGTTCAGGGCGAAAATAGCCGAAAATTATGTCCAAGTGGGGACAAGTCATTATTTGCATCATTTTGCATCCAAATGAGTTTCCACATCATTCCACATCATTCTTTGCAACTCCAAACCTTTTTTGAAAGCAAAGAAAGACCCTCCCAAAGCTGCTGTGGTCTCCACACGGATCCAGCCGTAAGCCATTGCGCTTCGCACCTGCGGGTGGTGGACTTGCTGACATTTGCGTATCATTTGCGTACATATATACATATATACATATATACATATATACATATATACATATATATATATATTTGCATCTTGCGAAGACATTAATTCTTTGGTACACTTCCTTGGGCCGAGCTCGTCTCAGCAGCAGTTTCGATTTGAACCCAATCTAAACAGACCAATCTGATGAGTCAAGATTTTGTTGATGATGCCTTATGATCAACCCGAACTCATTCTGTGCTGATTTGCCGACAGGGGTTCTTCCCGTTGGCTCCTCAGAACGACGAGTCCAATTATGCGATCAAAGACCGCGAGAATCCGTGAGACATCCTGAGACCATATCAAACCCATGATATCCTATGTTTATATTCAGTACTCGCCTGAACAGGCTGCAAGCGGCTCAAACGGTCATGTCTCCCTGCTTTCCCGGCGCTGATGCGGCATCTCACGCGTTTGCCGATACTGGCACTGTGTATCATTTGTGCAGAGTGCACAATTGACCCGAATTTTGGTGGAAATGTTGGCAACAGTTTTTGGCCCATGTAGTGAGTATTTACATGTGAGAGTATACTGCAGCCTTTCAGTCCGCCCACCATGCAGCTATCACTATCAATCATCTCCACTCCTCGAGAAGTGAACGTTTGCGGTGAGGACTTGTCCCAAATTCAAAGTGAAGACGTTACTGCACTGACATAATCTGACTTGCTTTGTTCTAGTCTAAAGGATGTGTGGTACGGGATGTACAGGCTTGTACCCACAAAAATTGCTGTTTTGTTCCCAGCACAAAGCCTCGCCTTGTACGGTCTAAGGAATCTTTATGAAAATCTCTTCATGCTGAATTGGCCAATTTTTGAGAAGATCACCGAAAAAGTAGTCAGCCTTCAGGCCGTTGCCTCA
>VSDK01002745.1:57700-73586 GCA_009767595.1 Symbiodinium kawagutii | reverse complement strand
CAGGAACTGTGCCAAACATGATCAACAAGTTGGTGCAAATTGTGTTGAAAAATGAAGGTGGTCTTGAAGTTGCCCTTGCATAAGGATGCTGTTGATCTTTTTTTGCCAAGGCAACTGATGTTTTAGACCTTGGGTGCGGGCCTGGTCAGCCGTCCTTGCTTATTGCCAAAACGCTGCCTTCAGCACAAGTCCACGCCACTGATGTCCAGGCGTGGGATCAAATGTGACTTCGAATTGAAATAGTCCTTCCTTTGCATCAATTCTAACTTCATTTAAACTTCATGTTTTTCATTTTGCCAATTTCAAACGAGTGAAAGGACACTTTGATTTTTCGCAAATTGGCTTCGAAGAGGCTGACACTTCGCGAGGCCATCGTGTGAAGTCTTTTCCTGCTGGCCCTGGCGAGGAAGAGATGATCAAGAAAGCCAAGCAAAGAGGAGAAGGTGTCGGTGTGCGACTGAGTTGAATGAGTTGACAGTGGATATTCCAGTGCCCCAGCCATTATCATTTCACCTCATTTCACCACGATTCGCAGCTGAAACTAAGCAATAAGTCATATTTGTCAAGTTTGTTTGAGCCAAAGACAGATTGCACTTGATACAGAAAAACGTGGACACAGAGCATCAACCTCCTCAGAGATCTTGGATGTTGGCAGCCGACAGAGTCAGGTTCTGGTCAAAGGGAGACAGAGGACTCATGAGGACACCCTTGAAAAAGAACGCCCTTGAAAAAGAACACAATCATACACCCTTTCAAGTAGACAATCTTTTTCATAATGCAATCCTTCAAGAGCACTTGCTGAAGCAGTCCTGGATACAGCTTGTCTAAGGTAATCTGAAGTTTAGCGTGATCTCTGCCGACGACTTGTCTCTATTTAGACCACAAAGCTTTGATGCTGTGACGATGAACTACGTTTTAATGCGTCTTTGGTTGCACTATGTTGCACTATGTTGCACTCCCTGCTCAAAGAATTTGCAGACACTGTTTGGCTGCCCTATTTTTCTTGTACAAAGTATCACCGACCGAGCCACTGGCTCCATGGTTTTACAACTCCAAGGTTTGTGCCTGACAAGCTGAAGTCTTTGCGAGAAATTGGACGTGTTCTTCGTGCTGGTGGGCGAGCATTCGTGTCTGTTTCCTGACCCAGGCAACGCATGGCTAGACAAAGAATCAGGAAATGTCTTAGGAAGTTCTACGTGGAAGTTCATGGAAGTTCTATGCAGTTCTTGCACGATCTTTCAGTGGAGGAGACAGGGGCAGCGTGATGCAGCACGAAGTTCTTTGCATTTCTTGCATAATTGTTGCTTGAAGTTCTTAGGTTTGGAAGAAAAATCCATTTTTTACCTTAAGCGTGGTTGCCTCAAGCCTCATCGTTTCAAGCTGCAGTATTTGTTCTGCTTCTTTGTTCACTTTCTGCTTTTTTTCTCTTTCGAGCTTTCAGGTGGAGGCCTATTCACAGGTTGCCGGTGAAGAGCCGGTCAACATGCCAGTCAATCCCCTATCCTTGGCCAAGGACGAGCACTGATCACCAGATCCCATTGGACGGAGCCATGATCTGTGCAATTTATTTTTAGGGTTTGCGAAGTTGACAGTCAGACTCCTGTCAGCATGTACTTGCGATGCAGAAAAACACATCTTAAAAGTTTATACAGTGCCGTCCGCTATGGTTTCAATCGGTCCCGTCAAAGATTTGCAATGCATGTTCCCCCAGTTGTTCTTATCACTGTACAGTAGTAAGTTCATTCAAAATGACATGCACTGCTCTCCCTGCAGTGCTATCTTGGCTTCGAGCTGATCATTCATTCGGACTAAGCTAAATATATCCATCAATCTATCTATCCATCTATCTCCCTTCCCCACTTGTATTTATCTCCCTCCATCACTACCTAGCTCTGGTGGTCTCTACCTGTCTCTATTGCAACATGAGAGAGTTCACTACACAAACAAAAACAAAAACTATATATATATATAAATTATTTATAATTTATTTCTAATTTTGTTTCTGTTTTTTGTGATTTTGAGTTGCAAATGTGCTTCGTGCTGCAGCTGCCATTATTGCGCAGCGCTTTGGCCACGGAGCTCCACATCCGCCTCTTTCGAAAAGCACAACATTGCGCGCGCTTCCTATCCATCACGCATGCACATCATGGCACATGTCTTAAGATCAGTTGAGATCTTTCCTGTTACATCTCTCTTCCTGAGGGACTGCCTGCTACATCCTGCTGCAACTTCCCATAACTCCAACGTTGGGCTTGCCCAAATTGATCAAAATTTCCAACTTTGGTTGGGTTTCGTGGTTACTGTGGGACAAGTTTCTTCGACCTTGTTTGGATATCGATTTGGAGCTCGTTCAGACCTTCACAGATTTGCCAGGACTTAAACAGCTATCGATTCACAACATCCATTGTTTTTCCAGTACCTGCTGGTGCCCTTCCATTGCAAGTGATCCAGAGATATTGTAGTGTGATCAACCGCAACAAAATTCACCCTCCTAGCAGTTTGCTTTTCCACTTGAACGCAGGAGGGTGCTATGCAATCCTTAATTGAGGCCAGAGCTGTTGAGAAAGTTAAGTTCAGTTCTGGCTACCCCAATGTAGATGCGTAGACAGTCTTGTCACCGTCCTCGCTTTTTGTTCAAGAGACAGATGTAGAAATGTGTAGTAGGTGTAAGATGTGGTTCTTTTTTGCTTTTCCAAGCGAAGATGCTGCAGGCTACGCATGGCTTGCTGGTGCTTGAGCATGAAGAACTTTGGCCATGAGTTTGTCTGATATGTTTGACCCTCTCTATTTGCTGATATATTTGCTCTACTTTGCTCTACTTTTTGCTCTATCATTCTCATATTTACCATTCTTCAACTGTGTCAGAATTCGAGTTATGGTACTTGTAGCGAGGTGTAAGCAACAAGGTGAGCAAGAGATTGACAGGGGACGGGAAGTGCTAAGGAGATGGTGTCATATCCTTTTCCGATGGGAACTGCACAAGAAGCCTGTGATTCAGCCATGCTTGTAGCTGGCTCCTGGATTGAAAAATTGAAGGAAAAAGGTGGCTGTCTCAGATGGGTTGAGATCAAGTTTTTGCCGTGCCAGTGTTTCCAAATTATATGGTCATTCTTTTTTGGTTCGTGGAACCTCGCTCAGACTGTGACTGTTCTCTCTGCCTGTGTGCGTGTGTGTTTCATTTGTGTACGTGTGCAGGTACACTTGTGTACGCGTGTTTAATTTCTCGTGATTCATAGACTTGGCGCACACGCACACAGACCCACGCATGTATATAGATTGGAACTGATACTGCCCTGAGACTGACTCAGCACCGAAGTGGCTGAGAAATGAGAATGACCCATCTGTGAAAAAGCGAGCATATTCAACACAACATTCAATATTCAAATTAGCATAGTGTATCAATCGCAGAACTAACCAGCTAACTTATATAGCTGATGATATTCAAGCAGAAGTCCAATCCATTTGCACCAAATAATGTTCGCCAAGATGCGCGAGGTATCGCGGGTGCGAAAGAACGATTTTGCATTGACCTCAGTCAATTACACCACACTTGTTTTTTTTGAATTTGAATCAACATGAAAGAGCCTATCAGAAGCAAATGTTGTTTATTGTTCTTTGAGGCACACACCTGGCAAGGTTTAAATGATTTTATTCCATTTCGGGGAAGAATTACAGTCGTTCTGCAGGTTTGGCTTTTGTCACAAAATTGGAAGAAAATGGAATGAAGGACGGGCAGCTTTACACTGTTTCTCAGCCGCACTGAAGTTTCAAGGATGTGACACGGAAAGTTCCTGAAAGTTGAATTTGTTTAGCTTCATACGTCAATGCGTTGATTGCTGGAGAGCACATTGGTCAGCAGCACAGTCGAGAGAATGCATTTGTTCGATTTTTGTTGAATTCTTTTGATCTGTTCATGTTTTTCATATCTGTTCTATCAAGAGTTCCACAGCTCTATGTGCCACAGGTCACTGGCTCGGAGGCAACTTTGCTAACGCTGAAGAAGCCGGAGATGTTTAGTGCAGAGTTGTGATCGCAAAAAAGGGCAAAAAGAGTTTGAAATGCCTGTGGCAGGGCCAAGGGGAAGTAAAAGTGAAATATGAAGTGACTAGATTGATCCAATGCAATTGGAAGAGTGTGTTTGTGTTGATTTGCTGGTTTGTTCCCTGTGAATGGCCAAGAAATCAGCATTCTGTATCATATTTTTGGAACGCATTCCATTGATATATATCTAATATATATATATATCTATATATTCTATATCATGTGGGGCTATTTCCACTGCCTGTCTAGAAACAGTCGCTTTGTGTCCATCGAGGCTGAGACGTCCTGCGACTCTGAGGTCCTTCCGTTCTTTACAGAGCTTTACATCTTTCACAACAGAAAACCATGGAAAAAGAATGAAACAGATATGTAATTTGTAATTATGATTAATTATGTACACTTGCAATGTATTTATGTATATACAAATATATTATTCATTTTATGTACTCGTATTTAAGGAACTTTACGATGTACTACAGAGCACAGAGCCACCGGAGCATTCCGACACTTCTGAACTGGAGATCCCACAGCGAAGACGTGCCTTCGGTGCTGAATATCCTCCAAGAATGGAAGGTCAAAACATGGTACACATTTTGCACAGTCTACAAGGCCTTAACCCCTCAATTGCATTCAATCTTAAGACAGTAGCCGCTAGAGATCGATAGAGTGCTGCACACTGTGGAGAAACTGCCACACGTCTCGAAGGCAAGGCTCCATTTGCAACAAACAAATTTCAGCACGAAGCTTCAACGGGCGCTACAATCGATTGCGATTGGTTCTCAAAGACAGGGTGACAATCAGAAAGAAGATTTCCCGTCAATTCAAAAAGTAATCTTTCAAAACCAAGGTCTTCAGCAGACAGAAGGCCATTCCCAAGAGTCACTGCAAAAGCTGAATTCTACACATTTGCATGCAAGGCTTGCAAACAAAATTTGCAGTAGCACCAACAGATTCACACAGGACTGGCCACGTATAGCCTCCAGCTTTCTTCCAATTTTATACAAATTTGCGCATGTTTTTTTGGCATGAGATTTCTGTCGTGATTGCAGCACAACACTGAAGATGCTTTGAGATGTTTTGAGTGGCTTTGAGTCTTGTTGCCGCTCTGCTTTGATGCTCAGGCTAATGAGGAAGCGAGTGACGGAAATGTTGGATGGCCCTGGCAGGTTGATTTGCGTGTTCTACTGGATCCTCAACAATCCTTAACCATCATGTTTTTTTTCGTTTTGCGAACACCTTTATTGCCGGTTACTGCAGAAGACATGTGAAGTTCTTTCCTTCAAGCCTTTAGATGATCTTGAGCAGTGTTGCGCTGTGTGGTTTCAGTGTACAAGACTAAGAAGATGAATGTAAACACACGCAAGGATACGTCAGGACGTAAGGAGACTTTGCTTTGCATTGGTTTTACCAAGAGAACATTGAGAACATGTATCTTTTGAGTATGCAAACTTTATTTCTGGAGACAAATGAGACAACTCCCATAGAAGCAAATTCTACGTATCAACGATATTCAACGATCATCAGAGATGTTGCAATCGTCGACTTGCGAAAGCTGTTTACATATCGCCTAGGCGCAGAGAGCAGCGCGCAAAGAGAGAAAAGCTGCATTGAAGGCTCAAAAACGCCATGGACCATACTGGTACAGGCAATCTTTGAAAACATGCCATTGGTTTCCCAAACTATATTCAGCGGAATCGTAAGTGTAAGTGTTTTGTCACGTTTGGTATCGTCTGTGCTTGGAGAACTAGTCTTGACCAGAAAACTGCGAAGAACATTGAGGGAGTGGTGAGTCCTGGTGAGTGATCAGGCCTCAAAAAGAGAAAAGCGGGCACAATCTCCGAAGGAGACATGGATCTGATGTTCTATGATGTTCATCCAGTGGGGACAGGCGTTGCTTTGTGCGTGCCGAGCATTGTAGCCTCACCACTACTGTTGCACCGCCTAGTTTGACCGCTTCAAAAGTTTTCGGTGCCAGGACAAGGCAGATGCAAAGCGCAAGCCTTGTGACAAATGCAGTCGCAAGGTGGACTTGCAGGGGCCAAAGAGAAATGAAGGAACATGAAATGACATGAAGGGACATGAAGGGACATGAAGGGACATGAAGGGACGGAATGGAGTGGAATGCACTGAGAATGCACCGAGACTCTGAATGAAATTCTTTGGATTTGAAGTTTAATCTCAATGAATCTCATATGTACCAACTATCGTGTTGCTAGATCTTTCAAGAACGAGCCAAAATGCCAACCTCTACTGAGACTATCTGAGACGCTACTGTCACGGACTGATAACTCGGGTGATCTCGTATGTCTCATGCGTCTCATGACTTCTGTTTGCTTGAGGCTTGTGCGTTGTAGAATGGATGCGTCACAGAAGTGGTTCATGTCCTGGACCCAGCTTTTTGAACGATGCCAGAGGAAAGCCTTGAATTGGAATTTACATGAATTTATTGTATGCAATTCGATAATTTGATGAAATTTGATGCATGAATTTGACGTGGTTGTTTCGTTTTTAATCGTTTTTTAATCATCCTTGTAGAACTCGTGCCAGCCATGTCTGTGGCAGCAAGGCTATGTGGACGTTGCTGGCAAGACGCTTCGGGCGGTGTTCCAGACGGTGACTCTGAGCCAAGCACTGAGAAGCGGATCGCACCCGAGCTTGCGCTTTGCAATCGAGACATCTCGAGACACTTGAAGAAATATTTTGACATCATTGGAGCACGAGAAATGGCAACGCATTGCTATGCTGTGCATTTGTTTGGACGAGGCATCCATATTACAAATACGGCGGACTGTGGAAAAATCGAGCGGCGCAGGCACTGTGGCTCAAGAGAATTTTGCACAACTTGTGACAAATGCAGCCTGAGAGAACTGCAAGGTTTTTACCGTTCCAACTTGCTCTTCAGGTGACAACTCCAAGCTTCGGAGCAAAGGCACGTGCAAGAAGTGAGGCGTGGACTCATGTTTCGGAGGTGCTTCAAGAAGCTTCAGTTCGTTTAGTTAGTTTAATATAGTTTGATAATGTTTAATATAGTTTAATGATGTTTAGTGATGTAGCTGTCTCATGCTATCTCTAACTCTTTTCTTGGGCGGAAAACCAAAGCAATTTCATGAAGTTGGTAACGTAAGCCCGGCTGTGGAGGCAGAAGAAACAGCCGACCCTCAGAGTCTGCAAAACGAATGAAGTCATTCATCAAGGCCCTGCGCGTAGCAAGGAGGTCAGTTGGTACTGTGGTTGCACCTCTGGAAGTTGCCCGCCCTAACTTCATGTTAATTCATGTCTTTTCGATTCTTCTTTTGCAGAAAGACATGTGCGATAGTTGGAATAGACAACTCGTCCCCCTACATTTCCCCAGGGTGCCAAATCAACTGTATGGAAACGCATACTATGATCTAATACACTAATACACAGTGTTGCAAGAATTTGTAATGTCAGCCGGAACCATACATTCACTTGGGTTTCATGTGAGATAGGCAAGTGCGTGGTTGTAAGTGCATGTTTGAATGGTCCTGCAAAGGATGGCATTTGAGGGACTCCAAGATTCTGTGGACATGTTGTGGAGGATTTATCATGTCCTTTAGTTTGACTCCGTTTGAAAGCAAGACCTATAGTGTAAACAGCCGTAGGCAAACGGACACCTTCGTCAGCTTTATAGCGAGTCACGATAGTAAGTCCAAAACTAAGCAAACGAATGCAAAAGGAATGAGCCATGAACCGAATGCAAAGAGCGTCACAGATGTCGGGACAGTGCCAAGCGCTTCTATGGGATTTGTGGCACCCTGGCTCTAACAGATGCGTCGGGTCACAGACAAGTGCCACAGGGAAGAATTTGGTTACGCTTGCCATCAATGGCAAAACATTGCAAAACCAGTCACAGAAACCAAGAAAGCCCGACTAACACATAACAATGACGGTAGGAAAAAGGATGAAAGCGGCGCATGACACAACAAGGAAGTGATACAAGGCGCAAATGAGGAACACCAGCAGGCTCACAAGGTTTGCAAAAGAAATTAAACAAAGTGGCAGGATTTCAGTGCAAGCACAACTTTGATCCACGAACACTTTTACGCAGAGACAAAGCTTTGGAAGGCCTTTGATAGGAAAAACAAGCGCAAGTAATACACTCCAACCAAAATGTCGAAGAGATTAAAATTAAAGCCATTCCATCATTGGCATAATTGGTACATGTGAAAGTCTCTGGAATGCGCTTCAAAAAACTGGTGTTGTTTGTCGTATTGTTTTAACTTGTGTTTGTCCCTTCCCAGTCTTTCCCACTGGGCCTATATCGCATCTCCAGGTAGCCTAAGTGTGAAAACATTTGGCGCATTTGCTTGTACATAGAATTTCGTTCTGAATTTTGTTTCCAGCTTGCTTCGCAGCATAGCACGGGCAATATGATTTCGCATTTGCAACAAGGTTTGATTCGTGCTTGCCACCGCCAAATTAACCTCAAAATATTTCACGTTTGTCAATTGCTGTTGCCAGAATTCTGAAATAGCCAGACTAGATATGACTAGATTCAATTTTCAGCCTTTGGTACATTCAGCCTTGGGCAATTTTCACTGCCAGCACTGTTTTGCGGGCGGAGAAAAAAGTGCAGCAAAGGTTTCTTGGCCGCGCGAATGCCTCTCCGTATGATTTGATTCTTCATAGGCTCACTAGAGGATACTCGAGGTGTTGAAGTGACTGCCTTTGTCTTTTGTTAAACATTTTCGCCCGAGCCTCAGGGTTTGCCCCGCATGGGTCTGAGAACATTTCCCAACGCTCAAATTCCTGCACAGGGCCATTGTTTTTTTGACTTCTGAGTTATCAAACCCTAAAAACCAAAACCCTAAAACCCTAAAACCAAAACCCTTAAAACCCTAAACCATAAATCACTGCGTATAGCCAGTGTTTTCGCATCTTGTCCAAGCCATCTCGACCTTGTACAACATGCTCCATTGCAGTGGCGCTTTATGTGGTGGGGCGAACGTTAAGGCTGGAGGGAACATGTTCAACAGGCAAAACAGGATGATCATACCGGTACCAGTGTTGTGCAGTGCCCATGTGTGTGAGCTGCAGTGTCAATTTGTGAATGGAGCAAGTCCTGAATCTGAGTCATTTCATGTTGCTTTGCACTGAGAGTTTCATGTTTGGAACACTCTGCGAGATTCTGCGAGCTATTGCTGACAACCAATCACTCCCCCAGTGGTTAGCCAGTACAGGATGAGCACTAGGATCATTATGAGTGTTACCATGGTTTGGCTGGCCAGCAGCTATGGTCATGTGCAACAGTAAAGTGTTTGTTCTTACGAGGGTCACAATTGATTGATTCTTCACTGAGTGAAGACTTCCTTCTTCTTCTTCATCAGAGAGAGAGAGAGAGAGAAGCGTCAGTTGTTTTGATCATCACCATGATCATCAGCAGCCTTACGACTATCACCAACATCATCAATGTTATTGTTGCGGGATGTTGCGGGTATTTTATACTGGCGGTGTCGTCGTCATCATCCTCATCATCATTCTCATGGTCATCGTCGTCGTCGTCGTCGTCGTCGTCATCGATCATCATCATCATCATCATCATCATCATCATCATCATCATCATCATCATCATCATTGTCATCATCGTCGTCATGATTATCCATCGTCCATCATCATGATAGATCAAAATCGTTTCAATTACCATCATAGGTTTCATCATAATCATTAATTTTCATGTATGTTCATTGCTATTCAGATCACACATGATATCGTCACATCGTCGTCGCTGCCATCGTCATCACCGTTATCATCAACATCTATGTGTTTGCCCTCTTGGCAAATGAATTCAACTGTTGGTCCATCATCAACAAGAGCACAATTATGATCATTTTCATTGGTACTCTCACTTTCATTAGGAACATCAGCATCAGAAACATCATCGGAATTCACAATCATGAGCATACCGTCATTATCGTCGTACTGGCCATCACGATGAGACTAATTATATCTAATTATGATTGTCGTCATCATCATCGCTATCAGCAGCAGTTTGCAATAAGTATGTGATGTGTGTGTGTGTGTGTGTTTGCCTTCGGTACCGTAGCAGTATCGGCAAAAGCCGCCTGAGAAAGAGAGGCGTTTGATATGGTTTCATGGTGTTAGCATGTGTTGACTGTGTTGACTCAATGTCAATGTACTTTGCAATGTTTACTCTTCACAAGTCGAGAAAGCAGAAGCTGAATTTCGTGGGGACAAGCTTTGGGGGGGATGGCCGAACGTGAGCCTTGGCTGAGCCCAGAGTTCCACTGTCAACTGCAATAAACTGATTTTTGATGGTGCAAAAATCGACACTCGAAGCAGACTTATGCAATGAACGATATTCAAACACAAGTTTCTGTCAGTTTCTGTTTTTCTGGGCGCAGCTCCCAATGCTTTCTGCATGCAAATATGTTTTTTTCTTGAACATTTCACATCATTTCACCATGTTTACATTTTTGGCTTGATTTTGTTACTACGGGTTTTTGAAGCTGTGTAAATATGGAATCCTGCTTCGTGACACATGCTGGCAGGTGGGGATATGGGAATCATGGGAGTGCCAACCGCGAACCTCGAATCGATAGTGGCTGCAGTGCCTTGTGGGCAAAATGGGCAGTAGAGCGGTAGAGCGTGTTTGAAACTTCCTATCGCTTCAAACAGCTGATTGGTGTGTGTATGTATTGTCCATAAAGACATAGCGCATTCTCCTGTCAAGAACCACTCTTGTCCTCTTCGTCAAAGTGCCCGTCCTTTTCCTTGGCTGAGGTGTTATCACGACTTGTAGCCAGCACATGTCAGCTCACTCCGACAGAGTTGAGGCCGGTTTAGAATCCAACTTGGTGCCCCAAAGGCTTCTTTGAGAGTTTCTTTAGTGAGAATAATGAATGTAGAATAATACTGAGTGATATAGAATGATAAGAGTTTTCTTTCTTTTGCTGTCCAAGTCCTGCAGGTTACAGTATCCTTCGGCTCGAGGCAAACTGGACCCGGGCATTGCCGATTCATCACAAATCAAACATGTGCAGACTAAGGATAAATAAGTTAAATAAGGATATGAATAAGGTGAGTTCTGAGATAGTGGTCCCATATTGTGCCCGATGTTCAACTTATATCTGTGATTACAGTATCTGGGTATAGAGAGAAAGATAAACAAAGTCAATACAATTTGAATTTCCTATCACGATATGCACTTGATATCGCTTCATGCTGTTGATGCTCCTGCCTGCATCTTGCAAGAAATGATGCTGCATGATTTTCCTATGTTTTGCTTCGTTGCGTCGAAATGTCGGGAGCATGTTTTCAAGATCTCTGAAGATGTCTTGATTGATTTGCGAAGATTTGCGATCTCTATGGATTTGCATTGAGAAATCATGAACCTGCCCGCCTCAGCGAGCCATATTCAAGCGAGAGTGTTAGAGAGAAGGTTCACGCAGGGATTGGACATAGCCATGTCGTCCGAGGGCGTGACAGTGACAGGGGCGGAGGACCGGACTTTGTTTTTGCATGTTTTTGGCATGTGTCGTTTTTTTTCAAAGTGCGAGTAGTGCCACATAGTTCCATTCTTGCCCTGAAATTCAACACGGGCCATGCTCTCCAAAGGAGTACCCAGTGTTCGAGTCATTTGATGACTACGACTTGGATGAAAACCTTCTCCGCCCCACTGCAGCAGCAAAATTTGTCTGTTTTTTTCTGTGTGCGTGTGTGTGTCGACAGTGGACGTTTGTAGTCAGCTATGGGTGGGTCATGGTGGGTCATGGTGGGTCATGGTGGGTCTGTTTGTGCCTGCATGTTGGTGTGTCATATTGCTGATGTGTTTGTTTGTTTGTTTGTTTGTTTGTTTGTTTGTTTGTTTGTTTGTTTGTTTGTTTATTTACAGTATTCATTTGTTTGTTTGATCTTTGCAACATGCTACAACTGTGTCCTTCATCCATGGTCCATGGCGCCTCTATGTTTACGAGCAGCCACCTTTAATCACTTTATTTGTGGAATGCATCCCAAGTAAGGGGGTTGCCCTATTTTGATTTGTTTGGTGTTTCCGATTCAAAAAGAGTAGACGAGATGGGTCTGCCCCTAAAATATCCTAAAATGACGTCATGCAGTTTTCATTTTTAGTGAGGACAAGGCCAGGTCCGCCCTAACAAAGTAGTGCAAGATGCGATTAGTTCTTGAATAAACGCAGCTACTCTGAAATCTCTGAAATCAGTTGAGGGATGATGTTCGAAAACACGCAATGGAAAATGAAAGAAGCTAACAAGCTCGGCTTCTTGAATGCGGGTAGATGTTCCTCGTACTATGAAAGAGTTGCTTTTTAGCTCAGAGATCAGCCACAGTTTTGGCAAAATGTCTTCTTTTTTGTGTGTACCGAGGTGGAATCTACTCTTATGGATTCGAGAAGCCTAGTGCGATTCAGCAGCGCTTGCTTCCTAGATTCGGATGCTTCGGCTTCCAAGATTTGTATGCAATGTTCATTTGATTTTCAGCGCACCTCATTGATATAAGGTGGTATCAAGCCAATCTTGGATGGCCGTGATACCATTGGCCAGGCCCAGTCGGACGCTGAGAGGCTACACAAGCAATTGAATTATGTCACTCCTGAGTCACTTATATGATCTTATATATATATATATTTATACATATATACTACTGTATATATACCTATGAGTGAATTATGTTACATTTCTTGAGACTTTTGCTTCTCCACACGGCCGAGCTGGACGTTGAAGCCAGAAGTTTGCCAGTAGAAACCTCCGTTCTCGTGCTCCTGCTGCTGCTGCTCCTCCTCATCCTCCTCATCCTGCTGCTAGCAAGTTTTTGGGATTCTTGGGTCCCCCCCTTTGGCACGTTTGGCATCGTTCGGCCCTGTTTTTGTTTCCTTCGAAATGCGGCTTCTTGAACATTTGCATACATTTGCTTTGTTGCCTGCCCTACATTGCTTGACGATGAACTCCCGAAGATGCTGTATCAAGGAATGTGAGGGCTTACATGTGTTTACTGTGCCGACGCAACCTCTTCTGGAATTGAATTTCTGTGATAGCGGTTCCTAAAATCAGCGTCCCATGTGATTTGCTTGGCTTTGCCGTACATTAGAACATTAGAAAAGCATTCGCATATGATATGCTTGTGGGATAATTTTGGTTTGGATGGTTCTGGGCCTACAAGTTCATTGTTTGGAAACATGCTAATCATGCTATTCAGCCACCAGTGGTGGAAAGATTCAGAAAGCAGTGCGGTGGAGTTTACTTGTCACAAGAGATTAAATTTGCGACAAATTATGTTGAAATACAATGGAATACGCAGTGTTGGTAGTGGTTGGAATGATCTGGAATACAATGATGCAATGATTTCAGATGATTGCAGAACATGTTCCAATTTTCATTTCTTCCCCAACGTGTAGTATCGCAAAGGGTTCCAGTTTCAGTGGGGTTCTGAATGGTTCTGATACATTTCACATTTCCAACTCTCAGATGAGTTTTTCAGAGAGACTCTCCCTAACATGACTGCTCTTTGTGATTGCCGACGGAGATGCCGAAGAGAAAAAATGCTTCGGCATCGCATTTGTGCTGTGGTTCAAGGAAGGAATTCGATATCTCCATGTGACTCATATTCAAGCCCGGAATAAACCGAGGTCTGGAACGGGCAAGACAGCAACCTTTGCAGCACACTCAGAAGCTGGAAGGACATGCCTTGTAAATCCCTGTGGCAAGTTTGCTTGTGAGATCTTGTGAGAAGATGTGTTTTTGAACAATGAGTTGTTTTTTAAATGAGTCCAGATAGTCTACTAGGATGTCTCAGGAGACGCTGAGATCTGTGCCATCCTGTGCCGATGCTGAGGTGATTGGTGCCCTGCAGCGCATCAACTACTCTGAGCGCCACACGCAGGCCTTGATCTTGGCACCAACTCGGGAGCTTGCCAATCAGAGACTTGGCATAGCATGAAGCAGAAGCAAAAAGAATCAAAAAGACCTGCAGAGGTTATGACAGGTCGAAATTGCAACTGATGTGTGGAAAGCCGAAGATGAGTATGCAATGAATATACAACATACGCAAGTTCAATCGACCTTCAAGCTGTTGAACAAAGCAGCATCCGAATGCTCTGAGGATCTACAAAGTTGCTCTTGCCTTGGGCGACTATCTGAAGGTAAGGGCTCATGCCTGCATTGGAGGCGAGTGCTGTACGTCACGACTGTCACATTCAGTGATGCAAGGAAAATGATGGAAACCGTATGAAACCGTACTGTATATTGCGATCATGCACATTGACGTCAAGTCTATTTGTGCCATGATATGTCTTTAAGATCCATTCAGGATCAGTCAGGTTACTAGCACGACTGCTGCAAAGGATACTGTAAAGTGCTATTGTAAGACCAATCAATGAGTGCATTGCACACGCTGGCCAATTGTTGATGCGAGGCTTCAAGAGGTCAGACCCGATATGCGTGATGTGGCATATAAAATTGATGCTCCCAATTGTGATGCAGATTATTCAAGCCAGGCACATCCATCCAAGAGGACAAGGACAAGCTGCGCGATGGGCAGCACCTTGTGGTGGGCACGCCAGGACGTCACTTGTCTATCCTTGGGTGGCATTGCTTGCAGTGGTTTTGACTGAAGGGATCAAAGAGTTCTGCTGGCTTTTTGCAGTTGATTGGATTTGTAGGTCAAGGTTTTCCATGCTACAGCCGAAGTTCAACAGGACACTTAGGAGACTTGATTCTCACAAGGGAAAACTTAGCACCAGCTGGGACACCTTGCACCTTGTGGAGGCATATATGCATTGACCATCATTGATCCCATTCAGATTGACCTTTTTCAATGGAGATTGTAACAGATCCGCCCGGACTGGCGGGGACCAGAGACACCATTGAAAGCGTGGGCAGTACTCTTCATATTGAGCGCAGCCCAGGTGTCTACGATATGGATGCTCGGCGTGCAATTTCGGGAGTGCTTGTTGAAAATGTGCTTTGTTCGAGCGTCGATGTGTATGTGGGTGTCAGTTCCAGCAACCAAATTCAATGGAAAGCAAGTGCAAGGTTGAACAAGATTGACTCGCCTGATTGTACTCTTCTGATTCTACAAGCAAAGCGATTCGCAGTGCTTGTACTTCGAACAGTTGTCTTATAATTACAATATAATTACATATACATATGATTATCAGTTTCAGAATGTACAAATTACCAGAGATCTCCACCTCGATCTCGATGTCTTTGGATCCTAGGTCAAGGTCTCGTTTGCAGTGTGTGTGTGTGTGTGTGAGTCAACTCCTGTTTCAAAGGATTTTTCATAAGTGCAGGGGGCTCTTGGAGCCTGCATGAGACAAGAGCCAACGAAGACGCTCATGCAGAGCTTGTGAAGCGTTCGGGGACGCCTGAACGTGTACCTGCAGTGATTACCAAGCTGGTTTACAGTCCGGTTGTTATAGCTGTTGCTACTGCGAAAGGCCTTTGGAACCATGTGTACTACACACATGCTTCTCGTCCATAAGGACAATCAGAGGATACAATCCTTTACGACCCTGAAACGTTGATTCAATCAACTCCTGAATTACGGTCTTTCAAGTGTGTATTCGGCAGCGTTTCCGTCATGGTCCTGTCGTGATCCGGGTTGGTGCCTGGCGAATTGAAATTCAATCCTGAGTATCAGCGGTAACAGCTGGTGATTGACATGTGGGTCTACTCCCACCAGAATGCACCTGGGTCGTTGGACAGCTGGTGGTTCTGAGAGCATTGCTCGCTCCGTCAAGGCACCTGGGTTGACTGCTTTGAAAGGTGAGTACTTAGAATACATGCCACTCTGGTTGGGCTAAAAAACCAGGCATACTCTGTCTCGACTGGAGGTGTAAAACACTTCG
>VSDK01002745.1:25688-56713 GCA_009767595.1 Symbiodinium kawagutii | reverse complement strand
TCAGGCACAGGTTCAACAGGTGGTAGGCTGTAACCTCACTTTTACCGATTTTGGTGAACAAGCTGCAGAATGCGGCTTAGAGTCTGCAGTGTTCAGGCACAGGTTCAACAGGTGGTAGCCGGCAACTTCACTTTTTCCGTGAACAAGCTGCAGAATGCGGCTTAGAGTCTGCAGTGTTCAGGCACAGGTTCGACAGGTGGTAGCCGGTAACCTCACTTTTACCGATTTTGGTGAACAAGCTGCAGAATGCGGCTTAGAGTCTGCAGTGTTCAGGCGCAGGTTCAACAGGTGGTAGCCGGTAACTGCTTTGTTTCAGAGATGCAATTGAACCAAAAGATCTGCAGTTGTCCGCTAGTTGAGCTTTTTTTCTTTTCCTTTTTCATTTGCGACACACGGCCTCCGTGTGTGAGTCAACTCCTGTTTCAAAGGATTTTTCATAAGTGCAGGGGGCTCTTGGAGCCTGCATGAGACAAGAGCCAACGAAGACGCTCATGCAGAGCTTGTGAAGCGTTCGGGGACGCCTGAACGTGTACCTGCAGTGATTACCAAGCTGGTTTACAGTCCGGTTGTTATAGCTGTTGCTACTGCGAAAGGCCTTTGGAACCATGTGTACTACACACATGCTTCTCGTCCATAAGGACAATCAGAGGATACAATCCTTTACGACCCTGAAACGTTGATTCAATCAACTCCTGAATTACGGTCTTTCAAGTGTGTGTGTGTGTGGGATTGTGTGAAGGGGGTCGGTGGCTGCTTTTTGAAGGGTTATTTAAGTTATCTATCATCAACAGTTTGCTGTTTTTCCATGTTTTTCCTTTTTGTTTCATCCAAACATGTGGATCACTGTTGTCATGCTTGCCTTTTCTGGGCGAACTTTGCAACATCTCCATGGTTTTCAATCGGTTTCAAGTGTGCCTAGAGTCATTTGACTGCAGCAGCCTTGATGCTGTCACAACTAACACGCGTCCGTTGGCTTGTTTCTTTCTTGCTCCTGCGATGTGTGTTTTGCTTCGGCGGCCTGCATTGTCGCCATGGTTTGGCTTGTTCCAGTATGCCCATGTATTTCCTATCTTTCTGGACCAATATTTCCGTGGAAAGATAATGAAAGGTGTAGCAAGGCACATATTGTGGAGATGGAAAGTAGAAAGATATGTAGAAAAATATGTAGAAAGATATGTAGAAAGATATTGTGGAGAGTTGTGGAGAGTCTTGAGAACCGACAAAGTCGTGCCTTGTTTCCTTGGGAGATCAAGCAGGCGAACTCTTTCGAAATAGGTCACTCTTTTGGCCAATTTCCGGTGGCTCCATGGATCTCCATGAATCTCCATGGTGAGCTGATTTGTGTAGCGATTGGGTTAAGGAATGTAGCGTTCAGGCTGGTTTTCATCAATCGTTTGGACGTTGATATGACTTGTTGCTGCTGCTCCTTGCTGCTGCTGCTGCTGCTCCTTGCAGCTCCTTGCTAACTACCGCTTGCTAGATTGTAATTCGGAGGAGGTTTTAAGCATCGTCTAGACATCACAAAGAAAAATCATCGAAAAATCTACCTTCTGGATCACTAACATTCCATGTCGTTGTATCATAGAATCAGAAAACGAAACCAGCAAGGAATCCACCTTCTGAATCACTAGCATTCCATTGGTTCTTGCTGCTTTATGCGGTTGAAAGTGCTGAACTACCAGAAATTTTGTGTCAGCATTCTATTAGACAGGAATTTGGAAAAGGAATGGCTTGGGTATGACTTCCTAGAAACAGCGTTTACAGTGGTGAAACGATGCCTGTGAGAGCTAGGCATGACTTGGGAGTGATTTTGTCATTTACATGTTGATAATTGATATACGTGGTTTTCCTTTATTATATGGCTGTTCTGGCACTGCTATGAACTGCTCATTTTTGGAAGGAGAGGTGTCTCAGTCAAACAGCATGTCCAGGACGGCAACCTAAAGTGAGAACAGTAAGGTGATGTAAAGTGCAGTACAAGTGGCACATGGAATTTGTCAGGTGAACAAGAGGAATCTGAACGTGGACTACCTCAAGGCCCGTCCTCTTGTGTTTAAAAATAGAGAGAGAGAGAGAGAAAAAAAAAAAGAGTAAAAACACAATTCAAGAGAAAGAGGGAGAAAGAGAGAGAGAGAGAGAGTGTGACTGTAAAAGAGAGAGACACAAACTACCAAAACTAGTGATACATCAGTGCACATAGAATCGGTATAACAAATGATTCGATGGTTTTGCATTCTCATTGCTGGTTTCTCGTGTCACTCGGTACATGTGCTCTTTGTTTTGGAGTCCCTATAGTGAGAAATGATGAGGAATGACAGGACAGGTCAGTCAATCGATGTCAAATATCCAGCTGATTTATGTGATGTTTTGTGATGTGATGTGATGTTATGTGTGGTGACGAAGGTGTTTGTTCTCGACGAAGCAGATGAGCTGATGTCTCGAGGCTTCAAGGACCATCCGTTGTCACATCTCAGCACCAGTGACCACGATAGCATGATGCATTGCATGTCAGAAAAGAGTGAACATGTGAATATAGGGACATGCTATGACATGCTCCTATAGCCATTTAATGCTGCAAAGCGCAAATCGAATCAAAGTTTCCTCGACTTGAATCTGTGCCAGGATCAGATTTACGACATCTTCAAGTGCTTACCTCCTGATGTGCAGGTTTCTCATCGTGTCTTTACGAGTGTTCATGCAGCAAGGTTGGATTAAGACACGGTCCAATGTTCGAATCAATGGCTGCTATTGTGAAGATGGGACGAATGGGGCCAGTGCCGCAGGTGTGCCTTTTTTCAGCCACTATGGCTCCTGAGATTTTGGACATGACGACGATCCTTGTCCAACCGCGGTCACAAGCGCGTTAGAGCAGTTCAAGTTTGCGTCATGCACTCTTTGGACGTGCTACACGTGTTTTCGTTTCTTGACACCGTGCTTGGCGCTATGTGATCTATGTGGGTACGCATATTCCTCATTAGATATACGTCGATATTAAGATGGAGGAGATGCAAATGATCAACCACGGGAGAGAGAGATTTGAAGACTGACTTAGGAAGTTCATGCGCAACGCTGCCACGGTCTCAGTCTACACTGCACCGCTGTATTTTGCTTCACATGTTCTCGCAAGCAAAATGTTTTGATGCACTCATCGCTTGACACTCCACAAGACGGATCGCTTGACAAGATTAGATGCGCAATGACCACAATGATGCACAGATAGATCAAGATAGATCAAGATGGATAGATAGACATACACAATCATACAGATAAGAGATGATTGGATAGACATTCGATAGATAGATAGGTAGGTAGGTAATGGTAGGTAGGTTAGATAGTTATATAGATAGTTAGATAGTTAGATAGATAGATAGATAGATAGATACATAGATAGATAGATAGATAGATACATAGATAGATAGATAGATAGATAGATAGATGGATGTTGCTGCAGACTGATTAGTTGATGGATTCAGAAATGTACAGATGCACAGATAGACTACTATTAGATACTCTTAGAAAGATTCATATAAAGGTAGTTAGATCCCTATCTCCCCGAGCTTCCCAACCCTCCCCCGCACTTTCGACCGCTGCGGCATCACTTCCTTCACCTTCTCCATGTTCTCTCGCAATCTTTGACCCAATGTTTTTGCAGTGTGTCGAGTGGTCCCTCCATAAGACGGGCAACAGACTGCTTCTGTGGTGCACGGAGTGTTCCAGCACTGGCTCAATCCCATTCATTTCTTTATATTATATTAGTTCACATACGCATACAATCGCATAACATACGTTACCGTATATATGTTTGTCGAAGGAAGTTTGGAAGTCCAAACGTCCGACAAAGTGAAAGTTGCTGCAGTTAGTCAGATCAGAGAGATACAAGTAGATATTTAGTTACACGGGTGCGAAATGAACGGGTCGAAAAGGCGCGAAATGTTGTATTTTACAAGGTTTCGTGGCCTGGGATGGGTCAGAAGGTAGGGTCTGTAAAACGGCGGGTGCGGAGGTCGCTCGGGACATGGATCGGAACAAATCGTTAAAAACTGACGCGGACATTTTGGAAGATGCGATGTCGAAAACTTGCACCTCGCCTAGGTGAAACGCACGTTCGGAAGTGAACATCGTTAAAAACTGATATCGCTACGCACATTTTTTGGAAGCTGATCTTAAAATTTTGCACCTTGCCGTCGTAAAAAATTGACAATGTCGGGACGTTCTTAAAGATGTTGCAAGATAAGATGATCAACAAATCGCACCTCACTTTGGCGAAACGCATATTTTCAAGATTGTGATGAAGTTGAAAAGATCAAACATAGTCAAAGTCGTCGATGCCTGAGCCAATTTTTGAAAAGTTGCACGGCGCTGTGGCGAAACGGACAGTTGGGAGACAAATCTAAGAAAAACTCGCCGGTTCGCGTCGTTTTTGTAGACCAGATGTTGCAAGTCTAAAAAATTGTGGGTTTTAGAGCATTTGGGAATGAAAGCCTTGAAAAACTCGCGGGTTCGCGTCGTTGTTTGCAGATCAGATGTTGAAAAGTATTAAGAAATGTGGGTTTTGCAGCGTTTTCGTTCTATACGCTAGCAAAAGTCAGGCATGTCTCAGGTTTTGGACGTTCAAGATCATCATCATCATCATCATCATCATCATCATCATCATCATCATCATCATCACCATCATCACCATCATCATCCTGTCACATCCTGTCCATCACCATCATCATCCTATCCATCACATCGCCAATCAAGTACATCGCCAATCAATCACATCACCAACCAATCACATCACCAATCACTTACGTCACCAACGAGTTACATCACCAATAAATTACACCCATCTCATCACCAATCAACTACATCAGCAATCAATCACATCACCAACCAACCACATCACCAAACAAATACATCACCAATCAATTACATCAGCAATCAATTACACCTATCACATCACCAATCAACCGCATCACCAATCAACCGAATCACCAATCAACCGCATCACCAATCAACTGCATCACCAATGAATTACATCAGCAATCAAGTACACCCATCACATCACCAACCAACCACATCACCAATCAATCAACCGCATCAGCAATCAACTACATCACCAATCAACCACATCACCAACCAACAACATCACCAATCAATTATCAGCAATCAACTACACCAATCAATCACATCACCAACCAACCACATCACCAAACAAATACATCACCAATCAACTACATAACCAATCTTAACAGCACCAATCAAGAACATCACCAATCAAATGCATCATCAATCAATTACATTGCCAATCATTAACATCACCAATCAACCACATCACCAGTCAACTACATCACCAATGAATTACATAACCAATCAATCACATCACAAACCAACTACATCAGCAGAATCAAAAATCACCAGAAACAAAAAACACCAGAAACGCAAAATTACCAGAGACAAAAAACACCAGAAGCAAAAAATCACCAGAGACAAACACCACCAGAGACAAGAAACACCAGAGACACAAAATCACCAGAAGCAAAAAAAAATCAGAGACAAAATAAACAGAGACACCAGAGACAAAATCACCAGAAGCAAAAAATCACCAGAGACAAACACCACCAGAGACAAGAAACACCAGAGACAAAAACCACCAATGACAAAAAACACCAGAAACAAAAAATACCCAAAGAGCGAAAACATCATCATCATCATCACTTTCAACCATCATCCACCATCACTCTTTCTATATGTTTTTTTGGGGGGAAACTTCCGCCACCGCCTTGCGCGGTCACTATGTTCTACATCCATAGTGGAAATAAGCGACAAGTTGTATCAAGTTGTATCAAGTTGTCCCTGGTATTTTAAAGTAGGCCCATTTGGATTTGTGGTGCTGAGGTGCGTATCCTGGTGAAGAAGGACGAGTTGACCTTGGAGGGCATGACTCCCAGAGATGCGAAGAAAGAAACAGCGGGAGCAAAGTGCTCTTTGAAGTTCGCGATTGTTTTTGCATGTCTTTGCTTTTGATCCCTTTGACTACTTTGATATCTCGTGCCATTTTACCAGTTGTGCACTTCAGTTTTGTTCAGGTATCCGTCAGTTTTACGTGGCCATTGAGAAAGAGGTCCCACAGGGGCGCCGCCATACACCACCTTTCAAAGTCTTTGCGAACGTGCATGGCTGCTTTGCATTTTACCGCCAAACATTTCAATACATCACCCTGCTCAAGTACTTTAGGGTTCCGTTCGTTTGCGTGTCAAGTTGCAGGAATGGAAGGTCGATACACTTTGCGACCTCTACGAGACTTTGACGATTACACAAGCCATTATTTACTGCAGCTTGTTTGCACTTCATCCTTTCCTGATCATCCATGCAAGGCAAGCAAAGTCATCCATGAAATGTTTCCTGGCAGCGTTGCTTCGTAGGCCTGACTTAAGCATGACTTTTGAATGGGAAGGGGGGTTCATGCTGAGAATCTACTGTTTGTAGACATGGCTCATGCGTGACACAGTCGCTTCTGCAAGTTGTTTTTCCTCAGAAGCATGACAAATTGTTTTCGGTGTAAGTGCAGTCGCAGGCACAGCTGCGCAAAAACGTAGTAATGCGGAAGCTCATCAAAGCTTAATGTAGCCACTTACTGATATGATCCAGAGTGCGGCTCGCTCACAATTGTAGAGCACTGGAATGCATCGGATGTTTTTCTCCGATCAGGACTGATTCCTCCCAATTCTCCGCATGGCATCATGCTGCGTGATTCAGATATATGTAGATGAAACATGATCAAATTGTACAGTATGCTTTCGCATCCTACCATTGTAGACAGTACCTCCCATACTACCCCAAGCCCAAGCCCACGTCATTTTGGAGCCTACTGGCAGTGACCTCTCTCGCCTATTGCAACGTCGCCCAAGCCCAGGCTTACAAAAGTGCTTTCACGCGGCACTATGACGAAAACATGATCAAATATTACATAAATTGAATGAAGACATGAGGTAGAATTAGATAAACAAGTTCAGGGAATGAATACATATCATAAATGAGTTTAGGCTTTCCGATTCAGTTCGCGTTTGTAACATCCGCATTATTTTTCCGGAGCCGTCAGGGAAACATGCAGGAACAGATTTGTTCAATTTCATTTGCACAGTTTACACCTGAAACATTGTCAGAGCATTTAGCACTCAGCTTTAGCTGTGCATGACCGAATTAAGCTGAAGTGTTCAGCTGTGCACAAGCAAGCCCTCTGACTGAAGACACAGAGCATGCGTGGAATTCACTCTTTACTTATCTTTACCTAAAGAATCTTAAAGACTTTATCTATTTTTGCTTCTTGTTTTCTACTTTTTTGTTACGGCAATTTTTTGGTTTCCAGGTCCTCCTACCCGTCGGTCTTTTGTGCTTACCATGGGCTTTGTCGTCGCGCCTTGCATTTTTTTCTGAGCCACCAAGGCAATACCCGTCGCAAGGTCGACTTTTTGCAGGACCAGCTGACAAAGCGAGATTTCACTGTGTCCTGCCACGCAGCTGCACTAGCTTCACAGCCTCTCAGAATAATGCAAAAGCATGCAAAAGCTGTGGGACCCTCCTGGCATTGAAGGCAACATGCTTGGGAAGTCAGTAAGAAATAGAGAAACATAGAGGGTATCTATCATCTTGTGAGATGCCCAGTTTCTATCAAGTTGCAAGGCATTCTTTAGATTTCTTTAGAATTGAAAAATATTGAAAAGGTATATGAAGTTATATGAACATGTTCTGTTCAAAGTAAGCAACGAAGTCCATTCTGCCAGAAGGCCGGCAATGAAGACTAAGTGGATCTAAGCGGGGAAGGGGCTGGTGAACCGCCACCCGCTGGAATAGATATACAAATGAATTTTAATGAATTTGATTTCATTTCAATACTCGTAGATTTATTGATCATGATACCAGTATATAGAATGATAGACTGAATGATTGAATGTGGTTGTAAGATGTTGTAAGTTTGTATCAGTCTTCGTATCAGTCTATCAGGTGGCAGTCTTATGCATTCCCACCGGCACAGGTATGCATGCAGACCTCGACCAGAAGGAGACCTGGTGCCATCAATTTTTCCAAGCTGAGCCAGTGACGTGTTTTGATCAGAGAAGTGTCACGTCATCCTTGTCTTCTTAAGAAATGATCGGGTGTGAAGACCCAGCAAGTTGTAAACACAGGGTAGGGTACGAATCAGATTCTTATCGATTGACGTTGATTAAGAGTGAAAAGGGACGAGGCCAAGTCGGATTTCCCCTCCTCGCGATCAAATCATCAACATTATACATCATTTTACACCATTTGCTTCTAAGCTATTTCTATGGGCTGGTGTGTCATTTTTCCAAGTCGAAACTTGCCAACTGAATTACTGAATTGAATTGTAATCACATCCGGTCCCATACCATCCGAACAGGTTCCTCAATAAATCGTCTGAGCGCAAGACAGGTTTGACAAAGGCTAGCAAATGTCAAACTCTCCCAAATAGGTGTGTTGCTTCCCTGTTTGAAATGATAAATTTCATGAAGATTCGGAATGCCCATGGCTTGATATACCCGCATATGCTTGCCGTGGCAGGAGCGCGATCTTGTCATGCGAGAATTCCGCTCTGGTTCGTCCCGTATTTTGATCTCCACAGACCTTCTTGCACGCGGCATTGACGTGCAGCAGGCCTTTCGTTTCTGAAAATTACGGACAAGAGGACCAAAGACGACATGAACTCGTTTTTGATCGTTTTTCACTTTTGCAGATGTACTTTGCAACGGATATAACAATGCCTGGGAATTTGCAGTACTCAGTCGCTCTACTCTTTTTTCCTAGTTTGGGCTTAAATTAGATTGGCGAGGGAGTGGATTATCGAACTGGAGTGAGAGTTCCTCGGTGCAGGTCTCTCTAGCAACTCCTTTGCATTCTGGCAAAGCGTTTCTATGTCTCTACTGACCAGAATGCTGCAAGTATTGTCGAGCACATTTGTCAGGTTCAATCGTTTATGTTCAGTGTCCAATGAATTGCCCGCGATCGATCTATCGCGATTTGTGGAATTTGGAGAGAGATGCAGCAGTTGATATTGTAGAATGTACGAGTCACACTATCACCATCCATCTCCATCCATGTTCATTGTTTCCATTTGTTTCCTACGTTTTCTGTGTCTTCCTGCAACTGAATCTTGAAGCACTGCCTGAGGTGATCAATTACGATCTTCCATCCAACATGGATCCTTGAACTGATGTTTGAGTCTCCAGTGAAGGCTAAAATCATACAAAAACGAATCATGAAGCACATTGAAACCCTGAAAATCTGAAAACTGACCAGCATTTTGTAGCCCTTAACATCTCAGAGCGCTGCAGCATCGAGGAGAATTACCTGCACAGGATTGGACGCAGTGGTCGGTTCGGCGCGAGACCTAGAACTGCAGCTCGAATCTTCCAATGCGCACAAATGTCTTATGATGTTTGATGCTGTAGCCTGGATGCGGCAACTCTCTCAGTGCGGTTTTAGCAGAGTTCGGACAGACTGCTGCAACACTTTTTAAGGAACGGATGCACGTGTTTAAACTGGCCGATTGTTGGATTTACCAGGATGTGTCAATCCAGTCGCAAAATCCCACATCTAGACTAGACAGCAAACATTCGACAGTCTTGCTAGGTACTTGTAGCATGAGCCGAGTAGCCAGGATGGCTGTGCCATGGGTTGATGGACATGATACTTGTGACAAGCATTGACTGTTTGATACCATGTGAAGAAATATGATTGTGGACAGTTGCAGCATCTTGAAGTGCAGAGTATCCAACCAAACGAGCGGAAACTTAGCACAAGCCTGCGGTAAATAGTTGCATTTTGTTGTGGCATGGTTTGACCGTAGCAGATAATGATGACAATGCACAGCCCCCAGCACAATTAGACATTCAATGCTTGACAGATGTTGACAGGGTAAAACATCAAATAAGTGAGGCTTTACAATTTAACTGGAAAATCCATGAAAAACCTAGGTCGAAAGGGCGTGGCTATCAATTTTGTCACGAACAATGACGTTCGCATCATGAAGGACCTTGAGAGGCGGGAGCAGGATTTTAACAAAGCATCATTCTGAAGAGAAGAAGCTGGTTTGAGTACTTTCATGCCATGTTGTCTTCTTTGAAGGAAATCTGGAAGTCGAACATCCGACTTGTGAAAAGTTGTAGCAATACATTCCAAATCAGAGATGTCAGAGAAGAGATGTGCATGTGTGCGACTGATAGGAATCGCACGAAATACTCTGATTGTTTTGTGTTTTTGTTATTTTTGGGTCATGTGTTTTTGAATATGTTCATAGTTTTGTGCTCTTGGATGGTCGAAAGTACTCTCGGAGAAGCAGCAGGTTTAGAGGTCTGTGTCGAAAGCGCAGAAAAAATTGTACGCCGCAGTGGGGCAAAGCTGATAAGTCAAAATCGTTTAAAAAAACTGACGGCTCTGAGACCTTTGTGGAAGTTATATAAAGGTATATAGTTAAGATCTACCAAAAGTGCAGTGGCGCAAAGCGCCTTTGCAAGTCAAAACTGCAAAAAAACTGACATTCTCAGACAACTTTTGGAAGTCAAGACATGCCAAAAGGGCCCGCCGCTGTGGGGAGAAGCATATGTGCAAGTGAATTATACAAAAATAAAGGTTCGCAGCGTTCTCTGATGTTTCAATAGAATCCAATGGAGACAGATCGAGATCCACGGACTGTGATAAATAGATACATACTTAATCATGCATAGCTAAACACCACAGAAAACACCAGCCCACAAAAACACAAGTTGTCACAAGCAGGCAAAAGCAACCGCCCACAGACAACAGCACATAAAAACACAAACCACAAACCCATCAAATACACCAGTTCGCAAAAGCACGACCATAGCAAAGCACCCGCGCAAAAAATGCCAGCGCACAGAAACACCAGCCCACAAAAGTACCAGCACAGGAAACCCACAAAAACACCAGCAGACAAAAACGCCAGCAGATAAAACACCAGCAGGCAAAACACACCAGCACACAAAAGCACCTGCAAATAGGAACACCAGCACAGAAAAACATCGGTGCACAAAAACACCAGCAGAATCCAGCAGACAAAAGAAACAAAACATACTGTATGTACTGTATGTATGTTTTTGGCATTTTTTGGCTTCTTTATTGGATTTCTTTGCGATCCCTTCATCTCAGCCAGCCCTGTCTTCCAAAGGTTTCCTAGTCTGGAAACTTCCGCCACTGCCTTGTGCAGTGCTGGTAGATCAGGACTTCATTTATTTAATTATCGATTCGTTTTTTTTCACATGTATGTATATATATATATACATATTTATACATATATCATCAGTTCTTGGATCCAAAGGATCTGGATCCAAGATCCAAGAAGTTTTCTCAGAATCTTGGATCTAGGATCCATGGGTCTAGCATGTTCAGACTTGAAGTCAGACTTGAGATTGTCAAGGTCATAAATTTTCTAAATACAGGAAATGGGTTGTGGAAAGCGGCTGTATATTTATATATACATATATATCGAAAAGGTAGACATTTGGGGGTACCGCATCTATATATATATACTTATTTATTGTTATTTGTATATTCATATTGATTTTTCATTTGTATGTATATATATATATACATGTACATTTATATTTGGATTTATGTTTTTGTTTTATTTGCATGTGTATTTATATTGCTTTTTTAGCTATATCTATTTCAAATTTATATTCATATTTAGCTTTGTATTGATATCTATCAGTAAATATCTATTTAAATTGATATCTATATGTAAATGTGTGTGTATATTGATTTTTATTTGCATATTTAGATATATGATGATATATGTGGCTTTTTTTACATATGCATACAACCTTACATGTACAAACACATGTACATATGCATCTACATTTACATTTGCAGGTACGTATACGTAGACATGTACACATACACATACCTATACCTACATTGATGCATAGATACATAGATGGATGGATACATACGTACATAGATGCATACGCACACATACATATCTACTTACATACATAAGCACATACGCACCTACGTAAATACCTACGTACGTACCTATGTACTTACGTATGTCCGTACATGCATGCATACGGACGGACGGACTGACACATGCATAAAAACTGTTCTATTTACATACAAAAATGCTAAAAAAGATGTCTCTGTACATTTACATGCATTTATTCGTATATATGTGTATTCTTGATTTTCTTGTATGTATGTTAATTTATTCACTATTATATTTACATATGTATATGTTTTTATTTTTGTATATTCAATTATATTTATATAAATATATATTTGTATATTGTTACTTTTATAGTTACATATATTTACATATAGAGAGATCGTTTTACTCCTACATAGAGCATACACCTACAAGGGTGTTAACTTGCAACCTCTACGTTATTCAAGCAAACTTAATTTCGATGCATATTCGCAGCAATTTGAGGAAAACCCTTGGCGAATATGGACCGTATGCGGTGACTCCGTGACTCAGATTGCCAGGTTCTACCACACCCAGATTGAGGAGATGCCAATGGACATCGCCGACCTGATTTGAGCATTGAATTCGTCGTAAAGGCGAAAGCATCAATAGCCATGTCTTATCCTTCCTGTCAATGCTCCTAGAAGCCTTGGCTCGACGGGGATCTCCATAGTGTGTCGGGTCCAAGACCACGGGGCTTATCGGGGCTTCATATTTCGGGGGAAGGGATTATTCTATTGTCAGGAGAGTCATTTGCTGAAAGGTCTTACAGTGGCTTGGATCATTGGCACTTTATTTTCGGAATTTTGCTCGACTTCGACAAGTGTGTCAGTATTTACAAACAAAACTTTACGTTTGCGTTACAAACGTCAATGGTGTGTGTGTGTGTGCAGACTCTCCCTGAAGGCTGCTGCCAAAAGGTAAAAGGCTGAAGTGGCTGCCTTAGTCGCTGTGCGCGGTCCAAGGCGTTTCCAGATTGAAATTCCATGTTCTTGAGACAATAGAAATATATATATATGTATATATATATATATGTAATGAAATTCGATTATATTGCTGTAGTCTACAGTACCTTAGAAAGTAGCTGACAGCCCTATTGATTAGTGTCAATTGCACAGTCATATTGCCAGACAAACGCTGGCTTTCTGCAAAAAGACACATGTGACTTGAGGGGAGCTTTTTGCACGGATATGCCTGCAAAGATTCTTTCATTTGTGGCATAAATTTGAACAATTTTGGATGTGTGAGTTATACAATGTCATACAAACCATGATAGTGTAAATATGTAATGGAATGTAATGTAATGTATCGTAGTGTAGTGTAGTGTAGTGTAATGTGGTGTTTTGCAATGTAATGTTGTGTACTGTAATGAAATGTAACGCAACGTAATGTAATGTACTGTTTTGTAATGTAATGTGATGTGATGTAATGCAATGTTTCTGTATATAATCTTATGTCATGGTATGTCATAATATGTACGGTTATATCATGTTGTATAATGATGTATAATGTATGTCATGATATGTAGGTTTGTTTGACCCTCATATTTCGAACTCGGTGTCTTCACTGTTCATGATTGCGCTTTGGACCGGAACACATCTCAAGGCCATTTCACTACCGTATACAGATGGTTCTCATCGTATCCAATCGAATTGATACTCTGAGTCAGTCCGAGTGGCCATCAGTGGCCTTTGATCCAAAAGTTGTGTCATCGCACATCTTGCGCCATGACTTCTGCCTCCGCTTGCCTTCCTAAGGTTTGGGTTTGCAAGCAGTGTGACTGCATCTATTCCCTCCGCAGGGAAAAATGCTTCAAGTGCAATTGCCATCACAAAAGTGATGGCTTGGCAACACCTGACTCAGGTCAAAGGTGGCCAGTTTGCATTTGATAACGCTGGTGAGCTAGGCTTTCAGCTCCTTCTCACTACTCCCTCTTGGAGTGAATTGCAATTTTGCGTGTGGCTGGACTCCGAAATCCTTGAAACGACAGTATGATGTACAACCGTATCAGATCATACATTTAACACAACATTCTTACACTTTCTTCAAATTACATAGCAATGTACCTCAGAACTCCGCTGATGCTGGTTTACTCCTTGATCTCTACAAGGTTCTACCAAGTTTCTTCAGTGCTATTCTATGTTTTACGTGTGGTGATTTGCTGGATTGAAAGGTTTCGAGTTTCATCCACATGCTGCCCTCATTCCGTCTGCTGGCGGCAGCAGCTGTTTCCGTCAAGACTTCAATCGCACCGTGTTCGATCTCACTTATCAAGCAGCATACAGCAGGATACGGTGTGGCACGTCTAGTGCAAGATGCAAAGCAATTGGAAAAATGTTGGCTGCTGGCCACTGCTGGCTGCAGACAAGTCAAATGTTGATCATGTCCGTTGTCGCCACGTACAGTATTGCAATTGCACTGTCCAATGCTACTCCATGAAAGATGATGAAAGATGATGAAAGACGATGAAAGATGATGAAAGATGACTGGCATTGGCAACCTGTGGTCTTACCTTGGTGACTTTGCCTTGAGGCACTGGATCTCCAGCAGTGAGAAGTTGTGAAGGCCGACTTCAGAAAGCATGGGCTTCAGAGAACGAAAATACAAGGGTCCATACAGTTGTTGGATATGTTGTTTCTTTATGTTTCTTTGGATGTAGTTTTACATCGATGTTTCCCAATGCAGCCTATGCGGTGCCTATGCGTCTCATTGCAAATGATTTGTTGCAATTTTCGACCGGACATCACCTGGAAGCGCTTGGCCATACAGTAGCAATCCATTGCAACCAGGCCATTTGCCTCCTTCATTTGCCTCCTTAAGCCTGAAATGAGGTCGGGATAGGTAGTGCATAGGTAGGGTTTCTCGCTTTCGTACTAGTTTGCACATTCGCCAAGACGAAACGTCCGTAAACGTCCTTGCTGATTGCTATCAACCTGCGTGTTCAAAACAAATCCATCAGGACCTGCCGATCCAATGTAATCCCATGTTGGTTGACAGCCAGATACTGTACCCTGTGATACCCTATGCATTCCAGTACCTAAATGACACCTGGTTGATCCTGTTTGACTTTAGCCCATTTTGAGTGTACTTGCAATTGGAAAGTCATAGTCAAGCAGATGCAGTACAAGATGTGCATGAAGTGATTGACTGAGTTTGCAATTGTATCATTTGTCTTTGAGTGTGTCTTGATGTGTCTTGAGTCTTGATCACGTGACAGTATTTACATCTCCTGGCACTGCCTGCAGCGAGCCATATTCAAGCGAGATTAGTGAGAGAGGGGGTTCACGCAGGGCTTAGACATAGCCATGTCGTCCGAGGGCGTGACAGTGACAGGGGCGGAGGACCGGACGTTGTTTTTGCATGTTTTTGGCATGTGTCGGCTTTTTTTCAAAGTGCGAGTAGTGCCACATAGTCACATAGTGCCATTCTTGCCCTGAAATTCAACACGGGCCATGCTCTCCAAAGGAGTACCCAGTGTTCGAGTCATTTGATGACTACGACTTGGATGAAAACCTTCTCCGCCCCACTGCAGCAGCAAAATGTGTTGTTTTTCTGTGTGTGTAGTTGCATGTGGGTGGGTGTGTTTGTGAAAGAGTATTTGTGCATTGCTTATCCACTTTTGATCCTGTTTGATGTTTTACAACACTGTGTCACTCTGTGTGTCATTATGTGTCCATGTCGAGTTCAAGCAAACGTGACACGCAGACTAGAAGCTGCCAACGGGTCGCTTCACGACAGAGTTTGCCACCGCCTGGTTTCTGTTAAAGCATGTTAAGCCAATCGCAAGAATTCTTGTGTTAGTCATATTGACCAACTTTCAGTCTAATATTGGACCTATGTGAAGATCATTTTGGGCCAAGCCTGTTTCAAGTTTCAACCCCAGTTTGAAGATTTTGGTCCATCAAAACCATAGAAGATCCTGACATTTGGAAAAATGATTGGCTCATGCATGTCCATGCCTATCCCCCCTTCAATGTTTGCGAAAGCTGTACTGTACTGAAATCTTGGGCAGTTGTGGGATGAGGCTCAAAAACACGCAACGGAAAAATGAACAAATAAACGTGGCTCTTTAAATGAAAGGGTTGCTTTTTAGCTCAGAGATCAGCCACAGTTTTGGCAAAATGTCTTCTTTTTTGTGTGTACCGAGGTGGAATCTACTCTTATGGATTCGAGAAGCCTAGTGCGATTCAGCAGCGCTTGCTTCCTAGATTCGGATGCTTCGGCTTCCAAGCATTTGTATGCAATTTTCGTTTGATTTTCAGCGCACCTCATTGATATAAGGTGGTATCAAGCCAATCTTGGATGGCCGTGATACCATTGGCCAGGCCCAGTCGGACGCTGAGAGGCTACACAAGCAATTGAATTATGTCACTCCTGAGTCACTTATATGATTTTATATGTATATATATATATATATTTATTTATACATACATACTACATATATATGTATACTGTATATATACCTATGAGCGAATTATGTTACATTTCTTGAGACTTTTGCTCCACCCGGCCCAGCCGGACGTTGAAGCCAGAAGTTTGCCAGTAGAAACCTCCGTTCTCGTGCTCCTGCTGCTGCTCCTCCTCATCCTCCTCATCCTGCTGCTAGCAAGGTTTTGGGATTTCTTGGGTCCCCCCCATTGGCACGTTTGGCATCGTTCGGCCCTGTTTTTGTTTCCTTCGAAATGCGGCTTCTTGAACATTTGCCTTCTTGCTTGCCCTACATTGCTTGACGATGACCTTCCCGAACATGCTGTAAGAAGAAATGTGAGTGCTTACACGTGTTTACTGTGCCGGCGCAACCTCTTCTGGAATTGAACTTCTGTGATAACGGTCCCTAAAGCCAGCGTCCCATGGTGATTTGCTTTTGACTCTGCCATAAATTAATTACAACATTGGCAAAGCATTCGCATATTACACGCGTTTCCGTGTCATATTGAGGATTACTGAGGCACTATTGAGGTAAGGTCAGAACATGCGAAGACCATCGAAGACAAGCTTTGTAGGGAGGGTTGAAAAGGCGCTGGTGTACATAAAGCTTCGAAAGAACGACAAAGCCCCTCAAAAAAAGGCTAAGGATATGCTGCACTTGGGTGGTTAATGGTGCTCAAAGTATTTTATTGAATGTTATCTAAATGATTGTGATATGATTCTAAATGATGGTGGTCATGATATGTTTTGACATGTGCCAGAGCAATTTGCTAAGCTTTGGCAGCTGATGTAAACCGAGGTCTGGAACGGGCAAGACAGCAACCTTTGCAGCTCACTCAGGAGCGGGAAGGCATACCTTGTAGCTCCCTTTGAAAAGCAAGTTTGCTTGAGAGATTTTGTGTAACGAGGAGTCTAAGATGTCTAAGGAGACCTCTAAGGAGACCTCTAAGGAGACCTCTAAGGAGACCTCTAAGGAGACCTCTTTGCGACTCCTCAAAATCCTCTGAGTTGACAACGAGACCTGTGACCTGTGCCCAGGTGATTGGTGCGCTGCAGCGCATCAACTACTCTGAGCGCCACACGCAGGCCTTGATCTTGGCACCTACTCGGGAGCTTGCCAATCAGAGACTTGGCATAGCATGAAGCAGAAGCAAAAAAAATCAAAAAGACGTGCAGAGGTTATGACAGGTCGTACTAGGTTGCAAGAGATGTCAACAAATCGCAACTGATGTGTGGAAAGCCGAAGATGAATATGCAATGATCATACAACATATGCAAGTTCAATCGACCTTCAAGCTGTTGAACAAAGCAGCATCCGAATGCTCTGAGGATCTACAAAGTTGCTCTTGCCTTGGGCGACTATCTGAAGGTAAGGGCTCATGCCTGCATTGGAGGCCAGTGCTGTACGTCACGACTGTCACATTCAGTGATGCAAGGAAAATGATGGAAACCGTATGAAACCGTACTGTATATTGCGATCATGCACATTGACGTCAAGTCTATTTGTGCCATGATATGTCTTTAAGATCCATTCAGGATCAGTCAGGTTACTAGCACGACTGCTGCAAAGGATACTGTAAAGTGCTATTGTAAGACCAATCAATGAGTGCATTGCACACGCTGGCCAATTGTTGATGCGAGGCTTCAAGAGGTCAGACCCGATATGCGTGATGTGGCACGTAAAATTGATGCTCCCAATTGTGATGCAGATCGTTCAAGCCAGGCACATCCATCCAAGAGGACAAGGACAAGCTGCGCGATGGGCAGCACCTTGTGGTGGGCACGCCAGGACGTCACTTGTCTATCCTTGGATGGCATTGCTTGCAGCGGTGCTCGAAGCTGTCAGAATGGTTGATACATGGAGTTTTTTTGGTCAAGGTTTTCCGTGAATAGCTGACGTTCAATGATTCGGTTGAGACAACGTGCACTCTAAGTATGTAGGGGCCCTATCCACCACGCTGGGGGTGCTGGTGATTGACACTGGTCAAGAAAATGTTAGTTGGACAGATGCGTTTGCCAGCGCTGACCGACCGGAGCCAAGGTGTCTATGACATGGTCCCTGGGCATGCATTTTGAGGGTTTGACTTGGTTGAGGTCTTGTGAGCAACCCGTGCCATCTGTCAAAAATAGCACGTTGTAATTGTCCTCACATTTGCATATAGTAGCTGGTAGTCACTTCGCTCTTAAGCTGGATCTTTGGAAGAAGGGAAGAACGGACATATTCGAGTCTCTATTGGGCATCATACATATATATATATATATACACAATGTATGATAATGTATATACTTCATTTGTCTCAATTACAGTTACATGTATGTATATATATATATATACGTACATAATTGGTAGATATGATGTAGCTGCACTAGCCACAATGGCACAAGCCAAGGTGAACAAGCGACACTTGAACGTCGACTATTTGAAGGCTGAGCAAAGTGATAAATTTGGAGCTTGCTTGAAGAGAATATCCAACTTCAGAGAGAGGGAGAGAGAGAAAGAATGATAGAAAATAGAAGAATAATATAGAGATATGTAGAGAATAGAAGAGAGAATGAGAATAGAAGAGAGAAGAAAGTAGAAGAGAGAAAAGAAAAGAAATGCAAAGAAGATAATAGAAGAGAGAGAGAGAGGGAGAGACAAACAGAATTGTTTTTTGTAGTGTTTGAAGCTGCTTGGATCGTATTGGTTGCAAGGTCTTTGTTCTCGACGAAGCAGATGAGCTGATGTCTCGAGGCTTCAAGGACGATCCGTTGTCACACCTCAGCACCAGTGACCACGATAGCATGATGCATTGCATGTCAGAAAAGAGTGAACATGTGAATATAGGGACATGCTATGACATGCTCCTATAGCCATTTAATGCTGCAAAGCGCAAATCGAATCAAAGTTTCCTCGACTTGAATCTGTGCCAGGATCAGATTTACGACATCTTCAAGTGCTTACCTCCTGATGTGCAGGTTTCTCATCGTGTCTTTACGAGTGTTCATGCAGCAAGGTTGGATTAAGACACGGTCCAATGTTCGAATCAATGGCTGCTATTGTGAAGATGGGACGAATGGGGCCAGTGCCGCAGGTGTGCCTTTTTTCAGCCACTATGGCTCCTGAGATTTTGGACATGACGACGATCCTTGTCCAACCGCGGTCACAAGCGCGTTAGAGCAGTTCAAGTTTGCGTCATGCACTCTTTGGACGTGCTACACGTGTTTTCATTTCTTGACACCGTGCTTGGCGCTATTTGATCTATGTGGGTACGCATATTCCTCATTAGATATACGTCGATATTAAGATGGAGGAGATGCAAATGATCAACCACGGGAGAGAGAAATTTGAAGACTGACTTAGGAAGTTCATGCGCAACGCTGCCACGGTCTCAGTCTACACTGCACCGCTGTATTTTGCTTCACATGTTTTCGCAAGCAAATGTTTTGATGCACTCATCGCTTGACACTCCACGAAACAGATCGCTTGGCGTACCGTGAACGGTTCCCGTAGGAGAAGTGTATAATGGATTATAATGGTGTATAGAGAGAGAGAGAGAAAGAGACAGAAAAACCAAAAAAAGACAGAGAAAAGAAAGAAAGAAATAAAGAGATAGCGACAAGAGACGGCCAAATAGACGTAAATGCAAACAGAGGGGCAAAAAGGCAGACAGATAACGAATGGACAGGCGGATAGGTAGACGGATTCATTGATAGATAGACAGGTCGATTGGTAGATTGCTTAATGGATAGATTAGGTGCGCAATTATACGCAGATCAAGATGGATAAACACTGTACACATAGAGACAGATCGAAGCTTGCAGAGATGATTGGATTGTTTGATAGGTTGAGAAATGCCATACAATCGTGGTTAAATAGATGAATAGAGGACTGATTAGATGGATTCGGAAATGTGTAGATGCACAGATCGACTATTTGCTAGTTTCAGATATAGTTAGATTTAGATGATTTTAGATGCCTATCTCCCCTAGCTTCCTCACACTCCCAGCACTTTAGACCTCTGCAGCATCACTTCCTTCACCTTCTCCATATCTCGCAATCTTTGATCCAATGCTTTTGCAGTGTGTCGAGTGGTCCCTCGATAAGACGGCAACGGACTGCTTGAGTGGTTCAGCACTGACTCAATCCCATTCATTTCTTTATAATTATATATATATATACATAACTTCACATAGGCATACAAGCGCATACACATACACATGTTACAATACACATGTTTATACATCCATCATGGAAATAAGGGACAAGTTGTCCCGGTATTTTTAATCTAGGTCCCTTTGGATTTGTGGTGCTTAGGTGCGTATCCTGGTGAAGAAGGACGAGTTGACCTTGGAGGGTACGACTCCCAGAGATGTTGCGAAGAAAGATACAGCATGAGCAGGGTGTTCTTTCAAGCTTGTGATTGTACTTGATCCCTTTGACTACTTTGATATCTCATGCCATTCTACCAGTTGTGCGCTTCAGTTTTGTCCAGGTATCCGTCAGTTTTACGTGGCCATTGAGAAAGAGGTCCCACAGGGGCGCTGCAATACACCAAATTTCAGATCCTTTCAAAGTCTTTGTGGACATGTGTGGCTGCTTTGCATTTTACTGCCAAAGATTTCAATACATCGCCCTGCTCAAGTATTTTAGGGTTCTGTTCGTTTGTGCAGGAATGGAAGGTCGATACACTTTGCGACCTCTACGAGACTTTGACGATTACACAAGCCATTATTTACTGCAGCTTGTCAATGACCTTGTTTGCTCTCCCTGGCAGCGTTGCTTCGTAGGCCTGACTTAAGCATGACTTTTGAATGGGAAGGTTGCATGCCAAGAAACTGTGTATAGACATGGCTTAGGTGCGACTAATATTCCTTTTGCTCTTGTGTGTTGAGTTTGCTTTCTTGGTGTTTTTGCAAGTTGTTTCAAGCACGGCAAAGGGTTTTCTCCTCCGATTAAAGCCAAAGTTTTGAAAATGTACCCTTGACCGATGCAACCATCTTGGTTTTACCCAAGGTGGGGAATCGTGTCGTTCAACCCTGCCGTTTGCTTGAAATTTGCCACTTGTGCTACTTTTGCACATCTCTTTGATGGTCAGCTTCCCGACACTGTTTGTGTCGCACTGTAGCATACTGTACCCATTCGTACCCCTTGAGACCGACAAAAACACGACAACCCCCAAGTTTGGACTGAGCCGATTGGACTCACAGCAGCTCTGTACAGCAACAATTTAGCTAACACAGAGGTTTTTGAGATCCACTTTTTATTTCAACTTCATCTACTATCAATTTGACTTGTCTACATCTGAAAGTCAATAGGAAGCTAGTTTCAGCTTTAAGCACTTTCAATGTGCTCAAACATGCACAACGCGCACAAACGATAATTCATGACAAATCCAACATTGAAAGTAGTTGAAAGTTACTATTCCTATCTAGTTCTTCCGAGGACTTAGCAATTGTAAGATTCTAAAAGGTGTTCTAAGCTGTCCGTGGCTCTAAAGTACCGAGAGTTCATCCTATTTGGTGTAGAAACGAGACAATGATGCTGCGCATGCTCACAACATGCAGGGGTTTGTGGCACAGATGAACTCTTGTGATCACACAAAGCCCTGGTCCTGCACACATTGGATTGCGCCACGGTGACTCGCACAAATTTCATGAGACTTCAAGATGTGAAAAAAACACATTTTTCCACGTCTGACAAGCGCAAACTTGACGCATTTGCTGACGCACGTTGAGTGTCACTTGTGCCATTGCAAAGTGCCACTTCTTGTGACATCAATCTGACCCAAGCGGTATCACGCACAATGGATGGCAGCTTCGCCTCTCTGATTTGCAATGGGGAGTTTCTAGGTTTCTAAACAAAAAAAACCTTGGATGCGCTGTGCCATGGGAATTTCCAAGAAAAATGTCAAGACTGCAAAAAGATGCAAGCATATAATGTTGATTGCTGCTGATGACCCATTGTCCGCGGGATTTCCTCCACCTTTAGAGCCCTTTTCTGCGGAGATGTTGGCAATTCAATGTATGCAATTCAATGTAATGTGATGCAATGGATGTCATGATTTCAATGTAATTGATGTGTTTATTAATGTGATGGCTTGCTTCCAAGCCGTAAGTGGTGTGTGACCATGGGCAGCTAGGGATACGGATAGTGCCTTGCCGTTGTGGGGGGGGGAGATGTAAGAACCATTTACTTGGACTTGCAGCCGCCAGAAATTCTAAGATGGATTGCGGATGCCTTAGGGTTCACTCAACACAGCGGCTTCACAAGTGTATGACCCATTCTGACCCGCTCCTTTGGCGCAGAGAAATGCTCTTTGGAGATAGTGTATAAGACCGCTAGGACTTACACAGACTGGACAGGCAGTGACAGGACTCTGAAAGAACAAGATGAAAGATCAAAGCCGCAGACGAAGATTCATCGGTTGACGCGTAAAACCTGGTGTTGTCAAAGGACTAGCTGCAATGCATTTGGTTTCATTGTTCAAAACAAAATCCCACTCTTGTTGTGGCGACGGATTACATAGCTATCATTGGTTTATACATCTAAAATGATACTATATAGTAATCAAAGGGGGTTGTAGGGTTTTCTCATTTTTCTTTGAACAGAATGCATTTGCACAAAGGGCATTGAATCCCCCATGTTTTTGCGCTGTTGATTCTTCACTTGTTTCTTAATGCCGACTTTTTTGGTTTCCAGGTCTTCCTGCCCGTCGGTCTTTTGTGTTTACCATGGGCTTTGTCGTCGCGCCTTGCATTTTTTTCTGAGCCACCAAGGCAATACCCGTCGCAAGGTCGACTTTTTGCAGGACCAGCTGACAAAGCGAGATTTCACTGTGTCCTGCCACGCAGCTGCACTAGCTTCACAGCCTCTCAGAATAATGCAAAAGCATGCAAAAGCTGTGGGACCCTCCTGGCATTGAAGGCAACATGCTTGGGAAGTCAGTAAGAAATAGAGAAACATAGAGGGTATCTATCATCTTGTGAGATGCCCAGTTTCTATCAAGTTGCCAGGCATTCCTAGAAAAACCATATAAAATAGATTAAAGTAGACGTATGAGCAGTTTGCACATGTTTGCACAAACGAGGTCAATTATTGAATTGATTTGAATTGTTACATTTTGTTTATCATGCTTGTTGTGGCCCGCTGATGAATCAAGCTCTTGTTCCAAGGTATGCACGCTGACTTGGACCAGAAGGACTTTCGTGGGATCATAGTGATCTAAGTTATCTACGTGTAATCTGGTGAAGCAGCATGTTTGACGTAGAACATGGCGTTTCTCCAGGTTCAACTTAAGCTTGGTCGTTGAAGACCAGGATATGTGTACATGCATGCATGCTTGCTTGATCTTGCTTGCATGCATCAAACGCTTACGCAAATACAAAGTCTTGTATGTTGGTGTGATCTTTTTCACATTTTTTCACGTTGCATCTGGGTACAGTCACTGTACAGTCTAAAATGTGTTTTACTTTCAATAGACCCGACTGTAGATTGGCTTCCATGGCTTCTAAATCTTCGAACCAACAATGATCCGTGAGGAGCGAGATCTTGTCATGCGAGAATTCCGTTCCGGTTCTTCCCGTATTTTGATCTCCACAGACCTTCTTGCCCGTGGCATTGATGTTCAGCAGGCTGATCGGAGCTTTTGCAGACGTATGTCTACAAGAAAAGGATGAAAGTATGAACATATGACCATGCTACATAACATGCCGATCGAAAATATGTTTTCGCCTCAGATGGATAGAACACGATAGAATTGATATTAATTGAATGGATGGAGTGGTTGATGCAGGTAATTAGATAACTTTGTGAGTGTTGATTGTTGCGCCGAAGATGTTTTGTTCTCAATTGAAATCTCCAACATCGATTCTAGTTCTAGGAGCTTGTTCTCTTGTTTGCGCTCAGAGGGGTTGCCACAAGAAAGACATAGTGAAACTATTTACAAAAGCATCGATGAGCGACTCAGCATTTCAGTTGCTGTCACAATAATCACGACATGGACCATTGACATTCATTCACTCCTGAATATTGAAGGGAAGCATTCTATTCTACCGTATATACAGGAATATGTTCAGACTAGAGGCAAAGAATAGCAGAGGACTGTGAATATGTGCAAAGAGATGGCCATTTGTTGGGTGACTGTGTGGGTGGGTCTGTGGGTGGGTGCTACTCTGATCCACTGATCAGCTTGTGGGGACTGTTTCCTCTCATGCTTGTTCCCTTGGCACAGGTGTCACTAGCAACTTTGCTGCAGTTTGAAGTTGCAACAACACAAAAGGCACTTACAAACAGGTACAATGAATCGTGATAGTGCAAGTATGTGCAAGTGAAGTGTGGTGGATTGCAAGGATCGCTGCACTGTACGTTGTAAAGTGATGTAAAGTGTATCAGCAATCAAATTCGCCAGGTGAGCGAGTTCTTTCTGTTTCTTGCTTCTCCATAAAAACACCGAGGTGATCAATTATGATCTTCCATCCAACATGGACCCTAGCTCAGAATGAGTCTGTGCATGTGTTCAATTTATGTCTCTGCACATGCACTTGCACCTGCACATGCACCTGCACATGCACATGCACCTGCACATGCAAACGACGTGATTTACACACATCATAAATACATTTGCATACTATAGATCATACCAGTGTTTCAATGTAATTGTTTGAATAGTGTTTGGAACAATCTTGACAAAAAGCTGCTTTTGGCAGAGCTTTGTGCAAGTAGCACTGGACCAAGGAAAATTACCTCCACCGGATTGGACGCAGCGGTCGGTTCGGTGCCAGACCCAGAATGGCTGTCTGAAACAAGTCAAATTTAGGGCTTCCTTTCACGCAAGAGTTGACAAGTTTGGAGAGGAACAGTCCAGGTCAAATGTCAGTCCTGTCATGTCCTGTCCCGTTTTGTCACACCGTGCGTCTCAGGTCGAAAGGGTGTGGCCATCAATTTTGTAACGAACAATGACGTTCGCATCATGAAGGACCTGGAGAGGTCAGTTGACAGTTGGCAGGATTCTTGTGCCGTGCTCGTGGATATTGACATCCTCACCACATCCTGGGATTTCTTGGTGAGTTTGAGAGTCGGATGTTGAAATCCTTTGCGTTTGCATGCGTTTGCTACGTTTGCTACTCCAAGCTTTGCCACGATGAATGAAGGACAGAACTGAAGGACAGCAGAACTGGGAGGCAGAGCCCACCGTCCAGTGGAATCGTGTCAGGTTCTACCACACCCAGATCGAGGAGATGCCAATGGACATCGCCGACCTCATCTGAGCAATGACTTCGCCGTAGGCCGAGATCACCCGAGTTGAGAAGTTTGAGCTCAAAGATGTTGTGCTATGTTACAGGGAAGGTAGAACCAGGTAGAATGTTACTTGGGTTTCGTAGAAATCCCATCCGCCTCAAAATATCTCAAAATGACGAAAGGAGGTACAGGACCTTAGGATCTTTCAGCGCGTCAAGTTTTCATTTTTGCTCACCGAGAGACGAGAGAGTTTTTGCACGGGTATCTACGGGATATTTGTAGTATCAAGAAAGCTCGCCACAGCTAGCTGGAGTTTCCAATGTTTCCATTTGCTAGGCTTTGGCAAAGCTGTGTGCGGGGTTTGGGGGGAAAGGAGTCCAACTCCACTCAGGTGGCTTTGATGAAAGGGTTTTGGCTGTTCGGCTCCTCTTCGCTAGAACGACCTGGATATACAATGATATACACTCGGTCTAGTAAGCAGATGTTCTTGCAACGCTTTGAGGAGATGAGATCCAATTTAATCCAATTTACATGTGATGCTTTGGATGCTCATTCACCTTGAATCACATTGATATGTACAGCCTGCAACGCACAAGTTGGCATGCCCTACTTGGCACTACTGACACTTGTTTTTCTGAAGTACACACAAGTACACATGGAATAACACGCATCACATAGTTCCCTTGTAATTCAGATGTAATTCAACGTAATCCACATGTACGACCCTGCGTTTATATCCCTGACTACTCAATATCCCTATCCCTGCACGTATACACGAGCTGATTGCATGTTGAGTTCAAGCTCAGGCCACCTGGATAGGGTCAAGTAAGCAGTTGTGCAAGGTAACCGTTATCAGTTCACTCCACGTTTAAACTCTGCGAAGAGAGCAGAGCTGGATGTTTTTTGCAACTGGGCGCAGTGGCCTGTATAGTTTGTGGGTTGCGTAATACGGCTTCAGTCATTTTTGATTCATTCATGTGTGCGCATTCCAGTTGCTTTGTGTCATGTGAGCTATCTCCGGGCCATTTGCGCGGAACGCAATCTAATGCAAATCTCAGACACACAATGACACACGTGTTTCTTCTGATGCTTTGATTTGTGATTGTTCAACCAATTACTGTAATATGTAGAGTGTTTTCTTATCTTATATAACAATTAGTTTCTGCCGTGCATGTCATGTTTCCTGAAAAGAATGCGGTGCTGCCATTACGGACTTTCATTATTTCCGCATTAATTTTCAGGTGTGTGTCTCTTTATTTTCTGTTTTCTATGTGTTTGAAATGATTTCCTGTGTGTGTGTTCTATTTTTGGAATCCAGGGTGGAGTGTAGATAAACTTGCGAGATGAAAATTTTCGACCAATTTTCGACCCAGCGAGCTTTTGCATTTCATCAACAGAATTACTCTATGCATGTTTGTCCATCGTGGTAGCAGGGTACAGTTGGATGTGGAACCTTGTTGTACCAAGGGTATCACCCGATGACAATATGACTCAGTTTTGAAGGTATGAATGATGTGTGTTCGCAATGTGCTATGATGTGCTTGATTTGTGCTTGTGTAGTTGGGAACTTGTTGCTTGTGTACATTTATGTGCTGCTTCTTCGATGCTTTGGGCGGCACAGGCTGTTGCCAAAAGGTAACTGGCTGGAGTCCTTGTCTTAGGAATTTCAACAGGATTCAACGTTGGCAAAGAGTTTGAGAAAGGAAAGACTTCAAAAGAGAAAGAGTTGAAGGACTTGAGTTGAATGCATGCTGAGAAAGAATTGAAGTATGTTGGAGTGTTGCAAAGAGAAACAGAAATCGAACGCATTTGAAGTACTTAGTTGAAGTACTTGAAGACATTTGAAGACCAGCTTGGACTTCACCGTTTGTGGCTACAAGGTGATCATGGATCATGGCGAACAAGTGACACAGCGACGCGTGGCTTCAGCTGGTTGAAACAAGTGTTCAGGGATGCTCAGGGATGCTCAGGGATGCTCAGGGATGCTCAGGGATCAGCCGGGATGTCGATGATGAGAACTGATGTGAGGTCTTCAAATGTGTAGATTTACAAAAATCGAATGATAATTGAATGTAGATTTGGATGCCACTTTCGCCATCTTCACATTTCAAACCTATTCCAGATTGATGAACAGTGTCAAGACAGCCGCATGCTCAATACGTAAGTTTGGTTCGCTGCCTGTTTTCTTGATCGCAACACTTTGGTTCGATCTTGTGCCCTTTCACGTCTTGATTAGAGTGACAGGTTTCCAAAAGAAGGATACTTAGTCAATTAATTAAACAAGCGATGAAATGGCGCTGCATTGTTGAAGTTTATGTTCAAATTTGTATTTATGAATCAAGTATGGTCAAGTGCTCAATTCCAAAGAGGCTTCTGCACATGACACAAAAGCAAATGCGCAGTTAGACTGTGCCCATCGCAGCGTAGAGCTCCTTTTGAGCGAGGCCGTGGAGTGTCGCTCTGGTCTTCAACAAAAACAGTAACGCCACAGCAGTAACACCTTGTAACACCTTTCATTCTATAGCCATCTATAGCACTGACGGAATTTCCACACAGTTGGTCCCAGACTCTGAACTGGATGTGACTGGCTGCTCTATAACTCTATTGATTCTATTTGGTTCTCACGTTGCTCTGACCAATGATGGAGAGTGTTTAGATACGTTTAGAGATGTTTAGGGTGTTTCCATTGACCAGCACTCATATGCAGTCAGGAATACTCAATACATCTTATCCCATTCAAGAGTATCTTCCAGCCATCTCAGCCGCCTGCACATGGCCGAAAGGCAGAATAAAGGCTGCTTTGTAGTGTAAACGCTATGGCTATGGTGCAAAGGGTTTATGTCAATCCTTGCAGTGTGAAAGCGTTGTCATGTAAAAGCTGCGCTGGGCGGGAAAAGCATGAAAGTTCAGGACTTGCATAGTCAGCTATATGCACATGTTTACATACTTTCGCGTACTTCTATTTTATCCTTTGCTTTGTAGCCTCTTGCTCACATGCTGTCCTAAAAGCCTGCATGGAAGCTGTGACCGCACAGAAGTTGTACAAAGACAAACGGTGTAAAGGCAAGCTATGCATTTATACATAAAACAGATTCTGCGTACAAGCTTGACGGTGCAAAAGATATTAAAAACACGATGTAAAAGATGTAAAAGCTATGTGATGTGCAGGTCTTGTTGTCTATGTACACCTTGCGTAAAAATTCGTTTTTTGTGAAAACTTTGTGGCGTACCCGTGGAAGCGCGACGTAGAAGTAGTGTTCTGTGCACGCCATTTGTGGAAACACCGTGTAAAAGATTTGTCGGATTTAATAATGCGGAAGCCTTATTGTGCAAATATTAAGTGTGTAAAAGCTGTGTGTAGAAGGGTTATGGTGTAATGGCTTGGCGTAAAAGTTGTGTAAAAGTTGTTGTGTGGTAGGGGGGATAAGGATGAGTAAGATGAAGGAGGAGAGTAACTCCAGTTCAGGGTGAAAAGGAAGAAAAGGAAGGAAGAAAAGGACAAAAAAAAGCTACTGGAGGAATAACTAACATGGAGAGAAAAGTTGAAAACTTGGAAAGTTCCAAAAATCTACAGCGCTGAACAGGACAAAACCGTCAGCTTGCAGGTGATTATTGAACACCTTACTGAGCAAGGCCTGTAGACCAGTTTTAGTTTCCAATCCTTTTGCCCAGAGAGGAAATGAGACATTATTTGCACATTGCTGTGCTGTTTTTGATTGTTCTAGGCGGTGATCTTCACCGGCAGCTTGTGCACAGGCCAAGTGAATCCGAGGTTAGGTTGACTTTGAGTTCCCACTTGGCAGACTGAATTTTGATGAAATAAGAATTATAAGTATACATGTATTTGTTTGTATGAATGCATGGCATAAATATATATATATACATACCTTTAAACGCATTTTATTTCATCAACATGTATATATACATGTGTATAGTTCTTAAATATAAATAAATATATATATATATATAGATATATATATGTATATATTGATACCAAAAGTTTTGCACTCCAAAAGTGGACCCCTTTGAATCATGTGGCGCGGCAATGTTTTCCCCCATTGGGTGACAGCAATTCGGTCAATCTTACAAAATCCTTCAAGTGGCAGTATGGACCGGACCACTGAGGGACTGCCCAACCTGTATGGTTTCGACAAAGATTCCTTTGCCAGCTACTTCTGGGTTTGTTATGTATCAAGGCAGAGAGTTGATTCCACAATCACAACGGGAAGACCCCGGCCCAAACGAGCCACAAGGAACTACGTCCAAACAACGTTCTAGTGGTGGTAAATGAAAGACAAAGGGTGGTTGGAACGGTTCGTTCAACGAAGGAAATCTGCCTGAGATCCACCGATACTGCATGTGTTCGACTAAACATTTGTGTCCCAAAAAGTAGAGTACACATCCACGCTTTGACTCACAAACTCACCGGCATGATTGAGTCCAACACCTGTTTTTCCCAAACTGTTTCCTGCGTTTTGATGAATAAAGTGAAATCATACCCCGGCAGGGCATAGTAAGACGATGTAAGACTAATTTTCTTCCCCTCACGCAGTATGGTCTACGGAAGTTGCTCCCCTTACAGTCTCACAAGAAGACGACTCTGACATAGTCTGACAACAAAAGACCTTTGTGCTCGACCTTGGTGCTCGACTTCTCTGACGCATCGTGTTTCCGGACTTCGAGCCAATAGTCCTTGTGGCAAGATGGCAAGTGAATTCTTTGGTCCTCTTCTGGTGTCACTAGCGGCTTCCCATGGCTTCCCCTATCTTTGCAATTCTTTGTATATACATCTTTCCTTACATATTCTTACATGATCTTACCCGAGTTGTGTGAAGTTTATGAAAGTTCCTCTTCCTAACAACGTTTCTCTTGGGTGGCAATTAGGAAGGCGATCAGATGGGTCCAATGCAAATCTTTCCTTGTGATGCTGCGCCCTCACGCCAGGGTCAGTCTGAGATGCAATCAGCACAGACAGATATGTGGGCACTTGATTCAATGGCCTGTGCAACACTTCACCCTGCTTGGTTTTAGTGTACTTGACTTGAGCATGGTTCCCTACTGCTGCACTCCAATGGAGTCCCCATTCAAATCATCAAAAACGAACAGATTTGTAGCTGTTTGTGAGCGTGCCTTCAAGTCATCCCAGGGAAAAAAACTTATAATCGCTGGCATGTTGACACGGAAGATTTGCCACACATGCAAAAAGCATCAAAAAGCATCAAAAAGCAACATGCTGTTCCTTCGGTTCATGTTCCTGCCGATTTGAAGGTGTTCTGTTTTTCCCCACCTGCCAGGTGAGGGTGGTTAGATTTTTATGTCAGTTGCCGCTCCTCCTCTCCTCCTCTCCTTCTCTCCTTCTCCTCCTCGCCGGACCTCAACCACGACCATCCACGCCCA
>VSDK01002745.1:3522-14962 GCA_009767595.1 Symbiodinium kawagutii | reverse complement strand
GATCTCTTGATTCCTCTTGATTCTTCTTGTTGTCATGTTGAGAATTGTGAGCTCGAATTGCACTGATATCTTTTAACAATTTTTCCTTGGTTGCTGATACCTTTTTTTCCTTTGCAGCTGTTGCAGTTTGATTTGCTTTGTAGCTGATCTATTGCTGCCATGTGGGAGCGTGTGACCCGCCGTCGTCGAGACTTTCCGGATGTCGAGGACGATCATGAGCGACATCCATGGACACTGAGGGCAGCTAGCCTACCTCCGGCGGGCTTCAATCAAGAATTTGTTGCTGTGTCACTATTGTTGACCCAATTTTTCAGGGCTGCATTTCCACAGATGGCAGTCCCGGAGTACTACAGCGCTTTGGGCATCGTTGTCCATCGCCAAGATCTCGACAATTTGCGACTGGATGTCATCAAGATGTTCTTTTCCCATGTGTTGTGGGAAAGAACCGGTCAATGGGTGGGCAGTAGGAATATGAGGCTCACATATCAGGGCCACCACGCCCCGTTTCACTGGCATTTAGGCCAACTCTTTCGTCAGTATCCAAAGGATCACCAAACTTTAGGAACACACTGGAGCGGGATCCAGATGGGCCAAATCCACGCTCAATTTTTTGATTCGGACGACATCCAGCAACACAGCCCGATATACAGGCTCACCCCGGGCATAGAGCTCCATCATTTAGACCTCGAATATGTTCCGGACGTAGTTCAGCCAGCTCCATCTTCGGCTAGACCGTTCCGAGCGACTCATTGAAGTCACTCATCATACAGCAATGAACGGCCAATCCATGTACAATATCTCAGGTTTTTTGATTTCCACTTTTGCATTGCTTGACATAGCTCAGAGTAGAAAACAAGCTGCTGTTAGTCCGATTTTGCGACACACGGCCTTCGTGTGTGAGTCAACTCCTGTTTCCAAGGATTTTTAGTCAAGAATTATGACTCATCAAATTTCAAGAACACACAATTCTCAGCAGGGGGCACCTGAAGCTTGGTTAGGGCAGGTGCCAACGAAGACACCTAACCAATGCTTGTGATATGATCCTGGGACGCTGGGATCACGTACCTGCGTTTTTGCAACTCCGTTAGATCTCAATCCGTTTTTCGATAGATTCAGAAAGAGCATCAAATGTCCACTGCTGGTTTCGCTTTTGGTTCAATCGCTGTTGCTACTGCGAAAGGCCTTTAGCACCATGTGTTTAATACACAGGCGTCAAGTCCATCAGGACATTCACAACAGATGTGATCCATACGACCCTGAAACGTTGATTCAATCAACATCTGAATAACGGTCTTTCAAGTGTGTGTGTGTGTTCTCTCATAGCCGCATGGTCCCTCGTGTTTGTTTGGCATATCATGTCTAAGAGTGCCATCAAATTTCTAGGTATGGAATCACAGGGTTGCCTAGCGATTGCAACTGAGCAGGAAGTCATCATTTTTGACCGGACCTGAAGAACTGTGGTTTTTGTGTGTGCGTGTGTGTTTTCATGTTTCGACGAATGCAGGCAAGGACCATCTGGTCGGACCCCTGTACATTTCGTCCAGTTGGATGTCTTGCGCGTCTGCCTGTCTGAATTCTGGTGATCTCGGATGTTCCATTTCAAATTTCAACAGGTTTTTGTTGCTATCCATGCTGCCATGGTCCAGCCTGAACATGTGATCTATGTCCCGCCGGACGACTAGAGCAATCAGCTTCGTTCTTTGAGAGCCGTGCGTCACCACGAACAATTAAATATGTTGTTCATGCATCAGAATCGTTTCTCATTATTTTGAGAAGCGGAGTTTGAAAACTTTGCACAGATACCAACCACATGAAATGAGCGTGCAATTGGCAGGTTGCATGGCCGAATGCGAAGGCGAACATGCCTAGGCCACCGGATGTCAAGTAGTTATAAGTAGTTGTGGTCAAGTTGTGTACACTGTGTACACCATTCTTCTTGGATGTTTCTGCCGGATGCCTCCCTGGCCAACGTAAGGGCAAGCAACCTGCAGCCATGTGTTGGGGAATGTGGTGCTGCATGAGGCAGATTCTGCAGTAACCCTTTTGCGATTCTTGCAAGGACCTAAGAACTCAAGAGACGATAGACATGCGAGACATCAAGATGTTTGGCAAGTACAAAATCCTCAGAAACATAGCACATGATCTCGGTGTGTTGTTGTCTTGATCAGTCTTTTCCTACTCGTCAATCAAAACGCGATGGTAAAATGCGACAACAATTCCTTTGAGCGGGACTGCCACTGCGCCTGGATCTGTCACTTTTTTAGAATTTTGGTCTGTCTTTCTTGGCCACAAAACAAACGGCAATGGTTCGCCCCAACCTCTCAGGCCATTGGCATTTGGCAATGTTTTGTGTTGTGCACTGAACACATCCTTGAGTAGCAAATGAAATAGAAGTTCAAATTAAAAAACAGGAAAATTGAGCGCATTTAGAACTCAGTTCAAAGCCCTACCCCAGGATTCCGTCCCAGCAAGATGTCAAGCAAGTGCAAAGCACAGGCCGTCGGGCCGCTTATCATCTCAACCTGTTGCACAACCTCCATTCCTCCGTCCCTCAAAATCTTGCAACCGACCGAGCACGCCTGAGGGAGGAGCGTACACAGAACCGTAAAGACGCTTATGACAGTGATGATGACGGTGGTGATTGTGACATTCGTGCTGCTGCGGCTGATGATGATGATGATGATGATGATGATGATGATGATGATGATCGTGATAGCAGATGATAATGTTGCTTATGAAATCTTATGAAGATGAAGAGTGATGATGATCATCCTCATCATTATTATTATCATGATGATGCTGTTGGTGGTGATCATTCTGCTGATCATAAAATCTTACAACCACGTCCCGGATATAAACAACATGTTTTTTGCAGCCTTGTCATACAGTTTTCTACCCGCACCGATACAAAGAATTGCGGTTCGAAAGCAAATACCGACAGCATGCCTGTTAGCAAAGTGGCACACCACTGTATACTTGATTAAATTCAGGTAGATCTTGTCATGGCACCTTCCCCAGGGTTGAAGTGGTCAATCATGTTCTGTGTGCATTTGTGTCTTCAAGGTGGTTCTTGGTTTCTTTCAGCACTATATCGACGCAGAGACCTCAAGTTGCCGAGTGGATCTCAAACCTTGTGCGCTGTTCTTTTCTGGTGCTACCACCGGTGCATCACGATAGAGAATGACGGCAGCTACACATTTGCAGCCAGAATGCTTGAAAAATGTAAGAACAATCTTTGTATTCCTTTAATTTGAATCTCGCAGTAGTTTTCATTTTTTTAAATCACTGCTTGATTTGTCACCGACAAGGCTTGTGCCTTTGTTTCGATTCGACGCTTTGTGACCTCTCGGTGTTTGCACGCAGAGGCCATGCGGAGACATGGATAGCACATTCACCGGTTTGAAACATGATGAAAGATGTCAAAGTCAAGGGTTTGAACATGATGCATTGCTTATCATTGCTTATCATTGCTTATCATTGCTTATCATTGCGTCATTTTGAGTTAAGGGCCACAGCCTGCCAACTGCTGCTTGACATGGAGCGACCGTAACCGTCACAAGCACCAGGGCCACCAGGCTCATGGGGGGGGGGCGACCCCTGTTCCATCACTTGCCATTTGGCAACAAGATTGAACCATAGGACCATAGTCTCACTATTGGTGCCCTTGCTCTTCCTCTTGTTCTTGTTTTTGTTCTCGTTGTTGTTGTTGTTGTTGTATTTGCTATCGTGTCCTGCTTCTCTGAAGTGCTCCCCAAGCTACGCAGGAAGGTCCCCACACGAAGCCCGCAGGGATTAAAAAGCTTGGAGGATTGGAGGTTGTGAGATGTTGTGAGGCGGCGGAAGTGCAAGGACAAGAATGGCGGCTGCGATATTTGATCATGAATCGAAGTCGCCTCCCATAGCATGGAATACCAACTGTTGAATTTAGATGGGCTCGGAAATGTGATTTAAATTTATGATGAATGTGTATTTATATATTGATTTATTGGTTTATTCATTTATCTTTGCATATATACATAGTTATATCAACTTGCATCATATTCTGTCATTTCTGGGCGATGTGAAGAAGATCTCCTGAAGGCCGGCGATCATCTGAAGGCTATCATGAAGCTTAAACCACAAACGTCAGAAGTTAAAAGCCAAGAGGTTTGCGTGGACAGATCCTGGGCCCAGAAGGGTCCGCAGCAGAAGTGGAAAGGTTTCAGATGGTTCCAGGCTGAGGTGGAATAGTTCGAGAAGGTTCCGTAGGTTTCTTCTTCCTGGCGAGATCAAAAATTCCAATATGCAAGTGTGAGTGGACGCTTTTCCAATATATAACATTCTCTAATACATCTATTTAGGTATTATTTGACTGTGTAGTCAACTGATTTTCTTTGTGAAATTGAAATACCTATATAATTAGGTGCGTACATATCATGAACTTGTCTGGGCCATTTCATGTTGGGGTCGCACATGCATGTATAAGGATGGTGTATTCTTTGGTACCTTGGATTTTTTCGCTTCTATGGTTTCGCAGTTTCTCAGGTTATGTTGCTATTGGTGTTTTTTCCTCTGTGATTTTTTGTTTTTGGCTTTGTGGTTTCTTGGTGTTTGTGGTTTCTTCGCTTTTCTGGCTTCTGTGGAATCATTGCCCTTTGATGTGGTAAGATCAGTTTTAACAGGCAATGAAGCACATTTACGAGCAAAATATCATGGCGGTAGAGGCTCACTTATATTTACGCATACAGCTTTTTGTGACTAGATGTTTGCGGTGAATTGTGTACTTTTGTGGTTTCCTACAAAGACAAGTCCAACAGCAGAAATCATAAGAGTATCATCGCGAACAGCGCCCCCAAAACAAGACCAACATCATCATCATCATCATCATCATCATCATCGTCATCATCGTCATCGTCATCATCATCATCATCATCATCATCATCATCATCATCAACAATCACATATATATATACTCGGAGGGGGTTGTCATCAACCTGGCTGTTGGGAGGTGGCTTGTTCGGCGTTTCAGTTGGCAAGAGATGGCAAGAGGATATATATATATATATATATATACATATTTTTTAGTTTAGATGGTTGCTTTCATTGTTTCTTCATTGTTGGTATTTGCGTTTGGGTTGTGCTTTGGGGGAGGCGCTGCCCTTCCCCTGATCACCTCCCCCCCGCGCTGCGCCTGCCATTCCGAAGCGGCACCCCAAGGGGAAGGAGATAACGAGAACAATGGCAGCAACAACAACGGCAACAACAACAACAACAGCAGCAGCAACAACAACAACAACAACAACAACAACAACAACAACAACAACCATAACCACAACCACAATACAAACTACAGCAGCAGCAGCAGCAGCAGCAGCAGCAACAACAACAACAACAACAACAACAACAGGAAGGAGAGCAACATCAGCAACGGCAGCACTGGCATCAACAGCAACAAAAGCAAAAACAAAAAAAACACATGGGAACTGAAAGGTCTTCTCTCTAAGCTGCTGCAAACACTACGTCAATTGAGAGGTCTTAACTCCAAACTGCTGCAAATCTCGTATAAATGTATGGAAGTATTACGAAAAAGTGTGGGGTTTCACAGCTTTCAAATTGCACCCAAGGCATCATTGTTATTGTTTTTGAAACCTGAAGCTGAGTTCAGCACACGCATTTGAACTCCTTTCGACCAGACCAGCTGCTTGATGGCATCTCCTTTTCCTGGCGCACTTTCAATTTGCAGCGAAAGAGGATCAGACACCCTTCGATGTGAGGCTGATGACAGTAGAATTGCAGTGCCTGGACCAAGCAAGGCACCTGCTTGATTTGTTTCAATGAAACATTTCTTCATTGATGTTTATTTATGTTTATTTTTGCTTATTTGTTTTCATTTATCAAGATAGAGAATGGCTAAAGCATATTTAAATATTGCGTATGTGTATGTATGTATTTATATATATATATTGCGGTGCTTATCGATGCGTATATATGAATGTTTTCATGTGATGTTTTCATCTTCATACTGGCTCTGTGTGGGAATTTGATGACTCGGTTGAGGCTGCAGAGATTGAAAAGTTTTTGCCTTAGATGCAAATCATGGCAAGTGTGCTTGCCTATGAAGTGTGTTTGCCTATGAAGATAGCAATGGAACAGAAGAAAATTCAAAAATCGGAGTGTGCATGACTGAAGGAGTCAGAACAGACAGCACAAAATGTAGATGGCAATACATGGCAGTAGTGTTGAGGGAACAGAGTTGCGGACGGCAGTGTGGAGATTGTTGTTTGAACAAGGATTGAATGAACGTGATGAGCTATGACAGGTACTGTATGGTCAATATTTATGGTTATTGGTTATTGGATGTTTGTTTTAATTTCATTTGGACAGACTAATGTTATAATGTTGCCATGTTTCAATTTCAACTTATTTATTTGTTTTTGAATTATCTTCTATTCCATTCAGCTGTAATACTGAGTCATTATCACCAACACTTTTGATGTATGGATTTAACTTCATTTGGACATACTATTTGCTTCCCCGTTGGAATTAAAACGTGGTCATCGGGGTCATCATCGAATCCCATAAATTCAAGTCTGTTTCTTGAAAATGCGATATTTTCTCCATCAGGTTTGTTTACTACAGCCGGTTCCAATTTATAAACATCGACAATATTAAACGGTTTTTTCAAATGATATGTTTATAATGTTTCTATGTTTTTTCTGTTGTTCTTAGATGTTATACGATTAGGAAAGAAAAATGGGATGCTCCGACGTACAAATCGTGTCGCAGAAGCATAGTAACTTTGTGCACCAAGGCCTGATCCATTCGAGTTCCCACGGTCCCCGCAGGCCTAGTTTTGGAGAGAAGTGACGTGTTTCGTAATGTGTTTCGTGCCCATTGAAACTATCACAATTGGATCATGTTGGATCATTGGGTGCACAGTTCTATGTCGATGTTTTTCCTGTGCACTTCACAGATGTACAGACTCAAAGTTTCTTCATGCGAAATGAATTCTTCAGAGAATCTCCACGACAGGTGTCAGAAGGCCCCTGGCAGATGGCAACGACCCCAACCTCACAGATGTTGGAATACCCGATTCCACCACAATGCTCCATTTATTTCGGGCGTTTTCAAGGCGATTACATGTGTTAGAAATGCTTGTGAATATACGTATATAGATATATATATATATGTATACACGTACATATGTACAAGTAAATATTTACTAATATTTACATATCGTCACTTCATGACATATCTACTTCTGTGCATGCCAGAGACTTCCCCAGCTTTCAGATGTACCAAGGCCCAAGCTGCTTTGCAAGATTTGTTGGAGGCCAGCGAGGCGCACTTCAGTCACTACATTTGAGCGTTGCTCCTGCAGAAGTCAAAATTCGTACGAACTTCACATAGAAAAACACACATAGCTTCACATACAGCTTAACCATGCTTCACTTTGTGTTGCTGTGTTTTTTGTCAGCTTGTGGATGCTTGTGGTATGAGGGCGAGCGAGTGGTTGGCACATGGCATACTGGAAAGATCATGCCTTAGTGGGTAACAAACTGGAAGTACCTTGGCTTTGCCACTACAGCAATCTACCACAAGCATCCATAATCGACCTTACTGATCATATTTGATCATCAGTTTGCTTGAATCCTTTGCCTATTGCTTTTTGCGAGTGTTTCAAGGCACAGAAGCAACTTGTGGCCAACGTATCTAGATCTGGAGGTGCCTGTGACTTGTGCTCATCCAAAGCAACAAACTCGTCATCCGCATTTCCGGAGTTGATTGCTTCTAGTGGGACACGGAAAAACTTGTACTATCTTGCCCTATTGGTTTTCAGAAAATGGTTTGATTGACCTTGAGAAGTCAGATTATACATGTTTTAGCTGGCGGACTGTTTACCGTCCCACGAAAACGACACCAACATGCTTCCTTCGTCACTACTCCTGTGTACTTTGTGCGGGTTGGGGTGGGGTGGGGCATGTTAACGTTCGCTTGCACTTGCGTCATGATGTTGATGCTACGTCACCGAAGGGTTGGGGTGGGGTGGGGCATGTTAACCTTCGCTTGCACTTGCGTCCTGATGTTGATGCTACGTCACAGAAGGGTTGGGTTGGGGTGGGGTATGTTAACGTTCGCTTGCACTTGCGTCATGATGTTGATGTTGCGTCACTGAAGCGTTGGGGTGGGGTGGGGTATGTTAACGTTTGTTTGCGCAAATTGTGATTTGGTGTTCGAAACAGTGAAAACGAATCCGCATCGTTTTGAAAGCCAAAACGCAGGTAATTAAACAATTCCTGAGAAAACCTGATCAAATTGTGACACCATTTTCTGCCATGAAATGACGCTGCCCCCTCAGCGAAACGACGAATATGCAGAAATTGTGGGACAGAGAAAAGTCCGCCGGGATGTTTTAGTCCGGTTAAATTATATGCGGATTTCCATGGATGTCCTTTAGAAATGCTGCTTTGCTTTCTCAGTACGGGATACGGATGGCCACATGGAGGACATGGAAATGTGCTCGGCAATGGTTTGCAAGTTGAGTCTTCTCTTTGCGATAGAAGGTTCCCACAAGAAACGGTCAGAATCAGATCAGTTTAAGAAGCAAATAATATGGAATTTGAAAAGAAGAAAGAAAATAGAAAGAAGACGAAAGAAGGAATTTATTTGAAAAAAAAAGATTAAGAAAAATAAGATCAGGTTCTCTTTTTTGGTTCTCTTTTTGTGGAAGAAGTGGGGAAGTGGAGAGGCAGAAAGGCTGGCAATGTCGACACACATCTTTTCTTGTACCCAAGACTTGGCTTGTGCTCAACACGACATAGTCTACGTGCGCGTCACGAAAGCGGTCCGCGTCAGCTGAAGTTGCTCTTGCTTTAGCAAGTGGCAGGGACAGGACCTCCAAAAGTCTCAAATAGTATCAAATAATTGAATAATTCAATTATTGCCCCCCCACCTTGCTAGGCTCAATTCCACCCAGGGCGGTTTCTGTTGCGTCATAGTTTCTACTTGTTGCGGTTTTCTTCAACCTTCAACAAACATGAATGCATGTATTTTTAGTTGTTTGTTCTTCCGGTCAGTTGCCATGGTAGCTTTCGTCACCTACCCGTGGCCTCAAGTTTTCTCCTTTTCTTAATGTGAGGCAGATGGAGACCTGCAAATCTTTTGGGATTATGTCACAGTCACCCGTGCATGGAATATCATAACGAGGGGTGTACAATACAATGTGACTAAACAAATATACAACACATGATTAGAAACCTGCCTCTTTTGTCAGGCAAGTTTGAACATATTTGAAAGTCTTTAAAAAGTTGGAAACACTTTACTAAACCTTTTCACTAAACATGAAGCATTACTTCGTTCAAGCATTACTTTACTCATTTTAAACTCCACAAGGTCCCGCTTGAAGTCGCTCGCCAGACCTGGCTGCAGCTGGTGCTGTTCTCACTCTCGCCGTTGCTTCCGAAGTCTCGTACTGAGAAGAGAAACGTCGTCGAATTTCTGGTGATGAGACACGATCATTTCATCAGTTTCAGAGTGATGAATTTTCTTCAGAATTTTCTTCAATCCGAACCGTGTCTGTGGACACTATTCTGAGCTCAAGACTGCTTGATTCCACGGTTGCATGAATTGCTTGCACGGCTAGAGATTTGCAGCACATATTGAAATGAACTAATGTAAAAAAGATGCAAGTTACTAGCAGACAAAGTTTCAAGTTGGGTGTTTGATCAAAGGAACAGGAAAATTGTTGAAAGATTGCACCGGCGAGACAAGGTACCCTGCAGAGCAGAGAAATTGTTTCAGGGCATTTCAGTGGATTCAGTTGACCATGATTCTATGATTTCTTAATTAGTTGATTTATCTAAAAGATAGTCAAGGTTTTGAAAAAAAATCCAGAGGAAAGATTGAGATGAGGCTGAATTATTTAGGTTTTCAAGGAGATGCTCTGTGGTTTCATGTTTTCACATGCTGAGGTGCCCACTTTGAAGATGGCAACCCTGACGGAGGAGTTGAAGCATCGCACAGATTCGCACTGGCGCACAATCGCACTGGTATACTCATATACATATAGACACAGTACTTGTGAATACATGAGTACTATACTATATTATAAAGGCTTATCAATATCAATACTCAATGTTTTGTGGCTCCCAATTCCCAAGCTCCAGGATGTGGTTCGTATGCTGTCTGGTTTGCAGTTTGCGGCGGTTGAGGCACCATGGCTGCTGTGTGTCATGTGTCAAGTTTGCAGTCGCACGGTGACACTACATGACACTACCAGGATGTGATGATTGCAGCTTCATCCGCAACCTTAAGCGAGGCCGTAGAGGGACTTTGCTCAATTCTACTGAATTCTACTGTTTAGATTCCTTCAATAGATATAGATAGGTGACGCTATCAGAGACACAAACTGTGCTTTACTGATCTTTGATTGCTTCTTTCATTTAAGAAATGGGCTGCTTTGCAGGGCCTTCCAGCCATCATTAGTTCTCTACTTTTGGCTCCGAGCTCAACGACCTGTGTCAACTGCAAGATGTTGCGAGTACAAAAGTGAGGCCCAAACCCCTGCAAGTATCATGTAAACAAGACAATTAGAGGTGTGAACTCAGTGTGAACCCCCAAATTCTACAAACAAGACGTTTGAGCTCCAAAATGCTACGGGAAATAGCAGGTAATTCGTGATTCAGACTGTGATTGGGACCAGGCACAAGCACGGAATACAATGTGGTTTTCTTAGGCTTTCTTGATTGTGAGGGATACATGTTCTCATTTGTTCATTTGAATGGTCTTACCTCTGAGTAGAGTCTTATGATGTTTGCCATGTTCATCCTTGTCGAACTGTAACATTGTACAAGTTATTATATCTATATAGCACAATGATGTACGACGATGGAGGACGTGTCAAGCATTGTTGTTCTTCCAGTTGCATGATGTGCTACGCTCAGGCAGCCGCAGTCACTCTAATTAAAGTACCGGGCGAGGTGCGGAGAGAGAGAGAGAGAGAGAGAGATCGGACAAAAAGATGACAGAAGGGAATGGAGAAGAAATCATGAAGAGAATATGAAGAACGTCAGACACTCCACGACATGGAGCAAGGATTACGGCCGAGTCCTGGGGGGGTCCTGGGTTCTTGGGTAAAGAGAACAGCCAATCAGGCTCTCAAGATTCAGTGGACCAGCAGTAGCAACATGCCGTAACAATAATGCAAACGCCAGAGTTGCGGCATGTTGCAGCAATAGCAAGGGGAATAGTGATGACTCGTCGTTGGTCGCCACAAACAGCAGCAACAACAGCAGCAAGACTCACAACACAAGTAGCAACATTTGCAGCGACAACAGGGATCAAAGCGCCACCTTAGTAGTACTGGTAGCACGTGTAGTAGTAGTAGTAGTAGTAGTAGTAGTAGTAGTAGTAGTAGTAGTAGTAGTAGTAGTAGTAGTAGTAGTAGTAGTAGTAGTAGTAG